>JAVKKW010000058.1:202251-224497 GCA_034782655.1 Micrastur ruficollis
CGCTTAACAGCTCATTCGCTCCGACCGTCTCAAAGCCAAACCGCCAACAGCCCGGTCAGTCCCATCAACCACCCGCTGTCACCTCCACGGACAAGGTCTGTGCCCTGAGCTGCAGCAGTTCATTCATCTCAAACCCAGAACGTCCTGCACCCATTATTCCTGTCTTGCAGCTGCCCCGCCATTCCCACCCGATGGTCCCAAAAAAACTGTGCCAATTCCCTCTGTCCTGCCCTGCATCTGTCCACTTATTTCTGTTCTGGGATCTTCACACAGTTCTGCTTTTGGCATTCCTCCCTACCCTGGCCCTCGTAGTTCTGGGCACTCCTAAGGGGATCTGCTCGCAGGTTCTGGAGTTCCCCATTACAACTGGAGTATCCCCAAGTTCTCCATCTCAGTTTTCTGATCATGGCATCAAGATCAGCCAGTGGGTGTGCCTTTAGTTGCCCTGCACTATCCTGTTCTCTGAGGAATACAGCCTTGGGCTAGGATGCAGAAATTCACTGATTATGATCTTTCGGTCCATTTCCTTTCTTCCCTCCATTGGCTCCTTTTTGCCTGAAGGCCCTTACTGCTCCATCTTGGGAATGACTTTACAGCCTCCTCCACCTCCTCATTACAAATCCAGTGGAGCTTTGACCTCACACAGGAGAGTCACCTGATGCAGACAGTGATAACCTTCCTGGTGCTGCCAATTGTCCTGTGCTTCACTGGACCGGAGAGCTGCTTTACTAGATTTCATGCACCAGCTCGTTCAACCTGGTGAGGGAGAAAGCGTACATTAACTAGCTTGTTTTATCCCCCTGCCCCAGCCAGATCTGACAGCAGCAGCCAGCGTGCAGTACTGGCTTGGATATTTTCCTTGCCTTTGCATCTCACACTGGGTCATGTTGCAGAATTAGCTGAGGGAGGAAAACATGAAATATTGAGTCAAAATCTCTAGGAAAAGAAATTATTGTTATGACTCTGGTTTATCCAATTGTTTCAATGCATTAATCTCTCATAGGCTGCTCATTCCCTGCCACTCTGGATCCACTATCTGGACAGAGGAATCCATATCCACAGTTCTTTTCTACCTTGGAGCCTCTACCTCAGAGGAGTCCAAGGGCAGTCCTTTGGACTACAGCAAGAATCCGCTCCATTGTCTGCAAAAACGCAGCACCTGTATCTCTGCACCTGTATCTCTTGTCCGCACCTGTATCTCTTGTTCAGTTAGAAAAGCACAGCCTTAGGCTGGGATCTGTTGCCCAGTGCAGTCAGTGTGACAATAAGCAGAAACGACTGTGCGGATTCCAGGCCATGTGGAGTGAGATTTCTGAACAGAAGTCAGCCCTCTTCAGAAGCAGAAGTGATGCTAACCTACTAGTGTGCAGGCCAGTGGAGCCCAAGCACAAAAAGGCTCAGTTCAAAATATGTCCAACTTAGACACAATATCTGAAGACTTTTTTAAAAAATCGGTTTAATTAATCTGTTGAAGATAGATTTGTATAATGTAGAACAATCTTTACCTCCACATGAGGTGGCAATGCTGACAAAGTATGATTTAATTCTGGGAATAGAAATGAAGTGGGGAAAAAAGGCCATATTAATTTAATTCTTTCAAACTTTTTTGCTCTATCTTTCTTGTGCTGAATGCATGGAAATTGAAATTTTCACACATACTTGCACCCACACATGCAAAACACTGTAACAAGGAATATCCAGAGAAATATACGTACAAGTCTGAGATGGACAGCTGAATATCCTACTACTGTCAGCCACACTGAGCAAAAACCCATTTGCTAGACTGTCTGGTTCTGTTCTCCATCTTTTTTCTTTTTAAAAAAAATAATTTTGCATTTTGGTTTTATGAATTCTTCAGCGATGGAGCTGTATTTCAGGAGCACTGCTACTAGCTCAAATCTTTCTCACTCCACATTTCATCTTAATACATCCCTTTCCTATTTTTATCACCCACATTCTTTGCTGGTGAACATATAGAACCACAAATGAGGGGAAAGGAGAGTCAGAACTTTCTGAACTCAAGCAAGGATTCAGTAGTCACTCTGTCTCTTTTAAAGACCATGGCTTCTATTGAATTTGTAGTGGCTGGCACTCAGTAAAGGGCAGCCTAGCCTTTCTCCGTCCCACCCCAATCATTTGTGTCCACTGCCTAGCTGCAGACTAGCCTTTGTGTGACTGCACTGTTAACTGGATCCAAAACTCACCCATTAGGAAAGTGACCTAATAAAACCTATATTTTAAATGGTTTTGTCACCTAATATGCCTCATTAACTGAGTCACACCAACACAGGAAACGACGTAGGAGCAAGTGTCCTGTGGCAGGATCCCTTGCTGAGGCAGGAGCTTGGTCTGATGTCAGAATGTCACCATGACCTCAGTAGCAGTATGAGTTTCCACATCTGGCATCTATTTACTTACCTACTTTGGTTAAATAAAGAATTTCAGAGGTGCGGGTGAGGACTTGCAAGTATTCCACAGTCCCTGTGAGGAATGCAGAACACCTTTGATATATTATCTTACATCGAATTGGGTACAGATTCCTTTAGATCCAGAGATCTCTATAGGAACATGCCCCTTGAAGTCGCTTTACTAGTTGCACTGCAGGACTGAAAATTCCGCGTTCCAGTCCCACTCCTTCTTACTCTGTCCAATGCCCTCTGTCTTCAGATCTGTTGAAGCTTCTGTCCTTCTGTGTTAAGAGTACACAGCTACTCATACCTGGTATATTGATCTCACTCCTTATTACACACTATTCAGTAGGAGACCGTACATATGAAATTTATACAGCCATGTAATATTCATCCATTCAACTTAATATTTCTGAATAATTTATCTTTTAAGTTCCTGAAGTCTGGTTCTAATTGACACTTTCTGGACTGAGTGTGAAATCTTTTGAGGACTAGCTGGAAAAAAATCCTTTAATGTTTTGGGCAGCAAGATGACCCAGGACCACCACCGGGTGTAGAAATCTCAGTGTTTATAAATCAGAGTGCATACATCCTTGCATATGTTTCCTTCTGTAGTGACTTTCATAGGCCCGGGATAATTATTGTCTTGATTTGACAATTCCAGACAGGCTTTTGGGCATCTCAGAAAAATCTGTGAAGGTCTTGAATAAAAAGACCATTATTAATAGTAGAAAAGGACAAAAAAACCCCAAAAACCACAAAGGAAAAGGGGAAGCCAATGGTAACGTAAAACTGTATGTAAATTCAGGAAGTGTGGAAGATATTTGGTACTGTAAATGATAGTTGGCGTTAAATGTGAGTTTGAAAATAATTAGAAAATTGTCTGCCAGGCTACATGGTGGAAAGTTATCATGAGAGTCCTAAAATGTAGTCTGGACAGAGACTCAACTAGAGGGGGCAATTTGGTCTGGCAAAGTGAATGCCAAGGGTTAATAAGACTTCAGAATTCCACCCCACCCCCCACCCCACCCCCCCAATAAGTGCTTTGTAAGATGAGCTCTTTCTGCACCGATGTTGTTAGATCACCATCTAGGGGACATTTAAAAACACATGCATGTCATTCTGCTGTTGGTGGTTTTAATTGTTTTTCTATTCACAGAGGCTGTGTGAGCCAAACAGCACAAAATACTAGTAATTGGTTAAGCACTGAAGCAGGAAAGTTATAACATTTTCCTTTCCCCTCCACTTGCACCAGTCTTATAAAGCATTTTTTGTCTGGTTCCAGTCAGTTACTTGTGAGCACTACTTGTAAGGGGGAGCTACAGAAATGTTCAGGATTAAGTGTAATTTCTTGTAGCAGTTGGTATCCTATCGTTCTGATCTTATATTCTATTTCTTTTTAACTTTCAGCAGAGACATACTCTTACTGATTCCCAAAAGCTTTCACACTTTTCACGCTGTAGGGTGGTGTTAGCTACACACAACGCAAGTCCACTGTATTGCTGCCAAACAGTGTATATGGCACCTTTGTATGTCAGACACGCCCAGGGATGTCACAATGTGCCCTGAGTGGGACTGTGGCGCCGGGGAAACCCTGACTCCATCAGCTGAAAAGCTGTGAGGGGCGAAAGTGTCTTGTGCTGGACAGGAGAATCGGATGGGGGGCAATCCAGCCCTGAGAGCTCCCCTGGGATTTACCATCTGTCTGGTGGCTGCATTCCCAGCCGCTTACTGCCCAGTCTTCTCTAAAGCCTTCATACCGCTGAAAAGCCAGACCGTGATTCATGCGGCCGAGAATGGCCAGTGGGAGGAAGGGAGTCCACCAGCAGGTGAGAGGGGGGCTGAGGTGGGAGAGTGAGAAAGAGGAGGCTTGGAGAGCAAGTAAAGGCAGAAAATGAGGTGGGGAATGGACACAGAAGCTTGGCTTTGCAAAGACAAAAGTGGAAGAGGAATGGAAAGGTATGTGCCAGCAGGCAGGGGGGTCTGCTGATCCCTGAGGAGCCCGGAGACAGCGAGTGAGTGGTAGCAAGGCCATCAGGCCGCCAGGGCCCCGTCCCCGCAGCCCCCTGCAGAACAGGCCTGGAGATCATGGTCAGGGTCAGACAAGAAAGCACCAGGGAAGTCTGTGATGGTGAGACAGGTCCAAGCTCAAGGGGGAGTACCGGTCAGTGTCAGGACCAGATGCGGTGGTGGTGACCAGAGTGAGACACAGCCCCGCGGCTGCCCGGCCCTGCGCTCAGGCGGGGCAGGGGCTGAGGGGGGAGGCACAGGTTTAGCCTGGCCAGGGACATCAAGGCCCCTTGGCTCACTCGTGGCCTTGACTGCAGCCTCCCCTCCCAGCAGGCCCCCCTCACGCGCTACAGAGACCTGCGTTCAGAATCAACATGCTATAGAGTGGTTTAATTGCTACGGGATGCCACAGGGCAATTTCTGAAAGTAACGAGCCAGGAAAGAGATGAGAGACTGGGAAACAGGCCTGGCATATGGGGGGCTTAAAGCCTGGGGAAGGAGGGCAAGGTGTGGGCCAGGTTGCCCAGGAGGAGCTTTGGAGGCCTGGTGGGCTTGAGAAGAAAGGTGCAGGCCCCCCGGGGAGCCTCAGAGGCTGGGCAGCCGGGAGGGCAGGGGGCTTCACAGAACGCTGGGGGCAGCACCCAGGGCCAGGCTGCTCCCTCAGGAGGGATCTCTGCCCTGCTCGGCAGCAGGCCCGGCTCTGTGGTGGCCAACTCAGTGCTCAAGAAAGCCCAAGTTAACTTTCAGGGAGCAGTGAGTTCCAGCTGCTTTCTAGGGGACAGGGAGACGGCAGACAAGCAAGGCGGCAGGGCAGGCGCCCGGCATGCCAGGGCCTGGCCCCCACAGCCCCCGGGTGAGGCAGGCCTGGGGATGGCGTTAGGTAGTCACAGGGTATTCTGCCAGGAATACAGACCATCAAGTAACTCCATAACCATAAGGCAGGCTCCAAGTCAAATCAGGAATAAAAGTCAGCAAGCCAGGGCCAGGATCAGATCCAATGGAGGAAACCAGGGCCAGGTGCAGTCCTGTGACTGCCGGGCAAGTCCATAGGGATAAGCCATATTCAAGGTCAAACCAGGAAGTCAATTTGTAGTTCAAGATTTGGAAAACACAGGATCCGTGGCCAGGCACAGCTGTGGTGGCACTGGGGCTGGGACTAGGTATACTTGCAACAGACCACAAATAGAGATTGGAGACTCAGGCCTGAGCTTAAATGTCACTTCTGGACCCATGGGCAGGGGATGGGGGTGAAGGTTCCAGCTGAGGCTGGTAAGGGCTGTTAAGGCCTATTACTGCAGTCACACTCTGAAAAGATAAAAGAATGAATCTGGGATGACTCTTACAATGGAAAAGCACAGGAAAGGAGAGCAGGAAGAAGATGCAAAGGAAGGAGAGTGAGGAGAAAATGCTTTCCAAAATAAGAGACTTCAAAAGGCCTTTTTCAGGCAAGAAGTCTCTTATTCATATAAGCAATGCACTTATGTGAATATTTCATTGCACTCTGTACTTGTCTTGTACAATGTTCTGATATTCATTCTGGGGGACAGTCATATTTGCCACTGTGGTTGCAGTCTTTCTCATGCCACCTCTCCTACTATTACTTGATGGGTTATACTCTAATAGCAAAGTTCTTTGCCCAGAAACTGGTGGTTTCTCAGAATAGAGCCATGAAGAAGCAGTCACTTTGTTCCAAGCCAAGTTTCCTCTGAGTGTGGTGGAACCAGGAAGCCAGAAGTCCTGTAAGAATCTTAGAGGCAAGAGTTAAAACTTTCTAAGGAGAAGATGAATTCTGAGAAGATCCTACCTGCAATAAGCAGCAAGTGTTCCTAACACATAACTCCTTCTAAAAATCAGTTTACTGCTTGAGAGAGCAATATCTAAAACAACTTAAATTGGCCTGTGGCAAGTCGGTAATCCATGTCCCTAATTCCTGAAAAAAACCTGACTGGCTATGCAATGGAAAAGGCAATGGCTTCTGACCCTGATCTGCTGTCTTTGGAGCTCTGGCTTGGTTTAAGATCTGGCACCTTTTCTGAAGTGATCAGTTCCTCCCAACCTGACAATAGGTCCCTCTTTAAAAAAACTAATTAGAGCTTGTGACATGCTGGCCGTTCAAGTACTGTTTCCTGGGGAGTGTCTGAGCGATGCTCCTCTTTCCTTTTCCCTCCTCCTGTCTCTTTGCTCTACTGGACACTTTTCTACTGTCTGTCATGCAGCAATGAAATTGAGGAAGAAAAATGAGACATTGTCACAGCACACAGCATACCCAGGAAACAACCAAAGTACCACAATTCAGGGAGAACAAGTATGAGAAGTAGAGCCAGCATGGGAAGAAAAAAAACAAGACAGGCAAGAGTCAGGGAGGAAGTGTGTTGAGAAATAAGTGGGGAAGCTGACCAAATGCATGAGTGAGAAAATGAGGGAAGAGAAATCAATGGAAGACAGACACACTTGTAAGAAGATGGGAAAGACTGTGTTGAGAAAAGACGGGAAAAGAAAAAAAATCCTGCAAGTGTCAAACCACAGGTGTCCAGATTCCAATCCCCAGTCCTTCCAGCACCTTGCTTCTCTGCACCTCAGTTCCCCTTGTAAAATCGCAATGATGATGGTATCACCTTCCTGACTGACCACTTACTACCCTGCTACAATTGCATGCCCTTAGGAGGGCAAAGGGAGAGAAGTTTAGGCCAGGTTTGCACACTCGCATTCATACACGTGAAGAAACCACACTTGGGAATTATGAGGATGCTATGGGGAGTGTGGGCATAGAGGAATATATACTGAATAAGGAAGAATAGAAACAAGAAAAGGACAAGGGAAGTGGAGAGTGGGAAGGGGTATGAATGAAAAGCTGCATGGTATGAAGGAGAAAATGGACACACAGTAAGGGTGAAATGGAGGTGAAAGTTTAGAAAGCAGGGAGAGAAAAGAGGGAGGGAAGCAGAGGTGAAAAGGATCCAAGCATGAAAGAAGAGAACAAGAAGAAAGCTTATGTTGTCCCCACTCACCCCCAGTTACAGGGTACGAACAAATGGAAGAAACATTTGTGGCCTCATCAACAGGAGAAGGAATGGAGGTGATCAACATGGTGCAGCACGAGGACTCACAGAGACTGAGGAATTCAGTGGTGAAGGATCCGCTGTTGGATCTGGCTCTGTTCCTGAACAGTGGTGGCATTGTGCTCTTTTTTATGTGTGTGACATAAAGCATGAAATAATTTCTATGGTCATGGATGATAACAATGTGAACATCTGCCTGCATTTCATGATCACCTGCTAGGCAGCATGGCTTCTCTTCACCAATCACATCCCAGGGAACTTGCAACCATGAGGAAAAGGGCAGGGACCTTGTGCACATCTCTCCTTGAGAAACACAATAAATTCTCAGTCCAACACTCATGCAATTTTTTTCTATGCCAGACTTCCCTTCTTGCACTTCCCATATGTGTTTTGTGTGAAAACATCATAGTTAGTAATAAACAAGAATTGATTCGACTTACCAACTTCAAGGGTGACCCTGTCTTTTGAACAGAATATTCATAAATTCATCATACATTGTAAGAACAAGAAAAAATTGCATATTCCAGGGAACTGTCCCCCTATACACCTAACAAGATAGATACAAGAAAAGTTAAAGACTGCTTAAAATGGAGACTGTCAATAGCTTTTGCTTTTTCTATACACTATAAACAAAGAAGCCAAGTAGTCTCAGAACACTGAAATAACTTCTGTATTACACACAAGGTCTGGTACAATGTTAATTGCTATTAGCATCTAAAAGAAAGACAGTCTGGACACTCTGCTAGGACAAAATCAATTAAATGAGTGGAGCAAAAGTATACAGTGTTTAAATGGTAAACATAAACATAAGCCAAATTCTGTCATATTTCATGATGGGTAAATAAATCAAATTATTTTGAGGTATTCTTATTTATTACTTGTGCAGTTCAGCTAAAAACTCTAGTCATGCTGGGAACAGTACAAATACAGAACAAAGAAGTGGGCCTGGTCATAAAGAGTTTGCAGTTAAAGTAATTTTTTCCTCTGAAGCAAACACTTTATTAATATTTTAGTTAATGAAAAAAAAATCTCTGAACAGTCTGTTCTTGGAAAATATTTTGCTGTATTGGTCAGTGTTTGGAAAGGATTAACACAATTTTAGGATTGTCACAATTTTTGCAAAGCTTACATTGATAAGGGATGTTTCCACTTGCCATCACCTATTCCACAAACAATCCCCAGGCAGCCAAAATAGCAAGTAAAATAAAAATTCTCCCATAATCAAGAACAGTTTGAAGAGTATGCAAAGCATAAGAGTATTTTGTATACTTATTAACTTTGGTAAATTTTAGAACATTGGTATAAATTTTCTAATTATCAGAACCTCAAATTGATATGATTATTATGTTGCTCTTGAGAATGTGGTTTAAGCACTTCTCCTGCTACCTTAAAATACATTACTTCCTACTCTCTTTTTCCTCGAAAGTAAATAAATACCTAAAATTCAATTTCAAATGAAAAGTAAAATCCTACAGCAGCTCCACTCCTCTGTTTGGATGGTAAATATTTGCAAATGTAGTGATGAAAGAACTTTTAGGATGAGAGAACCAGCTTCGGGATCCAGAGAAGTTCTTGGAATTTCTAATTGTTCAGTCTTTAGAGACTTCTAGAAACCCTTGTGACTGTCCCATACTCCACCCTCAGCCATATCCTCAACCATAAATAGAGACTAAACAAAGAGAATCTTGTTGGAAAAGAAAGAAGAAAGAGAATCTGTTCTCAGCCTCCAGTCCTCCTCCCACCAGTAAGGATGCTTTCCTCTTTCATCTTTTGTGTCTTAGGAGTTTTGCTGATGAAACAAAAACAGAACAGGGAAGGCCTTCAGTAACCTTCACTGTTAAGTGATTTATCCTTCAGCCTAGAAGCTGCAGCCACTGAGTCTTTCCTAGTACCTATCTCCATTTATTGACAGGAGAAGAGGATTCTTCCCTCTCTGGTAACTTACATGCGTGGTTTGCATAGTAACCCACAGGATTTCCCTAAGAGCCAATCTTACATGAACAAGTCTTAGAGCTCCAGCTCATGGATCTGTCCATTCAACACAGCTGTGAGGCTGCTGGAGTAGACAGGGAAATGCATTGAACACAAGGACTAGTAATGTAACAGTCCTTCTGTTCACAGCTTCTCAGAAGCTGTTGCCTACTAGAGACTGGCTAGTCATCCTGCTACCTTGGGACTTGCTGAACTCCAGAGTTGTCTCATCTAGGACAGAGTGCTGAGAGCAGTAGGAGGAGAGCCTGTTCCCTTACGAGCTCAGTTGAAGAATTTTGCTACCATCAGTTGCTGAGGAAAGGATAACAAGAAAAGGAAGGTAGAGGAGTGAATAAGAGCACCATGTTACCCTAGGGGCCCTGAGAAGATGGCCATACTTTCATGGGTCAGACCTTCCTCTCCCTGGGGTTGTATTTCTCTTCCTCCTTTTCCATGAAGATTACCAGATGTGGCACTTCTTGTGTGGGTTCATTGGGGACCCACTGGAACAGTGGAAGTGCTTGGCAAAGTCCTGGCTATTGCTGACAGAACCACAAACACGAAGTGGCAAAGGACTGTGAGGATCTGTGTTCAGGGAAGACTGTAGTTTCTCAGGATCCTGATGACCACACATTGCCTGAAAGGAGGCAAAACAGAAAAGTCAGTTTGGCTGAAAGTCCTTGTGTGAACAAGTCTTAAGGCTCCTCATGCCTCCACCCATGTGACTGAGGCTGCTGGAGTAAACAATGAAACACACTTATGTGGGTGCCAACAATCTTTCCCTTCACCACCACAATTTCTGACTGTTTTCCCTTTCCCTAAAATTCTCTGTCCCAATTTCCTATCTGAAAAGCCATCTGCTCTCTTTCTATACTGCGTAGTCCAGAACACAGGAAATTTAGACCACCTTGGAGTTTAGGCTCATGAACCTTGGACTCCATCTGAAATAAAGGTATAGATGTCGTCTCAGTGTCCAGATTCAGCTTCTTAAGCAAAAGCAATGAGAACTCATCAAGAAAGGAGAGCATCTACACAAGATCCCATTACTATTTGAGAGATTGAGGGGAAGATTATGTGACTTTACTGGTGTTAAACTGGAAATCCAAGTCTTCACTCTTGTGATTTCAGTCTATTCATTGACAAATGGTGCAGTAGCTGCCAGATAGCCTCTGAAATGCAAATCTTTCCACCAAGACCCAATAATATGCGCTTTCAGAACTGCTTTTCTACACACTGCTCTGACCTAATGTCAATACATGCACAAAACTTTTCCCTTTGCACAATTACAGTGACTTACAAGGGTGTGACTCTTCTGAGCACAGAAATCCAATGGTCTATGATGAAGAACCCAACTGTACAGCCATGCACAACTGCATAACTTTGCACAAATCCTTAAACCAGGTTCCCACAGAAATCTTGAACTAGGTGTACATGTACTTCTCGTTCTTTATCTCTAAATAACATTGTAAACTCTCTTTTTTGCTATCAGTCACTCAGTGATATGACATCTAGTTATTCACCATGACAGAGAGGCAGATGAAGGAAGGGATGGAAAGAGATGTGCCTTTTCCAGTAAAATTCCACTTTCCCTGTGTAACTTTGCTCACAACAGCAAAAAAGTACTCAGAAGCTGGCAATGAAGCATGCTTTCCCTGACACAACTTGTCTGCTACAGCTCAATTTTGGTAGATTTCAAAGCTTTGTAAAAGATATATTTGCAGACAGGCCCTTTGCTAGCTTTAAGATCCATAACAGGTTAGGGGCCCTACACGTGAATTTTAGCTTTCTAAATAAGATTCTGGATCTCCCAGGAACATCAGACATTCCCAGTTCTGTGAACAGGGGGAAAAGTGATTGAATATTGAGAAAGACAAACTGTAATGATGTGGAAGACAGTGGAGAGTGAGACACACACGACTAGCCTAGAATTCATTACATGAGCAAAACTGAGGTAGAAAAGCTGGTCATGTGAAAGTCCAATCTTAGGTAAATGCTTCTCTTCTTTGTGCTTTTTCAGCCAATTCTTATAGGCCTGTGGAGAAAGAAAATTAATAATAATAAATCCCCCCTCAGATAGTGTCCCAAAACCATGTCTTCTGTCAATGAAATGTATCAATCTAATATATATTTAATACATCAGTAAGTTTGTATCTCTCTCCTCGCTGGGAGGCTCCCTGCTGCTGGCCATGCCCCGAATAACTCTAAGACAGGAGAATAACAGCGTAACTCCTCTCCTTCCCACTTCAGACACTCCCACACATATATCGTCATAACAGAAGATGTGGTGACTGCACTATGAAAGAATGAAAATTACTTTCAAAGCAAGTCACAAGTATTTGAATAAAAATTAAAAGACTTTCTGCCTCTCAACATTCTTTGTGCAGGAATGTAACAAGTAACAATCTGTGACCTAGGGATCTCAGAGCACCTTGCACTCAGTAATTAATTAAACTGCATGAGGAAATAAAAAATTCTCTCTAGACTAAAGCATTGCTGAAAACATCATTATGGAGTCTTTTTACCACCACACAGCATTCTGGTTCATGTCTCATCTTAGCTCCTTAGGTATAACATAAACATATAAATAATGACACATTTTTGTATGTATGACATAAATGGGGAAGTAAAGAAAGGCCCATCCCAGGACTGGTGAAGGGCAGAAGTGGTCTTACACAGAAGTAGTGACGTTATGAGCAAAGCTTTGTGAGGAACCTATGTCTGGAGTAGCAGAGGACATGCAGGGCACATGCTGCACTGGCACAGGCATGCAAGAAATCTGGAACTGGAGCAGTGTGTAGGAGAGGGATCCAGCAGAGCAGTCTTGTGACATGGCAGTTGAGTTATATGGTGAGACTGTGAGATTACAGAAGTAAGTGGACTGCAATACCTGGTAAGCAATGGCGAGCCCTCCCGTGTCGGCTGTATTCTCCAACAGTGTAAAAGTACCATTGACCTTAAAGCCGTAACTTTCATACTGTTCAACCAAGCAGTCTATAGATTTCTGTAGTGCACTGCTGTTGCATGTCGGACAGCCCCCAGGCAGCACTGTGGGGAAAAAAAATATCCTAGAAACTAAAGGTATTTCTGGCATTCACCTGTATTCCTCACATTAACCACTGAGTCTTCTTAGTAGTCAGCATGGCCTGGAATGGGTTTTCCTTACCTTCATCTACCTTAAAATGTATGTTATACATTTATATAGGACCAGGATTTAAGATCCTCTGAGGGAAAGCACCAGTGGGGATCCAGAAGAGTAAAGACAGACAACACAGCCAGTACCCACCATAACGATAGAATGTGTGAAGAAGTTCATGCGCCATGAAGACCCCAATGGCTCCAAAGTTCACAGCACTGAAAAATGAACATGAAAGGAGTGCTTTTGAAACCAAAAAGAGGGCAGGTGAGCATTCTTTATAGCCACTGAGCACAACTGTGGGCTGCACAGGAGCATTCTACTCCAACAGCACACAGAAGCATTTTCTATTTATTATCTCTCAGATGTGGTACACTGTAAAAAGGCAAATACAAGTGTAAGTTACTCTACTAATCCCTAAAATTGTACTGTGGGCTTGCATTAAAGTATTTGTAGCTAAGAAGCCATCATAATAATGAAGAGTCTGTGAATGAGATTCTGCCTTTATTAACTCATATGTGATGTTGTTGGAGTTATGTCCCTATTTACCCACTACTGGCTGAACTGCTGCACAAACGGTAACTGCAATGGTAATCATACAAAAGCAGAATGGTTGGAGAAGCCATCTTGCAACAGTTGTCTAGTGAAAAATGATACATAAAACTGGCAAGGCAAATTAAAACCATAATAAGACAATTATTCTGGTCTAGCACTGGTGAACTCGCTGCAAGCAAGAGGTTGTACTAGAGACCTCCAGCAGTTCTTTCCAATCAGAATATCTATGATTTATGCAATGAATTTACAGTCACACAAGAGTACACTCAAAATGCATTTCCATAATATGAAATGATGAGCTCATTCTTTCTTTACATGCACTTAATGATTTTAGTAGATCATTACTACATCACTGGAAACTCAGTAGGAACTGACAAGAACAGAACAACTAATGCTCATCTTGTCTTAGAACTGCTCTTTCAGAAACTCTGTAGCTGATAACTTGTAATTGTTGCCCAGAGAAGCTATGGATGCCTCACCATTGGAAGTGGTCAGGGTCAGACTGGACGGGGCTTTGAGCAACCTGATCTAGTGAAGGGTGTCCCTGCCCATGGCAGGGGGGTTGGACTAGTTAATTTTAAAGGTCCCTTCCAGCCCAAACCATTCTATGATTCTATAACAATTGTACTGCTTTGCTGACTTCTTATTTTAAAAATTACCCTCACAGTCACCTGAATTGGCTTTTGTCAGTAACATTTAGACTTGGGAGGATCGTCTGAGAAAGTGCTATTTTGCCAATTCACCAAAAGCTGATCAAGTTTGACTTATTTCATTCAACGTGGATGACAGTGAGAAAAATATATTTTACTAACACTCAATAGAAAAGGAGTAAGAAGCTGTAGACACTTTTTCTGAGAGGAAGAATATGGCAAGTGACAGCCCGTACCACTGCAAAAAATATTTTTTTTCTATTATTCTTTTGAGGTGTCCAGTTCTTCATGCTATAAGGAATTCATGAAATACTGCAGGCACTAGAAGATGTCATACAACTAGTGGTAGAAGATCATCATGGAGGAAATAATTACTTTTAACTGAGACATGTTTCTTTGAAACTGCAGGCTCTTGCCACAGTGTGAGCTTATCTTTCAGTACAATGGGATTAGGAGAAGTTTCTATCCATTATCATGTAAAAAAGGACATCAAATAGTATTTTTACAGTCAACTGTTTTAAGTGCTTTTAATATCAGAAAAATATTGCTTAACAGATCTGTTCCATAAGATGAAAGAACCCAGCTCTAAGAGTATGGCCTTCAGAAGTGTCATTGTTGCAGGGGAAGACTCAGAATGAAAAATGTATTTCCTTATTAGAAAAGGTTTCTTTAAAAAAAAAGGAAGAGAAGAACTGTGTGTGATCCATTTGAAAAAGACTTCTGACAAGAAGTTGCTCTGTGAGGCTCCTATTTTCTCTGGGTTAGATTTCTGTGGGTTAGATTCTGGAATTCTTGGAGTCTAGAAAATGGGAGGCAAAGGTGAAATTTCTTCTTTGCAGTTAAGCTACGTGAGACTTCTGTCTCTTTGCTCTGGAGTAATATACTTGGCTTAGCTTAGTTTCACCTAGATTCTGATTTTGCTCCAGCAGAGTCAATGATCACACTTTCAGAATTCATAAGGCAGTATCCATGTGGCTTTAGAAAAAGCTACTTTTTCTCCCTTTACTGTGCCTTTCTGGGATGCAGTAAGAAAAAGAGGTTAAAGACAGACCCATTAAGGTCCTTCCTGGAAACATGGTGCAGCCAAGGGCCTACATCCAGCTTCCACCTTTGCAGCCCCTCCATACCTGGGAAACTCCATGTGGAAAAAAGGGCTGCGGAACATTCCAGCAGGAAAGACCACCATGTGGTGCCTTATTGAGTAGTATGAATGCACAGTCCAGGGGGACACATACCAGCTAGAAGCAGAAAAGGAGAAATGAGAGAATGTGTTAACTCCTTATCTCATACCTTGGTCCTTTCCTCCACTGGACTTGCAAAAATGGTCTGCTTAGTACAATTGTTCATACAGCAGCAAATGATGAAATTCACATTACCTGGAGTTAAAGGTGTTTGAAATAAACCTTCACTTGTTTACAGGTGGTCAGAGCTAGTAGCTTAGCTTTCATACACATTAAGGGATTCACTCTCACAACTCCATGGCTTTTTTAAGCAGGATGCAGCAATTCAGCCTTGCAGCAAAGAAGGACAACAGCATCTTGTCTTCTATTAGAAGTGTTGCTGGCAGGTCAAGAGGGGTGGTTATGTCCCTCTAATTCAGGACTGGTGAAACCACAGCTGGAAGTACTGTGTCCAGTTCTCCCTGCCTCCCTCCCCACCCCACCTGTCCTGCCCCTCCTTCCCCAGTAAAAGAGAGAGATAGACATACACTGAATGCAGCCCTGAGTGACCTGATCTACCTGATCCTGCTTTGAGCAGGACGGTTAGACTTGGGGATCTCCACAGGTCTCTTCCAACCTCAGTTAGTCCACAAGTGCATGATTCTGTTACATTTTTCAGATCAGTATCTGACACTTACTCATCCTGTGAGTGATTCTGAAGGAGTTTCAAGTAGGAATTTTCCCTCAGTACTTTCAAGCAAGCCACCACATTGAGGAAAAAAGTGTCTTCATTTATCTCCAACTGAGGGAAGAGACAGGTAATGTGACTCTCATAGGGCATGAGTGAGGAATGAATTAGACAGTATGAGAAAGAGAAAAGTCTCACGGGTCAAAAAAGGGTTCATCAAAAGACAAACCAATGGAATACTTGTGTTTTTTCTCCCCCAGTTCTAAAGATCTTCAGTTTAAGATATGACAGGAATGTTATCTGCAGGCCAAACAGAACATACAAGCAGGTCACAAACAATCTCTGTCAGGCCAGGCACTCTAAATAGGAGACAGCACAGGCAACAATATAGAAGCAACAGGTAAAGGTTCTGTGGGCCCATATGTTCCCAGAAAATGAACAGTAGGAAATTAGCATTGCCCCAGAGGTCATAGCCTCTTCTAGCAGCAGACAAGATAGCAGTTGGTACAGGTAAACTGCCAATAATGAGGCAGGCATGTTTACATTATATAGCTCACATTCTGGTATTCCAGGTTCACTTTGGCAGACTGGAGTATGTGAGCTGGATAGCCAATCTCCACTTGTAGTTTGGAAACCTAAAATCATAATAAACAAACAAACAAACAAAAAGAAACATGACCAGTAGGAGGCTTTACGTTCTACAAGTCCTTTTTAAACTCTATTTCTAAACAACCTAAATACAATCTGTGAATCAACCCTTCACAATGACAGCTACTCTGTTTCAACAAGATGACTTCTCTTGCTACTCTGCTTTCTTAACTCAATGACCTGAGGCCTAATGTTGTTCTACTCTGCTTTTTCTTTATAGCATTGTTTTGATCCATGGACAAACAAACACTGAGCATCTCTATGCTTACACATCAATGTACGATCACACATGTGTGATGGCACTTGTGGGCACCACCTACAATTTTCACTGTGTATAAGACATCCATTTAAGGCTGTGTGCCTGTGGAAGCAGGTGGGAATATGTGAAGGTGCAGGCCCCTTCCATTCCTTCTCCAAAGGCTTTAGGGAAAGGAAAGCCTCAGCAGCTCCCGCCTTCTGCACGCACCAAGACTTTAGCCTCTTGGAGAGTCTGTTCATCCATCCACTCCAACTGATCCAGTTGGCCATAGAGGGCATCTTGGATCTCAGAGAACATCTGCTCAGCCTGCCATGGAGAAAAGAAGGCACAGTCAGAACTGCAGAAAAACATTGCTTATGCTTAGCTGCCATCACCCCATGTTCTAGCAATTCAGCCACAGAATAATTGGGGGAAAATTCCTCTTCTTGTGATGAAAGAGGAGATTTCAGTTTCTACAATGATTTAGGCTTGAGTTATTTGGCATCCAGTGGTTCCTCACAGGGCTCACCATTCTCTCCTACACACCTTTTCATCTTGCCTCTCACGGTAACTGAGAGAAACATAATTCTTTTTCATTCAATCCCTGTTGGGATAGGAATGGACCAGATGATTGCCCCACTTCTTGAGTGAAATGAAAATTCAGTATCCACAAGTATTTCATGCTGGTGTCTCCCTTTCCACAGTTATGGCAATCTGAGTCTCTTGACAAAATTATATTTTGTTCATTCAGCTTTGTGCTTCACTACACCTAGTCTTAGTTTTCCCACCAACTTTTCTTGGGGTTACTTACTCTTGTCACTTTATACACTGCAAACTCTTTATAAAACCTAGTGCCTACATTAACTTCCCTCAAAAGAAAAAAGGAACTCTAATCATCAAAGGAAAAAAAAGAAATCTTTTCCACACTACAGGCAGGTGTTCCTTTTACTGTGGATCCACTCAGAATGTTTTGGCATTGATTTACTTCTGTACAACTGGTCATACGATGGTTTAATGGCTTTGCAATTGATAATCTTGTTTAGATATGTCAGATTGGTGATGATTACTGTTAATACTGTCATTCCAGGAAGCACATGGAGATTGCATGCATTTGTAGGGCTCTCATAGACATTGGTGCTGCACACATTACTTTGCTAACAGTTGGGATAAAGGCAATAGCTGGTATTTTAGCATCAATTATTCTAGCAATGACAGCAATGTCTTGTTCTGACATCTTTCATACCCAAAATAGGAGGGGAAGTGCATAAGTATAGGAATATGTAAAAAGGTATAAAACCTACACATGATTTTGCTGCCTTAATGTGGTCTTAAGTTGGCATGTCAAAAAAAGGAAGAGGTGAAGCTGAGCTCTGCTTGGGGGTTAAAAGGATGAATACCTACATGTTTCTTGGTCTGCTGAGGGAAAATTTCTTGCACAATCATCTGCCCTAGAACTGGCTCAAAGAAAGAGCTGGTATCAGTCAAGCATTTCCTCCAGCGCTCAGCTGGGATCTGTAAGAACAGAGAAAGAATTAAAGACATGAGTGTGAGGCCAAAGAGATAGAAAGGCAGTAAAAAGATATGTAAACGTGCAGTCAGTAGCAAATACGCTCCTATCTAAAAGTGACAGCAGTGAGTGATAAGTAATGTAGTTCCATCTAAGCTACCTCAGAAAACTTTAAACATGTAAAACATTGATTTCCTTACGATTTACACCACTTAACTTTCACACAAGATGAAGTTCTAATGCTAGCTGACACCCCATGATACAGTGCACTTAGCTCTCTAAAGTTTTGTGTGTCATGTCTACTCTCACATTTCTTTGAGAAAAAGGAAGCACTTAATGGCCTAGTAAGAGTAGTTTTCCTCCCCAAATCTGAGAAACTCCATCCAGACAAGGCATCTAGACAACATCCAGAAGGCATGTCCTAGCGTGTTCAGCTGCTAGGGAGTGTGAAAAAGATGGTTAAAGGCTAACTCACCATTCTAGATCCCATTTTTCCATAAAGAATCTTAGATAGCTCCAGGCGTGCATCTTGGAATCGACTGTCAAGGGCTGGGGAGAGATTCCCAACCAGACAAACAATCATATAAATGTGAAGGATCCTGTAGGAAAATGACATTTAAAAAGATTGAAGATTGAAGGCTGGTCACTATAAACACAGAGGCGTGGCAAGTATCAGAGGAATAATTTGAGGCAGAGGAAGCCCAATAACCTGAACAATGACAGCAAAGTGCTCTGAACAGGCTACACCTGGGTCTGTCAAAGGAGGGTGATTTGACATGAGTCAACCAAAGAAACTCTCTCCCCAGAACACCGTGATGACTCAAGAGGTAATTGCCTGCTGGGGCACAGGATTCTTTGTGGGAAGCAGGAGAAAGAGCATTTTTAGGACTGGGTGCAACTTACTATAGAGTATTTTGAGGGGTCTGTGGGATTTGGTAAGACTTATTATGGGATGTTTATGGAAAGGACCAAAGGCAGGGAAAGGGAAGGATCATGGTGGATTGGGGGAAACGTGTGGGAAAGTGGAGAGGAAAAGTGGTAAGAGGGAATGTTTGAGCATAAACTTGTGGCTTGCCTGACTGAGCCCTGCACATGGTCATCAGAATCTGTCCTATCTTATTAAATGCTATTCTTAAATAACATTCTACTCTCAGTGTGCGGGGATGGGACTGGATACTGGAGAGACAAGGAATCTGAGAGTTGCCTGCTGGAGGGACTTTGGTTCAGGCTAGCTGCTGGAGAGAGCAGGGGTCTGAGGGTTGGCTATTGGAGAGACTAGGAGTTTGGACCAGCTGCTAGAGAGATCTGCCTGTATATGTGTGTTTGTAATGGGAAAGTACCAGAGTACCAGCAACCAAAGTGGGGCTGCAAGACTCAGGGACTCATACATCCAGGTGCCAGCAGCTGTGGACACCAGGGGATCTGGGGCCAGCTTCTAGACAGACTGAATATCTGAGACCAGCTATCGGAGTGATCCTTACTGTGTGTGTTCATATATATATTTCACTAGTATAGACCAAAACTGATCAGCTGGAGAGGAGGAAGAGGATCAGACTGTCTGAGCTGTTCATGTTTGTATGAATGCTATGGGTGCGTGGGTGCCAGTAAAGGCACTGTGTTCCATCTCTGTTCATCCGTGTATACGCTGTGTGCATGTGCAAGCCTATTTGGAATATATGCTAAGCCTTAGTACTGGCTAAATCTGTGGATATACAGTCACAGCAGCCTTGCTGCAACTGTTAGGCTACTGGATTCAGCAGCCTGTAACACAGACCTCTTTCATTTATGGTATCTGAATTTAATATTTCTTGAGGCATGAAGAACTACAACCAGAGATACTGACTCCTACCTTTTGTTGTGCCATTGTTTGATGAGCTGTGACATGCCTCTTAAGTAATCCATGTCATGCACTGCAATTGGCTGAGAGAGTTTCATTGGCATAGGGTGGAAGACAGCTTGGAGACATGACAGCCAGTCAATAGCAGGTGCCTTTTCCTAGAAGTAAAACAGAGCTTACATGCTGAACTATGAATCTAAATTGACTGACAAGAAATAACTGGGATAGTCTCTCTAATACTATGTAAGAGATACTTTCAACAAGTTAAACTGTTTTTATAATGTGGGTATTTATTATAGTAGAAAAGGAGAATTGCCTTTTTTTTACTGAACTAGCACTGGGGAGGGGATGGGCCTGAAAAATCCAACAGCTGTCAATAAAAGACCATAAGTTAATAGGTTATTTAAAGCTCAACAGACTAAACGTTGCAAAGGAAGAGTATCTAAACAGACTGCCTCATATCTGTTTTGATCCAGATCTTCAGAATGCGAATGTCACATGCAATTGTGTTGCTCAAGTTCTA
Source organism: Micrastur ruficollis (assembly GCA_034782655.1). Classification (NCBI taxonomy): domain Eukaryota; kingdom Metazoa; phylum Chordata; class Aves; order Falconiformes; family Falconidae; genus Micrastur; species Micrastur ruficollis. The sequence continues at coordinate 222,639 of JAVKKW010000058.1, forward strand.
AGGCATAGATACCTGTAGCTCCCTGATGGTAGTGCGAAAGAACAACATCCCCCTCTGCTGTCTTTCCTGCAGTGGGGTGACAACTCGCTGGAGGTTAGAGATGAAGGACAAAGTAAGGGAAAAGGAATCAGGGGGACCATCCTGTGGCCCTCCAAGTAGGCCCCCCAGTTTCTTCAAATATGAGAGATACACACGGAGAACCTGCAATACAGAGCATATGACCAGTGGGAGAAACGACTGAAAATTAGTCACCCCATCCATCCATCCATCCATCTTGACCATATAAGCTTCAATCTTTCAAAACCACTGCATCCCTGTCTTCCTCACTGCAACATCCTCATGTAATTCTTCATGTGGAATACCATTTGCCAAGTACAGCTCTCAGTGAAGAACAATGAATTCCCAAATGGTTATTTTTGTCCCAGCTTAAAATTACATTAAATACCAGAATCATTTTAGAGATGTAGGCCTGCCTTCCCTGGAGTCAAAGGAGAGAGATGTAGTGATATAATGAACCAGTATTTTGATGGGAAGAAAATGCCAGTGTCTTGCTTCTATGTTTGTGAGGTATCAAAGGAATGCTTGTGATGGGTAGACAGTTTCGGGGGGTTTTTTTGAGGACTTTTCTGAAGGATTCAGACTGAGAAACTGAAATCAACTCAGTTTTTATAAAGTTCAGAAAAATGGCAGAGCTCTGATGAAATTAACTTTGTTGCAATGACTCCCAAAGTCAAAGAGCTTGTTTCCCCAACTTGGGTTAAAACATTTTAAACTTTAAAAATGCTAGCTACCCCTCCCCCAATACACAGATTTTAAGTTACAAAGACTTATTTTGGACAGTATTTTTTATAAATGTTCATTCAAGGTGAAACCTAGAGGGAAGCCTAGGTTCATATTACTTAGCAAATACAAATTAGAACTAAAGCATTCTGTTTCTACACTAGGAGTTTTAAACCTGGCATCTAAAAATGGGTTACATTTTACAAACTACCTTTTTGGAAAAGTAGAGAGTTTTGTAAAGAATTCCTTCTGGAGACATTTTCAGAGTCAGTGACTGTAACCCATGGAAACAGACCACTCTGAGCCAGGAGGTGATTCAAGGAGATCCCTACACCAAATACCTTTTTACCTTTCTTCAGCCTCTGATAGGTTACCTCAAGATAATTTTTCTCTTTGAGTTTACTCTCAGGTGGCATCTCAAACTCAGGATGGTCAATCTGCAAAAAGGAGTAAAGGAAAAGCATCTCACTATTTCCAGAAATACTGGAAATGTGAGGATATGCTCAACAGGCTTTGTCAATTTCTGTGTCACAGAAATGGAAATGTTAATAAATGGCTTTTACTTTTGGAAAATGTTGGCTAAGTAATTTTTGTGGCTCTATCATGTTCTGCAGCCCATTTACAAGCTCATTACAAATCAGCAGTGACCGATAGTCAAATGTAAACCACGTTGTTAAATATTTCTACATGGTGCACTGGTTTTGGCTGGGAGAGAGTTACATTTCTTCACAGTAGCTTGTATGGGGCTATGTTTTGGATTTGTGATGAAAACAGTGTTGCTAACACAGGGATGTTTTAGTAACTGCTGAGCAGCGCCTACACAGTATCAAGGCCTTTTCTGCTGCTCACACCGCCCCACCAGAGAGCAGGCTGGGGGGCACAAGAAGCTGGGAGGGGGCACAGCCAGGACAGCTGACCCCAACTGACCACAGGCGTATGCCATACTATACGACATTGTACTCAACACTAAAAGTGGGTGTGAAGGAGGTTGGGCAGGGCTGCCATTGCTTGGGAACTGGCTAGGCAGTAGGCAGTTGATGGTGAGCAATTGGGTTTTTTTGCATCTCTTCTTTTTTTCT
>JAVKKW010000058.1:224560-257054 GCA_034782655.1 Micrastur ruficollis
TTTCACACTTCTACTCTTCTGATTTGGGGTGGGGGAGTGAACACGCAGCTGTGTGGTGCTTAGCTGCCTACCAGGTTTAAACCACAACGATGAGCTGCAAAATTCGTAGTACACTGTGTATTAGACACTTAGCATTCAGAGTCCATTATTGTACCAGGCATACCCATGAACACTAGAAGAACCAGACCCTTCCACAATGAAGTACAATCTACACTGTCAGGCAGAAGAGGTGAGAGGTAGTAAGCACTTTATTCTTCCTCATCTGCTTATTTCCAGAAATATGTGCGTTTTATGTCATAAAATCAAGAAGTTTACTGAAATTTAGGAAAACTTTCTTCACAGAAGAACATAGGCTTAAATTCAGCAAACTTGGGTCTCATGGGCCATGTAACTGACTCTTTATTCCCAGTGCTTCCTGAAAATTTTGTTTCTTTAGCCAACTTACCTGAATAATATTGGTCTTGAGGTCAAAAGGACTAGGGCCCACATGGACTCTGAAAAAGGGAAAGGTGCTGTATCTGCCCATGAGAGTCCGAAGGGTTTCATTAAAGTCATTTGCTTTCCCCACATCTGTCATATTCCATCCACCAACCTAGAGAGGGAGAGACACAGCATGACAGCAGGTGAGAAAAACACTTGTTTGATCCATATTTACAAAATAATTTTTCACGTGAATGAGCTCAGTCATTATGACAACTGAGGAGCAACAGGGAAAACTCATCAAGAATTCTACGTACCCTGTTGGCTTTAAAATGACCTGTGGCTTTCACCTAAGCAAAGCAACAAACTGCAAAATAACACAGGGAAAAGGAATGATATCCAACAGAACAAGGTGTACAGGAAAAAAACAGGAGAAGGAGAGAGGAAAAAGGCCTCATTTTTCTAAAGCCATCCAGAAGGACAACCAGGGACCAGGGATTACAAGTCCCACCTCCCTGACGAGCAGATTCACAGGTGGGCCTGCAGTCACTGTTCCTTCCGCTGGAAGGTTCTGCATCCTCCTTGGAGACAGGGCATAAACGCCCCTAGCTGGCAGGAAGATGTACAACTGTCTCTGGCACTGAGAGGAGTCTCCCAGAATGGAAAGAGAAGCATTTTCCTCTTTAAACAAGCTCCCCTGAAGCCTGGAGTAGTGATGGCTGTCAGATCTTAGACACAAAAATTTCACCCGTTTTGCAAGGTGTTCCTTGATTTGTTAAGTTGGATCCTATTGAACTGAGCTTCTGAGATTAAAAGTGATCCCTCTTTGCAGTCTTGGTTGTTGTACAGTTTTGAAGTAATATGTAAGGTCATGAGGAAAGATTCAGGTACCTGATATCAGAAAATCGTATCTTGAAACAGCATTTAAAGCTAGAAGATATAACACCTAGAAGTTGTACTGTGAACCATGAGCTTATTTCAGGGCCAGATGCTAGCAAAATTCCATCATGTAGGGCCATATGACCCTAACTTCCTTTTCCCTGCAGGAATTATCTTCTGGAGGGAGAGGAGATAGCACAGACATTCACCTGATTTAGGAAGTCCTTCAATGGTTGAGTTCCTTGGGATTCTATCCGTTGCGTATCCATGCAGGAGCGATAGAATCGGATTGCTTTCTCCTTAGCTGAGCCTCTTATCCCAAACTGTGGGGCCTCTGAGTTAAAAAAAAAAAAAAAAAAAAAAAAGATTAAAAACTATAAAAGCGGTAAAAAAAAAAAAAAAGAAAAGCTGGGGCAGTATTAGAGCAGAGAAGGTTGTAAGAAAATATTACACTGCACTTTGATTCAGAACAATTTAGTAAATGCATCCACACTTCCCACAGTCACTCAAAGGAAGAGACCTTCTGGTGCCGTGACAGTTCCTGAGGCCAAATATGTGAGTTTCTTTGCATGCGAACAGGAGCACAAGAAGAAGGTGGTACATATCTAGACTTCAGTCCCACATGGAGTCAGGACACATGACCAGAGTGCACATTCAGACAAGCACAGCGAAAAGGGTCTGCTTTTACAAGGCAACAGGAAAATGGTTTGGGCTGCTGTCAGAATTTTAAAGTGTGACTTTCATCTGTTAGAGCTGGAAAGGGGTACTAAAATGTTTAAAATGCAGCTGTTGTAATATGACATGCTCAAAAATACATCTGTACATGTAATGATAGAAGAACGAAGAGACTGGACTCGGTCCCTGGTAGGAGTGATTGTGCTCTCAGTTATTAGTATTCTCAGCTCTGACTGAGGAAGATGCTGAAGGTAACACACCAATCATCTGTCCCTACCTAAAAGCCTTTTCAGGATCAACTGGTTTTCTTCCAACAACACATCAAATACATTTAGTGATTCTTCTTTGGTTCTGTTTGAGTGTTTGCCTTCCCAGCTGCCACAGGCATATTTGTAGAAATCCTCACAGGGGTCTATAGTGTCATTCCTAGAATTCAGGAGTCTGGCCAACAGTGTAAGACCCAGCTCGGCATCACAGGATCCTGGGCAGGAAGTAAATAGAAGAGAACTGAGCAGTAACAGTGGAGAGCGAGAACGACTCCAAACAAAAAAATGAGGAGTTATCTGTGGGACATTTCCCCCGAAAGATTTATTTTTGGTACAAACTCCTTTGCATGCAGAGTGTTGAATTCCTTGTACGTTTTTGTTGAATATGGAACAAAGCATGTTCTGTCTTTCACTTCACAGGAAGATTGCCTTTGCACTTTATAAGGGAGATTCTTTAAATAAAGGACAGGTAATCAGTCCAGAGATGGTGTCCTTTGTTCATACTACCTAGGCAGTCACAGGTTGGATTATTCTGCCTTCTCAGTGTATTTTCTCTGTATCAGCCAAATTTGACCAAATGATAAACAAGAAGCAACTGATGGTGTCAACACATGGAGCAAAAGAAGGGCATAGCCCAGAGAAAGTAAGGAGACAAGTTTATAATGTGGAGGGAGATGTTCAAGCATGGGAAACATTTCTCAGCAATCACGTCTGTTAAATCAGGACATTCTAGTACATCTTGCTTTGATCTAAAACTCCCTTTATCTAAACTGCTGCAAATCACTGGGTATGTGTTCTCATCTTGGTTCAGTGTCTTATATCAACATCAGATCACATCAATTATTTACTGCAATAAGCTACTTGTAAATCAAAGTAAGACTTTCCATACTATGGTTTCAACAGTTGACGTGGGAGAAGGTAGGCAGGGTAGAAATAGACAAGATCTAAACCAACAGTTTTCCCTTGGTCTCTGTAGTGAATGGTCTCCAACACATAATGAGGGCAAAAGAATAATACTATGTGAAGAGTCAATGATTATTTTTGAGCAGGGAATGTCTGTATCCATCAATGTAAATGCACTTTCAGTACTGAGCAATCTATATGCATAAACATTTACATGGACCATTCTGCAGATAGTCGTTTAGCAAATTTGACAGGCAAATTAGTATTTCTGGTCTATGCTCACAGCTACCCCATTAGCGAGGGACTGTGGCTTTTCTTTCTACACTACAACTGCACTGATCTGTGCTAGAAAACTAGGACTAGACTTATTAAGTCAGAGATGGAAAGGTGGAGGAGGAGCTCCAAATTTCAGATTCAGTCCAGTTTCCTGGAGGTGGCTACAGACAGAGCATGATACGATGATGAGATGCAAGACAATATAATGACACTCTCCCTCAAAACTTGGCCCAGGCATATTAAATGGCAGGCAGAGGAGGAAGACAAGTTTGGGGTTCCCTCCCCACTATGACCCAAGGAAGGTGCAGAACAGTGTACCTTTTTTACAACTGGTGTTATGATTCTTTGAGTTACTGAAAATCTGATTCTTAACACAGATGCCAAGCCTAATAGACAATGGAGGCAGCTAGGAGAGAAAGGGATCTTACAAATGGGGTGGATGAGGAAGCAGGGAAAAGGATATCCCATATTATACCTAGACCACAAGTCATCATGATGTAGGTGATAAGCAGTGTAAAGCCAAGGAGAGTACTGAGAAGAAGTGTACACAGAAGCAGGCTTTTCCCCTGAAGGCATCGTTCTGTCTTTGCACCTGTTCTCAGCTCCTGGTCACAGGTCTGAAGAAAGAAAAATAAGACAAACAGAAGAAATGAAGAAAGAAAAATTCATATTAAAGTTAGCACTGGTCATATACTCTGTCTTCCACCTAATCTACTAGAAAATCACTCAAAGGCCTAGTGCCAGAATACCAACAGTCATCCAAGTGATCTAGGCGACTGTACTCCTGGGGGCTTTCTTACCTCCTTTGTTTCCTTGTCTTTTCCAGCTACAGCTGTTGCAGTGTTATGAATTATGCATTGAAAAGCCAGCTTGCCATGAGGAGGCCTGTCCCGCCATAGTTCCTTCTGGTTTATGGGCTCACCTTGCATACACCTCCTGAAGGTATCAAAGCTTTTTTGAGCCCATAAAGCTAATAATAGGATGGCTAGGACTGGTCATTCTTCATTCTGTTACAGTCTGGCAGCCTGGGCACTAATTTCAGCTCTCTCCTCAAGAAGTGACTCCTGCATCCTAAGCCCTCTAGCCCAGTTCAAGTGGGAGAAAAGATTTGCCCTATTCTAAAAAGTGCAGTAAGTCACAGAGAAGATCTTAAATACAGATTTTACCTCACTTTAATTTAGTTGTGTTCATAATCTAGGTGTGTCTCTTTAGCCAGTGGAGAAGGCCAGGCACCTTATGAGTACAGCTTCTATTTTAGACATCTGTCTTAGAATGAGCTGAAGCATCCTCCACAGTTACTTGTCTTTTTCTGCATTGATTACAAAGGAAGATAGCTGACTATGTTAGGATACACCCCCAATGTCTGCCTGGATAAAGCTAGATAAAATGACATTTACTCTGTGTGTCCACTGGTTCTACCTACTTTCATGTACATAAGACTGCAGAACAGCAGATTACAAGAGAACAGACCAGGATTGGATGCTGGTAATATAAGGAAAAGGAAAGAACTGAAAAAAAAAAAAGAGAAGTGGAATAACTGAATAAGAATACACACTGAGAAAAGGGACGTAGCAGGGAAAAAAAACAGAAGATAATGGAAGACCTGGGGGGAAGCGGGATAGAGAAGAAATAGTACAGGAAGCAAGGAGTAAATCTCGTAGGTGTAAAAGCTGATGGAAGTGCTGCTTTGAGAGTCTTACATGCCTGTGTCAGGGCCGGTCCCCACAGCCTCAAGCTTAGCTCCCTGTGCTCAAGCCTGGTTCTCTGATAAAAGAAAGCTGTTTGAGAAACCTTGACAGCCCTTGGAACTCTTTGAGAAAAAGCCTCGGTGGAGGTGCCCACTTCTTCACCTGGGAGCTGCTTTGTGCAGCTGCTGTGCGTGATCTCCACCTGAGCGACGCTGCAGCAGCAGCCGTGCCTACGGCTGGCCATGTAACCCATTGATCTGGATCCTGACCTTAACCTGCAGACCCGATTCTGCAGGTTAGACCTTGGACCTGCCTCCTCACAATGGACTTGCCTGGCAATCTACATTCTTGGTTGACCCTGGCTACTGTCACCAGACCTGCCTTACCTCCCCCGCCCCAGTCCCATCCTGTGGGGGTGCACCCCTTGCTGATAAAGTCTTTACTTCTTGCCTGCCTTGTCATGACTCTCAGTTTCTAGATTGTCTGCCCTTGCTGCTCCCTTACATGCAGCAGGTAAACTGCATTTGTCACCACACTCTATATCTGTCTTCTTTGCCACACAACCAGAAAACATAGATCTTTACAAAAATCACAAGAAGAAATGCAGCAAAATCCTACAAGAATTAAGTACCTCACAGCATAGATCCCTTCACCTGAGAGAAGGCCAAGGAAATTAATGTCTGCTGTTAATGATCTTGCCTAATATACCATGCACAATTCCTGTACAAAAATATTAACAGAACAGAAAACACAGACCTCATAATTTTATATCTTTCAAATGTGCATTTTATTCAGTCATTAACAGAAGCCTCTCAAGAGCATATGTCAGCTTACTTGACTCATGGAAACTGTGAACAAGGGTTAAATGCCTAACTGCTTTTCTCTCTCTAAAATCCTATTCTCCTGACTTCTTTAGGCAGGATGCAGAACAACTATATGGAGAGCAAGTATGTACAAGTGAATCCTGGCGTTAAAAGATGCTAGGTACAGAACATGATCATACTGGCAAAATACAGTGTAGGAAATACAAAGGAGGAAATCCAAATTCCTTTCATACACCCCTGTAGTAAAAAACTCCTTGAGAAGAGACTAAGTGTCACGACCTAACAGTATGGCAGCGAAGTGAGCAAAAGAAAATTCGCTTGGCTGAAAAGGAAGAAGCAAAAGTATCCTCCAGCGTGCAAGCCCTCGTCTCTCACCATTTAGGAGAGAGTGAATTGTTTACATTCACAATGCCACAGACTTCTCTGTTGCAATAGACTTCTTGGTTTTGAAAATCTGGCCTATTCCTAGTACAAAATATTTGTAAGTTTGCAGTTCTTTGGTTTCATGTTATCAGAGGACGTCTGTGTCTCTCTTTTGAGTAATAAATGGCACGGCTCTGGAGATACTAGCAAGATAGTGGTATTTCAAGATTGCCACAGCAATTTCTGCCGATCTTTCAGTTGACAGTAGGTCTATATCGGGCTTATACATTACGTTCATTTTGAAATGGAAAATGCATCAATTAATAGATTTTTAAAAAATCTGTAGGGGAACTAGACTGTCCCCCTCAAGAATCCAATGTGAACCAACTAGCGAAGCACCTGGCTGAGCACAGCGTACACCAAAAGAAGAGACAGGAGTGGAAATTGGTTTTGTACCTCTACTTAGAAACTGTATTAAGGTCTGTGTTATGTGAGCCATAAGGATAAAAGGTGTTCTTCTTCAAACAGTTCACCTTCAGATAAGGAATATCTTTCTAATCTTGCCTCTGTTACTGGGGATGAATTTGAGAGAACTTGTGGACCTACATAAACAGAGAAAAAAGAGGAGGGCAGTCATACTTAGTTGTCGCTTATGTCCTTTTCATGACAACAGCTTAAAGAAATCTAGACAGACAAACACCTGCTTTTTCAGCACTTTTATAAAGATACTGACCTGGGCAATAGCCCTGTCAGGATCTTTACCTTGTATGACCTCTGCTTTTATGCCACAAACGGACTAAGTGGTTCACAGGCACTGAAAAACAGAGCCCTTTCTAATTCAGTGACCCTTGGTCAAGGAAGCATGCATTTAACTAGATGGAACTGGAGGTGGGATATAAAAACTTCTCGGGCACAGGATACAGGAACATTACACAGCTTGCAGGAAGCAGAAGCACTTTGTTGTGTTTTGAGGCTTGGGTGCCTCAGCCAGCATGCTCCACATAAAGAGACAAGTGAATAGTTTGAACAAGCCTGTGGAAAAGAGTAGAGCGCCTTTAATCTCTGACAGAGGTTTTCCATGTGGGCCTTGCTTATGAGTAAGTGAGAAGGATGAATCGTGTTTGCATGAAGTTGAAGATGAATGCCACTTCCAGTACAATTTCAGTTCTTTCATGCTTTCCTTTTAAGAATGTGCAAGTGCTCAAATTTAAATGGCTTCACTGTAGCTAAGTGAGATCAAATGCCTGTAAAATCACTAAAAGCTGACTTATAATTGTCCTTAATCATAAAATGAATAGTTTTGAATTTACGTACTACATGAATCAGCCGATTCAAATGTGAGCATGACTTAGGCTAGCAGAATCTTGACAGGTACTGTTATTACTAAAACAAGAACTGTTTGATGCAATTAAATCAGCCAAAGAATTTGATTTTCCTTCAGGGTCTCCTTCTTTCTGTTTGTGAGCCATTCCTCAGTCCTGCAGGGGTACTGAAGTTCTTTTGCCCGATTCTTCCTCACCTTGCATTTTCCCAGTGTTTTAGTGCTGATGCAGAAAAAGAAGCATCTAACTTTTATGAAAATAAATTAAAATAAAGAGATCAAAGGCAGAGAGAATTGGAGTTATTTTTCGTAACTATTTACCAGACAATTTCAGTGTATTATTTTTCAGCCAGTAGATTATTCATAAATTACTGACTTTGGCTGTCATCCAAATTGTGTTTATCACATTAGTTATATAGATGACACGTTTTCAGACTAATGCCCCAATACTCACAAAAACATCAACATTTTCTTTAATTTATCTTTTGTTAGTAAATCACTTAAGCATATAAATTGAGCACATTATATGCCATTTGAGAAATAATATTTTAGCCATAGTACCTGCTAACATGAGGAACTAAACAGAAAGTTTGCTGAATTATATTCTGGACTACTAAAAGCCTGAAGCATAACCGTGGCCAATAACGATTTAAAATTATGGTTGTTGTCTGATCTTTATCACACAGAAATATGATAATGAATGCACAAACCAAACATTTCTGCACATTATTCAACCAGAAAAATGCAGACAAGATAAAGTGACTGCATTACAGCCACAGCTCTTGCAACACTGAACAGTTCTCAGCACAACAAAACATATACATTTCCTTTTTGTATTATTTAGTTACACAGAAAACTTTACTTATCTCTATTGTCCTTGAATGTCTTGTACATTTTAGCAACCCTGAGCTAACAGTTGAGTTCAGTGTGATTTGTCTGTAAATATGCAATTAACACTTCACTAGTTATTTATATAAGACATCAAGTGAGGAAAAGGACAGCGCACTACGTGGGGAGCAATTAGGCTTAGCGTACATTCAGAAAACTACGCCATGTTTACCCACAATTAGTTGTGAGGGAAAAATCTGCAGGTTTCTGCATAAGTACCTCCTTAAAATAATTTGTTGAAAAAATGGGGATACAATAAAAGATGCAATTACTACTACTACTACTACTACTACTACTACTACTACTACTAATTATTATTATTATTATTATTATTATTATTATTATTATTATTCAGTGCTTCAAACTGATCTGAATACCGCCTCAGAGTGGCCTTTAGGATGAGGAACAGGATGGGCAAGAGCCCCTGCTTGCTCACACCACATCCCACATCATTAACTCTGAGACCCGGCCAAGCCCCCGCCAGCTACAGACTGTCGAAGGCTCGAGGGCTGCGGTTCGCGGGGGCGATGAGCGGTACAGCCGCAGCAGTGCGGGCAGGGGTGCAGCGCAGGTGCCGCAGCAAAGCACAGGGCGAGCCCGTTTCCTTACCTCCACAGGAGCGCTCATCCTGGTCCCTGCGCAGGCTTTACTCCCGTGGCTTCCACAGCCTGCAGCCCTGTTGCTTGTTTACTATCAGTCTTCTGTGCCAAGACACGCTGCTAAGCTCAGAGACAAACTCCTCTTCCCAGCTTGGCTGAGCGCTGTGGGGAGGAGAAAAGAAAGGGAAAGCCCTGAGAAAAACACCCTTACAGAAAATGAGAGGGGGGGATGGATACACTTCTGCTGCTCTCCACCCACCTCTTCTCAACACCTCTACTTCTCATAAAAGTGTATTTTTTTGTTCCCTTCTGCCTCTCTCTATGACCCACGTGTCTTTCTGTGCCTTGGAGGGGGCTGAAATCTTTTCGAGCAGAAGTATGTGATTCTCTATCTCCCCCAGCCTCTCCTCAACTGTCTGCTGCTCCCTTTCTCCCCAACAGCCTTACTACCCTGCCCGCCCAACAAGCCTGTTTTGGTCTGATATTCTCACTGCTGCTAACCTGTTCCAACCTGCTGCTCTAGGGCCTGGAGGCCTCTGCCTATCGCAGGAGAGCATGGGTTATGGATCCCTGTGCTCCTCCTCCAGCAAAGGCAAGGCCAGCATGCTGACTTTCTTTTTGCTGTCCCTCACCTGCACCCCTAAGTCCATTCAAAGGGTGAACACAAAACTACTTCTGATTCTTTTTCTTTTGCATTAAGAGGCGTAAAAGAAATTGTTCATTACTGATTCTATTTACAGTTGTTCGTGGCTTCTCAGGTGATGGCCAGCCTGCGTGTCATTGCTTCCCTAAGGAGGCATATTGGAAAGATCTGGGAGGGAAGTTTCTCTGCTTTGAGGGCTGGGAACCAGATCGCTTCCCTGAGGCATTAAAAACAGAGTAGTGGGTGCTGGGAGTTGAGACTTTCTCAAGAGGCAGCCAGGAGCTGAGAAGGATGGTGGGGACCAGTTTGGTGTCAGCTTCCAAAAAGACTGAAACAAGCAGAATACCAGGACAGAACTGTTTACCTCCCCGCCTCGCTAGTTTCTCAGGGGAGCATGATGTCTCGGTTCACTAGTCTGAAGATAATTAGATAACTGTTCCGTTGTTCAGAGCTTCCTGCATCTTTGGCCGCTGTCCTAAAGTCCAAATCTTCTCACCTTCATCAATCTGATTTCTTCCCTTTTCCTGTAGTGGTTGCATAATTTCTTGACATCTTTGATTATACTGTGACAACAGACTTCTTGCATGGCTGAAACCAGTTACTTACTCCCAGTTCTTTCTACCACTCAGGTCACTGGTAGCTACAAATGTCTACATTTACCAAACAGCTCTAAATACTGTAAAAAAGTCCCTTGCATACAGCAAAAAAGGTCCTTGCTGACCTTTCTTCCCTTGCAATAGGCCACTTCCCTTCAGCTTAACATCAGAATCCAATTTGCAAATACTTCTTGCATAAATCATTGATACTAGACTTAGTGGAAGTAACAAGGCGCTCTTGGTAGTCACTACTCTTGCATCACTGGGAGCAGCATTACTGTGATCCAGACTGTCCAACAGATAGAGAGGTGCTTTGTTCATTGTGGCCTAAACTAATTTACAGCAAGCCAAATCCCAAATCCTTGTGCAAACTGCGAAATGGGAATATGTAACAAAATTCAGCCCATTTAATCCTTTAACAGCTTTAAGTCTTCCATGTGTTTCTGCCACGTTTGCCTTTGACCCTTGTCCACTCTTCCCTGCTGTACATCTTTTTTCACAATAGCTGCAGTGCCAGTGCTCTCTCACAAATGCTTTTCAGTAGTTGCACTGACAGTATAGACAAAGAAATGGCACAGTAGTGATCTGACTAGGTTTAACTGTAAGTGATCTCACCGTGGAGATATCTTTGTAAACTGACTGGACAAATTTGTTCATAATGATATGCAGCTTATTTATCTGCCTTATCCATGTGTCTGAATTCTTCCATCTTCATGATGACAGCATCTAAAAGTTCCCAAGCTTTAAGTAATGACATTAATTTTACTTCTATTTTCTCTAATGAACACTGCCTAGGCTTTGAAATTTCTCTGGGCAAGGAATTTATTGCCTTTTTGATTATAAAATGGCTATGATAATTTTGAACACAATGTAATTCAAATTAAAGCAAGTAATAAAACCTTGGCTGAAGTATTCAGTTTTAAAATGAAACTTGAGAAGAGCAAAAAAGCCGTTTGGTCAGTATGCCAATGGGTCATGATTGGAGTTAACATGGTTTCATGAGCGGGTATCTTTTAAACAGGTCCTCTACCTCCTGTTGATTAAATGTTATTTTACCCAATAACTTGACAGAATGTTACATTGGTATTGCCACACCATATGGATTGTCCCACACACACTGTCTAGAAATACTTGGAATGTGTATATATGGATGATTTTTTTCCAGACCTTGCAAACGAATCAGGACACATCTTGAAAAGTAGTTGGATCACAACCTCAGTATAGGTGTGCACAGGATGTTTCAGGACGGAAATGCACATCACTTTCTGAGTGAAGAGCATGGGTCTTGGAATTAGTACATGTTTCAGTGGTGCTGTGGCGCTGAGAAAGCTGTCTTGCAAGATCTGGCATGGAGGTGATGTTCCATCTCCTAAGTCATCACAGACCATAATAACATTATATACTGGATCTAACAGACGGGACCGTTGGTTTCAATTGGAAGAGTGTGCTCCTGAGTAGCATTCTGCTGCACAGAGTTTGTTAAATAATTCAGTAGGAAGGTTGAACTGTTATGGAGAGAATGAAATTGTTAACATTTTTATTTATTCAAAAAGCCATGTCTCTCTTTGGAGAGAATGTGGATTTATTTCACACCGATGCTCTCTCTGTGCTTGTGCTCTGAGATACCCAGGTACAAGACATATCTAACCCAAAATTATGTGACCCACGCTTCAGAAAAACCTGACTGTGGTCATTAGCTGAAGCTGAGTGATTCAGACACTGTAGTTATGTACTTTTCCAAGCAGAGTTTCTTGCACCTATCAGAGTAAGGGCAGAACACATTTGCATCTGGCAGCAACAAGCCGAGGAAGCCTATCTTACATTTTGCACACTGTCAATAGGATCAAGTTAGGTGCCACAGGACAGTGTAATGCCTGTATATGCATTTAAGCCTTGAAGAAGGTCTGCCTTGGAGGGGATTGCATGGTCGCAGTGTGCAGTCTGATGTCTTGATTGGATATACAGCCGGTAGGGCTTCAGGGATATTGTGAGCTGAATACGTGCAGTATTCACGTATACAAAACCATGGTGCTGTATATGTGCTGTTGTTTTTTCCTGCTAGCACATAAATTTCTTTGAAGACACCTTTATCAACTACCGAAAGTGACAACAAAAAGTTTCCCTGTAAACTTTTCCTAATTGCAGAAGCAGGAAGGGGAATTGGGGGGTGTGGGGGGGAGACGTCACAAGTAATCCTTATCGGCCGATTCCCTTCTTATCTTTGAGGCACAGATGACAGCTCTGCTCTCGTGAGTCCACAAATTAGCGAGAGGACCCCTGGCTTTTTTCTCTATGATAGACTCTTCTCTTTGCAGTGCACTCACTTTTCCAAATGTAACACTGATCAGCACATTGAAAAAAATAGTGCTGGACAGGCTTCCAGCTGTCACACATAGAAACGCTTAATGGCAATTATCTTTTAGATACCTCTTAGATTTAAATAGGTGCATGAGGCAAAGAAACGTGGAATTATTAAGTGCATTGATGTGTGTTTGACAGATGTGGTTGCAAGCGTTCCTGATAGATTCAAGATCGTTAGGAATCTAGGCAGATTTCAGAAATTGTTTTCTCAGCATCTGTCCTGAGCTGAAATTGAATTGGGACTTCGATCTTCTACATTGTGTGAATAGTAAATTCCTTTGCAGCACTTTGGTAGTGCAAAGTTTTGCTTCATAGATTGATATCCCAGCTTCAACCTTCCAAAAACATGTACATATCATAGACTACACAAAAAATTGCCAGCTTTATGTAATTAAATAAAAAAAAGAGCATTAGAAAAACATGATGCAGCAATGTTAATGTCACTGGCCGTCTTGGAAACTCACGTGGAAAGGTTATCCCTTACAAAGAGACTGTGCTTAGTTTTAAAAACAAGCTTGTCTAACTCAAGCTTTTCTACCTCAGATGGTCACTGATGGCACTGCCATCACACCAGTGACCCGTGTGATTTGTGGATTAAAGCAACATGAGGTAAATTCTCATTTATATGAAAGACTGTCTGCCAAAGGCTAGTAGTAGTTTTGGTCACCATCAAAAGCACAATTTTATTTGAAAACATCAGAACACTGTAGCACTGCAAGAGCTTGCTGCTTCACTAGAGAAGGTCAGGAAACTGGAGGCAGGATAACCTGAGAGCCCTAAAGTTCTCCGCTGTGGATGGGAGGACTGATAGCGGGATAAACTCATTTTAAGCAGCCCAGAACGGGAGCTGCCAGTCAGGAATCTAGCAGGGTGTTCTAACTGCCCCATGGGTGGCACAGAGAGATCCCTTCTGGGGCAAAAACGCTCTCAGAGACTCTTAGTCACACACGCAGATGGGAACTTTTTGCTGCCTTTTTTTCCACCAAATACTTGCTCTCTCGTCTACCTTCAGGCTGTCAGGTACACAGAATCAGAGAGGCACAGAATGGTTAGGGCTGGAAGGGACCTTTTAAAGATCATGTAGTCCAATCCCCCTGCCATGGCCAGGGGCATCTTTCACTTGATCAGGTTGCTTCAAGCCCCATCCAACCTGGCCTTGAACACTTCCAGTGGTGGGGCATCCCCAGCTTCCCTGGGCAGCCTGTTCTTCCAGCTTCTCTGGGCCACTTGTTCAACACCTTTATTCAGGAAAAAGGACAGAAAAGTCGCTGATACCTCTAACCGCTAGCATCAGGCAAAAGACTTCATGTTCAGAGGAGGCAGGAAGAAGGGGAAAGGCAAAGGCTGTAACCATGGACTAGCTCAATGTGTGGTAGCTCGGTTACCCGCCTGAATCTGTTAAAGATGATGAGGGAAAAGGCGGAATAGCCTGACCTGTGTGGGTCCTTCAAACTGAAGATTCATCAGTCCATCCAAAAGGAAGAACATACTCAGACCTGGAAGCCAAGTGGATAAAATAGATGCAAGGCATGTGAATCAGGAAGTAGAGGGGAAGGGTGGCCTTGATGGCAGAAAAGAAAAGGGGCTGGTTTCAGATGCTACAGAAGGGAAGTCTGAGCATGAAGACAGGAGGGTAGAGAGGGTTAGGCAAGGAAGCCAGAAGAAGGGGAAAGCATTGAAAGAATGACAGGAGAAGACGTTGAAGCTGAAACTAGAGAACGCCCACCCTATTTTCTTGGATTTCCCTGGGCATAATCCTGCCCTACATTCATGTCTTGTGTTACTTTCTATGTTGCTTTAATATCTCATTTTATTGCTTCACTGGGCACAATCTCTAAGGATAAATAAGCTTAATTATAATAACACCTCAGGCTATTGTTAGTGATTTTGTAGTTTGTTGCAGTTACAGTACTAGTGAGAAGCTGAATTTTTTTCCCATGCAACAGGGTAAAAATTCATATTTAAAAAGTTCTTTTGTAGTTGTATATCTTTTTACACATTCAGACATGAACAATGAAACCATCCCAAAACACCCATAAGGCATTGTTTTCCATTCAGAAAAGCAAGCCCTAGCCTCTGAAACTTTTATTTAAAATGAAGGAAGGCAAGAATAAAAACATAATCACTGAATAAGCAGCCGCGCAGCCTGCTATTGCAGAGGCATGGTAAGGCAAACGAAACGGCTGAGGCCAGCAGACTGCCAGATGGACTCTGTTAGAACTGAATGTGTACCAGCTCTGTGCTTGCTTCTTTGCAGCGCCCCGCCTTCCAAAATACATCCTAGAAAACCATTTTCCATAGTTCTTTGAAGTACTGGCTACCTTCTTTGTCTTTTACAATTGCTTACAGGATATTTGCTCTAAAATTCAGTTCTTATTCTGAAAAATCAGTAGAACAAAAAATCCCCTTCCATATTCAACATAATCAAAAGTGGTGAATTTAATAACACAAAAGCTATGGCCTGCACTAGCCCTACAGTTCCGATTGAGATGAGAGGCAGCCTTGTGTGAGACGTGGAGCTGTTCGCTGGTACCTACCTACAGCATACTCAGGCTAACTCCTGTGCTTGGTGACAGCAAAATAGAGCTAAGCCTTTTAACGTAAACGATGGGTGCTAATGTGTGAGGTGAAATTTCAGAGTCATTTCAGACACTATGGGGCTAACAAGCAGAATCAATTATATTTCACATGCAGATTAAGTTCTTCTGATGCAGAATCACTTGAGTCATGACTGTTAAAATGCAATGGTCACTTGACCAAAACTCAGAGATTTGTGTCTCAACATGTATGTTTTAACTGTAATGCCACAACTAGAGATTGTGTGGAAGCGTAGTGTTTACAGTTAAATTAGAAACTATAGGAATTCCAGGGCCATTGGCAATGCTTTAGAAGGTGTCATCAAGAACACGTTTTTTCAATATTTTTTGGAATAGAAGTACGTCCGTATTGTTCACCATTAATTACAGCTGTGGTCCAGATATTGAAGTGTCATCAGTCATAAAAATTCTCCTCTTCTGTTCAGGCCCCAAATCTGCTGTGCCCTTTTGTGTTTTAGGTTGTGCTTGATACTAAAGTTCTTCATATACTTTGCAGTATCACAAATAATGCTTGTGAAATGCAAAGAGGACTGACATGTTTAAAAAAATAGAAGAAGTGACCTCGTCTCTCCCGAGCAGAGCCCTCAATTGCTTTGCTCTGTATTTCCACTGTTTTCATTTTATGTATTCTCTTCTTATCCTTTTCATCCTGTTTGGTATCTCCAGCTATTGCACTCTGTGTCAGTAGTTAAGGCCTAAACTCAGGATTCTGGAGATGTCATGTTCCACTCCTATCCTTGATCCTGACGTAATATGTGGGTTTGAGTCATGTAGTAACTTACCGGCGCATCTGTAAAATGGAGTTGTTTGTATCTGCCCAGCAACGCGGCATATTTTGAAATTAACTAATTTCCTGCGCGACTATGAGGTATTACTAAGAACTAAAGACTCCAATACACAAAGTCAAAAGACGAACTGAACAGCCTAATCAACTGGGAAAGATTTTCTCCCAGACTGATGAAATGGAAGCAAATGCATTTTTAGTAGACTTCTATGTAGTTAAATGACCAAGTTGTGCTGTCATTCACTTCTTTGCTCAAAGGCAGAGTCACCTTTCCCTCTGTGACCCTCCTGCAGCTTCTTGTTCAAACTCTTCTAAAAAGTTTGCAATAACAGTGTATGTGACTTTTTTTTCCTCTAAATTTTAACACTCTAATCATGAAAAGGATCAGACTTAGTAATTATGAAGCCTGGCACTCCTTGCCCTCCCCATAATGTACAGGGAGAAGAGCTCATTCTTGTATCTTCAGAGTTATTTTTCGCATGTGTAAGTCCTTTTGCAGATCTCTTTTCTCTAAACTAAACAAGGCTGGTGCTTTCAATTTTTGCATTTTTTGAAAATTTTTTGCAGTTCTGCAACAAAACCTTACTGGAGCTACATAGAAGAGTACAATGCCTTAATGTGTGCAGCAAACGAAAACTGCAGTTTGTATATCCCAGCATGCCAGCTGTAGTTTTATGATCGCCTTCACAACTGTTGCTGTACCCACCAGATCCTTCTCTGCAGTTCTGCTGACACCTTCATCCCCATCCAGTATTTATGCATATGATTTTTCATATCTATAAGTATCCGTGCATATTTTTTCAGTCTGCATCTCCAGTTTGTCAAGATGATTTTGAATTCTGAACCTGTCTTCCAAAAACTTTGTGCCCAATCCAAGTCTATTAAATCTGCAGATCTAATAGTCTCCAGTTACTAGAAAAATAAAATTACCCCTGAATATTGGATGCAGTATTCCAGACGCTGTCTTAAAAAGTGCTGAGGGAGAGAATCACTTCCCTTAATCTACTGGCTATGCTCCTGTTCAAACAGCCCAGAATACCGTACACTGTATACTTACTCTCTATACATTTACTGAAGTACTTTAGTAATTAACTACCCATCTACTGTTTAAACAAACTGTTTTCTTGGTCAAACCCTTGGAATTTACTTGTGTTGAGTACCACCAGATGGTAGAAAGATGGTACTGGGGTGGACTCACTGATAAAGTCCTCAGGTGCTGCCACAGTATGTGTTGTCAGGGCCTTGGGTGCGTTCCCTCTCCACTGCTTCTGGGGTTTTGGCTGCCTAGACGCAGAGCCAGCTTTCACAGTGCAGCTGGCTCACCTTAACTCAGATTGCTGTGAGAAGCCTCAGTGGGGGCTTGGCCCCCCCATACTTTCAGGAGCTGCTGCTAAGATGGGTGCTCACCCTTGGTCTCTGCCTGAACAACGCTGCAGCTATGCCTGTGCCTTGACACCTGCTCAGCTGGTCTGGGTGCTGATCCTGGCCTGTGGACTTGAATTCCTGGCTTGATCTTGGACACACCTTATCACTATGGTCTTGTCTGGCAATCAGTGGGCTCCTGGCTCGCCCTAGTTACCATCACAGAGCTTATCTGGTACCCTTGCTCATATGCTGTGGGACTGCATGCCCGACCGTGCCCTTACTGTCCCTGCCTTGCCTTGTGGTAACTTCTTCCTCACCTTCCCTGATGGAACAGCTCCTCCTGCTGCTCCTTGACACACATGGCCATTGTAATCTATGCTTCATCCATAAGTCTCTCTCTGGACTTGCAGCATGTTGAGTAGCCTCTCTATAAACAGCATACGGGCATATGTACTTACACATTGTGTCCATGAAGATGGGGGAGTTCAGGTTCAGCTAATGCCCATCTGATCTCTGTGATGTTGGTTTTGACTCATGGCTAGGCAGTCTGGAAGATGGCCTGGGAGACCTCCATCTCCATCTGCACTATGGACTTCAAATTGGCTGCCTGGCAATCAACATCGAGATGGTAAGGCTACGCAAAGCAGTGGAGGACCTTCTTCCCAGGCATTGGCACTCAGAATGTGATATGGTGACACTTGGTGACAGGCACTAGGTCACTGCATAGAACCTTGAAGGTGACCTTGATGTCAAAATTTGGCAATTCCTGCTGACCCACCCAGGCACACAACACAATACGACCCCAGGAACTGGAGGGTCATCTTCTGCGGCATGAAGAAATTATCTGCCCTTCAGCAGCTCACTTTGCCCCTTCCTGGAGAAAAAGATTGGTCCAGTACTTTCTGGATAAATCCTGAACATGAGTGTAACTGAGAATACAGCAGCAGTAGAATCAAAACCAGCAGCTATAATGGCAGCAGTACCAGTTAGCTTGTCAGTCAGTCGCTAGACAGATGCTCTCCTTAGGTAACACTAGCTATTCCATTACAATTCCCTAAGTGGAGTTGAACCAAGGTCTGGATCCTCTGTTTTGTTACGAAAAATCAAGCAAATTGTAGCCAAGCTGTGAATGTCTTTTCTGCACACCTAGGACCCACAGTGAGAAAGCTGGCCAAACAGTTGCAGGAGTGACAGAAGAGGAAGAATGTTAACTGCATCATGCCAGATGTGGAAATCAGATCAAGCTCCTCAAACAGGTTTAAGAAGCTTTAAGCATTTGTATACAAAATTTAGTTCATTGTGCATTTTCTGAAAATGTTTTATATTTCTTGCACTTTCTGTTATTGAAGTGATCTTTCTTTCCCTCCAGACAGGGGTATGGGGCCCAATCCTAGCATGAGAGAGAATACACACATGTGAAACTCTTCTCCACTTTTAAATACATAAATTTAGAGGGTTCTGTGAAAATTGGATTACAACACGTTTTAAAAAATGCATCTGAGCCCTTTAAATGCAAATCCTTTCTCTGAATTGAAAAGTCTGTAATTGAATCTTTATCCAATTTGCATGCTTAGAAAAAGCAGCTGAGCTATTAATCATCAAAAAATGTAAAATAACATAGATATTAAATGACTTATTATGATACTTCTTCATCTGAGATAAATAGGTGAGCGTGTGCTGGTAACAGCTAGTTGGGATTGGCACTGCCCTGCAAATCTAAGTCTTTCAGGAGCCCACGAAAAGCTGAGTAAAAATTGTGAGTTCTTGAGTTGCTATGTCCACGTTACTTTCTCTCCTTTTTATGACAATTGCTATAATTGAATCCGTGGCAGGACTTCTAGGAAATGGAACTATCTTGGCTGTCAGTTCAACTAGCTGCATCAGGAGCAAAATATTGTCCTCATATGATACAATTATGATCTTTCTCAGTTTATCCAGATTCTTTTTGCAGGCCTGGATGATGCTGGATTTGTTCCTAAGTCTGTTTTGCGAAACCTCCTATTATGAAGAAAATTTGTTTGTAATTGTTAAGACAGTTTTTATGTTTCTGAACTACTCCAGCCTCTGGTTTGCAGCCTGGCTTAGTGCCTTCTATTGTATCAAGATTGCTAGTTTTACTCAGTCTTTCTTCATCTGGCTGAAGCAAAGAATTTCCAGTCTCGTGCCCTGGATGCTGGTAATATCATCTTTTCTCTCCTTTGGATCCTCTCTTCCTTTCGCCTGGGATGTCTACAATGTGCACAACAACTTCTCTGCTCCTTTAACCATGACAAATTCTTCAGACAGGAGAATCACAATGAAAGCTAGCTTCTTTTTATTGATTATTCTCTGTAACGCTGGTATAGCTTTGCCTTTAATAGTGTTTGTTGTTTCAAGTACGCTGCTGATCAGATCTCTCTGGATACACACCAGGCAGATGCAAAAGAGTGCAACTGGCTTCAGGGATGCCAGCTTAGAGGCCCATATTGGTGCCATCAAGTCAGTCCTTTCCTTCCTTATCTTCTATATTACATATTTTATTTCTTTGGTTCTCATTTTAGCCAACACTTTTTTACCTTTAAGCGTTGGGGAAGCCATGTGTACAGCTGTAATGGCTGCCTGTCCTGCAGGACACTCTGTGGTCTTAATATGGAGCAACCCCAAATTTCGAGAGCTGCTAGCTAGGATTTTGCACCACGCAAGCTGTCCTGTCAGAACTAGATCCATGGAAAAGACAGTAGGCTAGTCCAGTTTAGATCCAAATCCATCAAATTGAAGTCACCAGAGGTATAAAATAATAGAAGCATGAATGGGTGGGCTATAGCCCTGATCTGAGATCATGAAGAAGCTGGGAATTTGCTTTGCTTGAACGTGATCTTGTGACGAAGAACTCTGAAATTTCTCTTCTATGTTGAAAGACGACTGCCTGCAGAATACAAGTACTGTGGTTGCTGTACTCTCTTTGGAAATCACCGCTGTTTCTCTAAGACAGCAGAAAAACAAAGCCAAGACTCGGACAATAATGTAATCACTCGAAATGCTTTAAGTTACAAATCAGACTCTCATGATGCTAACAGAACAGACTTGCTTAAGCGCCGGCAAGTGCAAATTTTATATGTGATTATGAAACTTGAAGGCTGTTTCTGATTAGACATGGCACATAATGAGGATGCTAAGGAATTCCCAAGAATTTGGGAATTTCTTACTGATTTTTTTTGACTGCTTGTTGATTCTGTAAGTAGAAAAATATTTGTTGATTCTAAAAGCATCTTTAAGATTCCAGTATGATTCAGTAAAGAATGAGACAGCCTTCGGAGCTTCCTGCTATTGATGAACTAGTAATCAGTGTCTGTGTTCCCAACAAAAAGGTACATTGGAAAACTCTCAAAAATTCTGTGATTAGAGCGAATAGGAAAAAGAATTTCTGTAATATCAGACTCTTTTGAAGAATGAATTGACAGGTTAATATTTTGGGGTTTGCTATGGAGAATAGATTCCTCAAATCGGAAGCATGGATTTGTGTCATTTAAATATTGTCAACTATCATTAAATTACTAAAATATTAAAATTAATTAATTAGCATTACTGAGAAAATAGTTCAGCAGTGTTTAAATACATGGCTTGAAATTCTCTTTAGAAGTTTCTAGAAATTGCACATCTCCATGAAGTGTCTCAATTTTGACAGGCTGTGTCCTGTAATTTTTCTCTACACAGGAATTCCTTCAGCTTTAGAAATAAGTTACAATTTCCTGGACAAACCACATATTTTGGCAGAGTCCAAAATTCAGCACATTATTGTTACATTAGGACTGGAACTTCATCATCCTTTTCAGTTGCAGTGGGAGTTTACGGTCTTTTAAAGTGATCATCGCTTGTGTTAACTAAGCCCATTCTGATTTAACGTAGCTGGTTTTGATGTTGTCACAGTCCATCTGTTTGAAGCAATGTCTCTCTAACCTGCGTGTCTGCCAGAACTGGGTCTTCAAGGAGATTTAAAAATACCCAGTTAAAGAATTACTTCTGTTGGAGTCTTTCTTCCCCTTATGACATAAACTGTTCCGCAGGTGACAGCAGTGGCTGGCAGAGGAATTTTCTATGGCATTTAGCAGAGCTGGCAAAAATTCAGGACATGGCAATGACACCATGATGCGGCATTTTCAGCATCTGTGAAAAAGGGTGGTTCCCAGCTCAGCACCACGACACACACGTGCTGGGAGGTTTGGTCTACCCTCTGCCCCTGCATGGTGTCCCCTCACTGGCCTTGGGGAAACAAACTCAGACCTCTCTGCCCACAGGGACAAGCAAGACACATGGGGTACGGTCAACCCATAAACCATGTGTTTTGTCCTGCTCCAGGCTGAGCCATAAGGTACGTGGCTGCTCAGCAGGGACACCTGGAACAGCCTCTGTCATATGATTTGATTTACATTATGTTGTTTGTTTTCCATTTCCCCCCTCATGAACAAACAGCCTAACCATGTTCCTCAGTGGACATGAGGTTTGAAAGAGGTTCCTGTGTTATCTTTCAGGCTCCTTAAATGGGTCTTCTCTCCAGAGCTTTCTTTGCCTAGAGTTAAATGAAAAAGTTACCTGTGCATCAACACGCATTTTGGAACCTAAGAGGGAAAGTAGACAGAAATACTGGAAGACACATTGTAGGGTCAATATTCTGGCAGATGATTCTTTCTGTAACATATTAACAAAAAGTATCTTCACTTTTGTCATATTAACGAAAAGTATCTTTAAAATGCATTTCATAAATAGTCTACTAAATCCTTGTTTTCTATTAAATAAATTATTAAATAAGATTGATAAACATTTGTTCTGGGAAAAAAACCCCATCTGCTAGTAGGAAAATAATAGTTACTAGAGTTACGCTTCTTTGATGTCATGCATCTTATCTGATAGTAGGCATTTTTCTCTTTTCTCTGTTTTGTTTGTAAGCTGGAAGTTGGTTTGATTTCCCCCATGTTAAATTTACCAGTTTGCAATTTGAAGAAAGTTTGAAATTGGTCTTATCAGACCCTTCTAAAACATCCCAACTATTTCCACACACACCAATGCTAATTAGAGGCACCGGCAGGTCTATTTAAAATCTGGTATCATAATCAGATCAGGAAATAAGCAAAGTTCAAAGCTCATCCTGTTCTAACATTAGCAGAAGGAGATGATACAAATCATGTTGTCTTGTAGCTCTTTTCACTGAGGGTCCAGAAAAAAAAAAACAAAGACAAAATTTTCTAGGAAACTGCTCAAATGTAGCATAAAAGAAGGATGCCAGCATTTGAAACAGAGCTCTTTTCCATTAACGAGATTTTTCTGGATTTCTGTAATTTTCTAGTTTAATCAGAAGCCTTTGTTTTTGCCTGAGGACCAAAGTCCTCTTAAATTACTGTGTGATATGATTTCTGTTCCCTGAAGGAGAAGTATTAAGAAATTGCAACATTACGACTATATTTAACAAGGTATATGGCCTCTAGATCCCTTTGTAGCAGGCAGACAGAAAATGACTTCTGTTATACTGCATGGGACTGCGGACTGTTGGATGTATGAAGCCATACACAGAAAAGGCCCTGAACAAAATGGTTAAGAAAATGGGTCACAGTCAGAACTTCAGGTTTGTCGTAATATCAATGTACTGCATTAAAATAGCCTACAGATGAACAGTAAGTCATAAATTCCTTCATAATAATAAAAAGTCATCAATGAGGAATTCAGAAGAAAAAAAGGATGGCAGCCCTCATTTGTTTTCTAAATCACAATCTGGCCTCTTTTCCAAGTAATGAAACAGGAATTTGGTTCTAGTGATTAGCTCAAGGCAAGAAATGCAAAGTTGTGCTATGTAATTGACAGATCAGTACAGGATCCTTCTCTGATTTGCATACCCATAAGCACAGCTGGAATTGTCATAACTGAAACCCTGGAAAACCTGCTATGGACTCTATTTTCAATGCCCATCAGAACACGATTTTAAGAAATAGGAAAACCTACAAACAGTACACAGATATAGTTCATACCTCGCACAGACCTTCCTGAAATGAACACTACGTGTACACACCAACGAATACATGCACATGTATGTATTGGCAACCAGGCATCTTGTATGATGGTTCTTTATACCTCTGCATTTGCTTATGTAAAGGAAAGGCAGGACTTCAACATTAAACTGGATAGCTACTTAAACCAAAATATACATCTTTCAAAAGAGCATAGTTTCTCATTACACTTAATTTTCTTTCCTCTTCATGTGGCTTAATTAGTGGAGATACGGATATGCGACTGTTCCGCGTGCCTAGAACAGCGTATCTGGTATGGCAGGCTGCACAAGTCTTACCCAAGCTAAGAGGGCAGAGTCCTTGTTTCCAGTTCCTTTTCTCTCCATGGATTATCAGGTTTACGTGAAACATTTATTGGACAAAAATCCAGTAGAAATAGGGGGACCCCTCCCCCCACCCTAGATGCAGTCCTACAAAGAGGAGCTGAAGCGTATTCCTGGGAATCTGATGTCATGCTCAGGTTTGGGCTACACGCCCTTCACCTACGTTTTTCTCTAGAACAGCCCTGGGTGTTCTTTGTGCATGGGTTACAATTCCCCTGTGGGGATCCTATCACTTTGCTTTACCAAATCAATGTCATACAACCCCCAGAGCCTTGGTTATCGATATTAGCTAGGTCGGCTCTATTCTAGGTGTACAATACTCAATTTTACTTTTGTAGACTGGTTGGGCAGCAGTTACAAAGCAGATGCAGCTTAACTGGCACAGGTTCCAATGAATTCCTAAATTTTTTTATTGCCTCTTCTTTCTGGGCACAAGATGAAACTGTACAGAAAGATGATACACAGGTTAAAGGTAGAAAGAGTTAAATGGTCCAAACAGGATATGCAAACAGCCATTCACTGTAGTTTGCATCCTTGTGGCTGCTGAGCAGGCTTTTACAATCAAAGCATTCTTTCCTGAGCTAAGAGAAATGGAAAATCCTATTGCATCTTGGAGGCTTTCCCGGAGATCCACAACTTTGTCTTTATGGGGGTAGTATTTTAAGAGCAGTACTATTATCCTGGTTTTAATTTGATTAATGCCTATACACAGATGGTACTTGTGAAAGGTGATAAATAATTTTAAGACAGCATCTTGAAAATGTGCTTAATACATGTTGTATATAATATGAAAATATAAAAACCTCAAAATATTAGTCAAAAGTGACTAATCATACTTGACGCCCAAATGTTCAGTGCTGAAATTATTTCCTTGAAAAGATACAAGCATGCTTCTGTTCTCCAGACTTGAAAATGTAAGGATTCAATCAGACATACATAACAGGAGCATTTAAAACTTGAATAGGTTGTCTCCTGCTGTATATCAATACCTGTGACATTAGGGTTATTGCAAATCCCACCTTCCTTGACACAAGATTATGCCATGGAGAAACTCAGATCACAAAAAACATTTACTTTAATGTCTTTTACTAATTGAGCTGCTGTTTTATTAGAATACATTTTTCATTAACAGATAGCTATTCATGCAGTACACACACTTACCCCCTTGCACAGTTCCCTCCCTCTCTCTTTCCGTCTCTTATACCCCCCCCCCCCCCCTCGCACACACGCTCGCTCGCAGTAGCCTGCTCAGGGTAACGGCCGAGAGCCCAGCCCCAGCTGTTTATTCAACAGCTGTCCAACAGGAGCTTTTAGGTCAGTGTTCAGAAAATTCCTAAAGCGATCCTTTCTCTCATCAAATATACATAGATATGTGTATATATATAGGTATATGCGTCCCTACGTGTACCTGTATTTGTATATAATCTTCTAGTCTTTGCATATGACGGCTATTGCCTCCTTGGCTGTGCTCTATGCTCTTCAGCCTGTGCTGGTGACCAAGCGCCCGTTCGCCGCCTTCTCATGTTCTGAACTTAGCAGTTCCTGGGGATTCCGCAGTACCACCAGTGTCCGGAGCCTATCACTTGTTGGGAGACATTCTTGTGATACCTCTAAGCGTGTAGTTTTCAGTTCTTCAACCTGCTGCTTTCTGTCAAATATTTCTCCACCTGCACCCTACACAAACTCACACAGAACAGTTTTATGGTGTAGTGATGACAATTTTTGCAAGAAGATCTTGTGCCAGAACAGTGAGCATGAAGAGATGCTCAGACCTTTTTTGCAGTTTTCCTTCCCACTCCTTTGACTTCCTTTAAATGTATTTTCCTTCCTACAGTACCAGATATAATTGGTTTTTTTCTTGTTTTTCTCCTGTACGAGTAGGATTCACTCACACCCCCCAATGTAATTACAAAAGGAAAACAGAATTAAAATATTAGCGATAATCAATCACTAGCACTGAAGGAAGAAAATATGCAAACGTTGTAGGCAGCAGTAGGACGTTAAGTGACTGATTTGCATCCCTAGGATCACCACCTGAAAGCACTTTCTAAAGCTAGATCTGAGGTTTTTTCAGTCTCACTCTTTCTGCATCTTTCTTTGATACCTAGGGGAAAAAAAATCCTGAACAAATGTACAGTCATGCTCTAGAAAAACCCTTCACCCCAGAATAATTCCTGCTGGAACTCTAGCCTGTGGAGTTTATCTGGGAAAAGGCTTCCTCCAGTTTCTGAAATGCACTTCAGAGTTACTTCTGCAAAGTAATTTCCTGTCATCCCTAACACGTCCTGCATGTTTGCTTGAATCATGTAGAAACCTGGATGCTGGGACTGTTAACAGTGCTTCTCACTTCAGGCTGGATGCTCCTTTAGTGCAATCTCAGCTGCGGCCCCGGCGAGGTTCCGCTGTGGGCCGTCACTTGCAACAGACACTATAAAGCATTACTTTGTTAATCGCTACCACAGAACTCCAAGGACACACTCTTATACATTTATGGAAAGTTAACCCTGAAAAACAGCTGGTCTTAATTTTTCCATTTGTGTTCACTGGCTTTATTTCTGTTTCACAATTCACCTATCACTGTCAATTAACCCAGGTCACTGCCTGTTTTAACCACAACTTGGAACCACGGTTCCTCTTTTCCCCGGTGAATGTCTGTCTCTCGCTCTCTCCGTGTCCGAGCTGTGAAGGCAGCATAGCCTCCAGCCCTACCGGGGGTAGTGCTCGCCTTCCTCGCCCCTACAGAAGGCTGTTGCAAGCCAACCTGCAGGTGCGAGGGCAGGTGTCTGACCCAGCGTGCGGCACAGCCAGCAGCAGCAGCCCCCTGCACATGCCTCTGCAGCTCTTCTGGGAACGTCTGGGGAGGGGACACAGAAGGATATGCATGAACCGCCTGGGGAAATTGAGGCCTCGGGTTCAGAACTATGAAGAACTTACAGGAGGTTTGTGGCTTCCCGTTCAAAGATCCCCCCGGCTCCCCAGGAATGGAGATTATGGGCTACACATCGCAGCGCTGTCGGCTCACCCGTTCCCCACAAACCAGAAGGACCAAAAGTCCATCCTGGGGAGGTGTGGCTGGCAGAAGTGAGGGACCTGGAACCCCTGTTGTCAAGCGTTCTCTGGAATTTTCCAACATTTGGGTTATGTCATGCCACAGCCTGGTGCTTTTGGGCACTGCTAGCTCCTCCACCATACACAAGCAGTCCAACACCACTGGCTACCTCATGTTTGGTGGCTTTTTGCAGCACGGCTGTCCCTGGGCACCCTTTTTCCTTCAGAGGGAAGCCAGCATCCATGAGCTGCCACCCCCTCCCTGGCATTTTTGGGCACAACCGGTTCCACTGCATCCCTGGGAGGTCCACAGCACAGTTTTGGTTTTGGCAACTGGCTGAAAAGAATTTTCGTGCTTTTGCTGATTGTCTTACATTTAGGTGTGTTTTGTAGCCTAAACTGGCATTTCGTAGTGTGGCACCGCACAGATGCAGATGGAGATGGTCATGGTTCCTTTCTCCCTTTAACCCTCTCTGCCCCTTTGTGGAGGATCATGAGTCAAATCAGACATATACCGAAGGGGTGACTGTTTCTTTCAAGCATTTAGTGACATGTTTCCTAACAGTAACATTCTAGAAGTTCAAGAGTGTGTGCTCATTCAGAGTTTCCATACTGTAAGTAGTAAATCTCAGAATTATTTTTTAACCTTTTTAAGGATCAAGATTCCTGAGACACAACTAAGTTCATAGGATACGTATACTTCAGATCAACAAGTAAAAATCTGCTAAGGGTATCTGGCTAACGGCTATACAAATACACAGAAAGCAATCAGAAGAATAGTGTCAAATCAAGAACTCAGCCAACCCAATCCCTCTGATCCAGCTGCTCCCACAAGCATTGAAGATGACTAATGCACTAATTGCCCCTGTTGTAAAACACTCCGTGGTGATTCAGTCCTCTGTGGAATGCCATGCAAACGAAGGCAGACCGCTGAGCTGCGTGATGGAGTACAGGAGTTGAAATAGGGGAAGAGAAGAGTTTTGGGATTAAACAGTGGAATTGTGGGAATGTAGAGCATGAATTATGGGATGTTTACAAGGAATGGGAAGGATCATGTTATGGAGGAAAACAGAGAAGTTGGGGAAAGGGAGCATAAAAGATGCCATTGCACATGAGCAGTAAACTTGTCTTGACCAGTCCCTGCACACTGTCCTCTCTTCTTACTAAGTTCTGACTGCTTTCATGTGAGCATGCTCTCTGTTTCTCCTGTGTGTGTGGTGCACCAGCAAATTTCAGGCTGGGCTTGATGGGGAGTAGAGTAAGAAGTTTAGGAGCTACGTACTGGAGAATCTGAGGGTCTGGACACCAGCTGCCAGAGAGACCCACTCCACTAGTTTTTGTCTGTGCCTTCAAATTCAGGGATGAAAGATTTAAAAACTTAAAGAAAAAGTTTAGAAACCTTATCTTACAAAAGGGACAGACACAGAAATACACACATCACTTCCTTCCTGTTGAAACTTGAAAGAATCATTTTGATCTTGAGAATTGAGATGCTGGCATTTAATTAAAAACTAGGGGTCACCTCACAAACCTCTGAAGCAAAGGTCACAGCATAATGCACCATCGTTAATACAACTCTTCAGAAACCATTGGATCAGTTGTTCTGTCATTAGCTGGTTGCATACTCATCATGAAATCCTGGACAATTACCTCAAGTTAATTTTACCACACATGGCTTGAATAATAGTGATTTCCTGACTACTTGGAATTAATAAAAACTGGAGGGGAAAAAAAAGTAACAGAGAATCGTACTAAAAGGGTTTGTTGTTTTGTTTTGTTTTTATTTTGAGGAAAAATGGTACAGAAAGAAATAATAGCCACAAAAAGAAACCACCAAAGTTTCCATGTATAAATTAAAATGTCTCAGAGAAAGTGCACAGAAAACATCTGCCTTAGACCACAATTCAAAGAAGTCACTAAACCTTACTTTCCATTTGTGTAACTCTTGGGGACACAGACATTCAATGGATCGTAAGACCAAAATAGAGTTTATTCTGAAACGGAATGACATCCTAACTTTTCTTACAATATAAATCATATTGGCTTGCACTTGAGTCCTCCCTAAAAACAAATTTTGTCAGATGTATATATTTCTTTAAAGTACGCTTTCCTCAAGTCATACTTTTGTTGAAAAATTTCTGACTGCCACTTCTCCAAAAGCATTTCGGCCCACAAGAGAGCAACAAAATATATGACCGGCTTCTGGAAGTTTTTGAAAAACACATTCATAAAGATACACAAAGGTAAATGCCACTTCAGATGACTTCGTTCCAGATGTTTGTTTAAACCATTGTCAGTTTGAGATACGGAGATTAATCTTTCTCAAAGCTCAGGTTTAACTTAACCACAGGATACATCTCATTTCTCTGAAACTCACAATCCCTCCAGCACAGCCCGAGTAAGGAGGAAAGTGGTTTCCTTCCTAACTGCTTGTTTTCCTTCAGACACCCCCATCTTTACCTTAGCATCAAGTCTATTAGCTCCATCTCTTAGCTCCATCTATGTTTTGTTTCGAGATAACAGCAGTTCAAAGACACATGCTTATATAGCCCCCAAACAAGTTTTGAAGCAGACTGTACTAACTCTAGACCACAAGACGTGTGTTTCTGTGTGTTTATCCTCCTTACCCACTTTCATAGACCTATGGGACTAAAAGTCTTAAGACCTGCAGGAGTCTTTTAGAAATGTGTGCAGCCTTCCACACAAAAGGGTTCATATTCTGATTAAGTCCATTTAATAGCACTGTAGGACAAATATTTAAGAATGTGGTTTTACCTGCAGTAGTTTGAAAGCTTACCAGAAGCCCTTACCGATGGCACTGTCTGGTAAGCAGAGAGTACAGCAGCTCTCCCTGAACGCTGCAGAGCAGGTTGCCACGTTGGCTGGGGCAGTAGCTCCTTCACCTGCCCACCTTTAGGATGCCAGGGAGGCTGACCGGGGCAAGCAGCCAAGGGCCAGCAGAAGCAGCTGCAGGATGACAGTCACTGGAACACTGCCTGGCTGTGCAGGCTGGAGACCGACAAATTACGGGCAAGGATTTGCTGTGCTCTGCCAGTTTAACTGGAAACTGAGAGCTCCTGGAGCCAAAAGGGTGGAAAACAGAGCTCTGTAGGGACACCGTTCCTGCCATTGGAGGGAAACGCTGTGTTAGCATGTGGTAGAGGGAATTAAAACCATCAGGAAAGAGCTGTTTGCCTCCTAGTTCTGTTGCACTGAGTGACATATTTTAAAATTCTAAGTTTTAACGTGCAGCAACCATAAAGGTATAAATTTCACATAGATACAAGAGGACTGTGGCCAAGGGGATTGGAGGTAAAGATTGCAGCTGCAAGCTGAAACCATGGGATAGGAGAGTGTCCTGCGGATCACATGCGGGGCTGTGGATCAGCTCAGGCACTGCATTTCTGTCCTAAAAGCCCATATTGGGTGAATTTGCACGAATGAGCAGTGCCTATGTGTGTGAATGGGAAAACGGTAACCAGAAATCAGATCAAAGAAAGGACGGGTAGGTGCTGAGAGGCAGCATGTAGAAGTCTCCTGGAAATACACAAGGTCTGGAGACCCTCAGTCCTGTGGATCCACAAGAACAGGGAAACTCGGAAGAACAAGAACCTCAAGTCTGTTAGGGCCACCAGCACGCAACACCACCAACTGCGGCTTGTATGACTTGGACCGCATCCCAGGATGCAGTGACTTCTACGCACAAAGGTAACAGAACTGCATACAGACCTGCTGAAAATGGGCCCCAAAGGCTCCTCCTGAGCCCAGTTAGCAGCCCCTGGCATGCCAACCCTCCGCTCCTGGGGCGGGCCTCCCAGCTCTTGCTCTGAACAGGTAACCGTCAGCGCCTGGGTGTCAGGCGGTAACGGAGCATTCTGTGTGAGTAGTTATCTGCTATTCATAACAACAGCTTGATTCTATTAACAGTTTAACTGGGAAAAGGTGATCTAATAAATGCTGATTGTGATCTTTTTCTCCCCTGACTTGGACACCTACCAGGAAAATTTACAGTTCTACTCATGAAACCATCCTGTCCTTGCTGGACTCTTTAGGATTAGCACAGGCTCATCCATGATTGCCTGCCCGACTCCCATCTGTACCTCACTTGACCAATAAATGTTCCATTAATATTGCTCATTCCCCCTTCTTTTGTTGGTCACGGTGTAGGGAAATCTGAGATTTTGCGTGTCCACGGGGGAGACTCCGTTGTCAAATACCAGGTGAAGATGCCACATGGCAGCGATGCAGTAAGGGCTTTTGTCTACTCCAGCAACATTCCCTTGTTCAAATTCAGATTTACTTCTCTGGATAGTTCCAGGGAACAGAGAAGGTTGTAGCTCTATCGCATCTTGCACTAGGTGTTCTCTGTGTTTTTACAGCAAAAGTATGGTTTATACAGAAGGTCTGTTGTGGTAATTCCTGAATTATGGGGCAAGGGATTTGAGGGGACCACCTCAGTTGTCAAGTCTACATTTGTGTTAACTGAAGGAAATATGCCCAGTAATTCCTTTCAGTGATTATGACCTTGGTCACTACTACAAAAGTTTCTTTCTGTTACTATTTTTATTGGAAGCTTATCCCAGGACCTCATTTTGCTGATTGTTAGAAGCCTCCTTGTGACATCCAGTCTTACATGTCTTCCCACCAGCTTCATGCTTTTCTCCACATTACACAGCCCTTGTTCCCGTCAGAGTTCACCTCTCTGAAAACCCTTAGAAGCAGAAGTTTGTTTTCTTTGACTTTTTTTGTTAGTCTCTTCATCACCCTTTGATGATGTAAGACAGACTGTATTTCTCTGGATACATAGACCAAGATGTTTGTGCTTCGTGGAGATGGTGCTGGTTTTTTTTCCTTCTGCTGCCTGAGCATAGATGGTGTCCCAGAACGCCCCTCTATCCAGACAAAGGATACCAGCAGTACTGATGGGCTGTGCAACGCTAACTGCCGGGTTACTTTTCCATATAGGAACATTCTGTGTCCAAGTTTAGTGAGAAGATACCCTTAAGGTCCTTCACAAATGTTGCTGGGTAGATAAGGCTGGATGACAGATGTGGTGTCATGTTGCCATTGAACTCATCTTTGAAGAGATGTCTTCTCCTGGTCACTGGGCTAGAAGCACATCCTGGTGTCACCAGACATATTTAGGACTTGTTAAAAGTCATCATGAGGACTGTGGTTTTTGGGTAAGCTCTCATGCCCCTGGGGCACAGGGAATCCATGCTGCTAGTCTCAGCCCAAGGGAATACTGATCCTGACGACATGCCTGTTTGTAATGGGAAAGAGAAGCAACGGGGAATACAGCTTCTCCCCAGCCGGGAATTCTGGACATTTAACATCCATGGGCACTGGCATGTACCTGGTTACTTGGTCACAGTGCCCATGAAGGACACTCTGGTCATCAAAGGCCTGCATGCTGAGGAACAGAGCTCACTCTTAGACTTCCAGGAGTAGTTTAAAATGTCAATGAGAATCCTGTTGATGGCCAGTAAACAGCAAGGAGAAGAATGCTGAGTGAAACCACTGAACCTCGGCACAGGAACAGACATTATGATGGATACCGTGTCCTGCTTTCGGCTGGGACAGTGGGTGTTCTCCTGGGCGGCTGGTGCGGCGCTGGGGTTTGGGTTTGCTGTGCGAGCC
>JAVKKW010000058.1:257266-271316 GCA_034782655.1 Micrastur ruficollis
GCTGCTCGGGGACCGGCTGGGCATCGCTCAGCACGGGGGGAGCAGTGGTGTTGTGCATCACTTGCAGGTTTTTTTCCTTTTGGATTTTATTGCTCTCTCCCTTTCTCTCCTTTTCATTACAATTGTTGTTATTATTATTATTATTATCATTATCGTTATTGTTATATTTAATTTTATTTCAATTATTAAATTTTTCTTATCTCAACCCACAATTTTTACCTTTCTCCTGATTCTGCTCCCCATCCCACCAGGGGAGAGCAGGGCTGAGCGAGCAGCTGCCTGGTTCTCAGTTGCCAGCTGGGGTTAAACCACAACCCTTCTCTGTCTCTCATTAACACATCTGTAGTGTTTTCTCCCTCACCCTGGTCAGACTTCCAACGGAGTGGCAGTGACTCTATTTTTCAGAGGTCTGTGTTGGGCAGCAGAAGCAGGCTGCTGTGCAAGAGAAGGTCATCCAGGAGCTGACGCTGACCACAAGCCAGGTACGAGGCAGGCCCCTCGCCGAGAGGTGCAGTCCCACAGTACCTGAGCAAGAAGAACAGAATAGGTGCAGTGACAGCAACCAGGTCACATCAGCAGTCCAGGCAATCCGGACAAGACTGTAGTAAGTTGGTAGGTCCAAGATGAAGCCATAAAGTCAAGTCAGCAGTTCAGGGTCAGTATCAGCAAAGTTCATGGCCAGACCCAAGGTTGGCTGCCATATAGCTCCAGTAGAGACCACAGACAAGTGTCTGAGCTCCTGAGCAAAGAACGGGCACCCTCTGGCCAGACTTCTCCCTGCTCTTCACGCAGCTCTTTCCACGGCGGTCTGACCCAAGGTGACACTGCCGCAAGGTTACACAGTCCTCACGCAGGCAGGCAAAGCCCAGGGAGAAGGGGAAGAGGTTGCAGAGCTTGTTCTAAGGGCCTTAGAGCCTGGATGTCACCGAGCTAAACACCAGGCAGATGCCATCAGACAAAAGGCGTGTGTGTGTCAGCGTCGTAGAGAGGAGTGTGTGTTTAGACAGGAGTAAGCAGACAGCACTCTGCGGCTTGTTCTGGTTGCCAAGAATGAGTCAAGTAGCCACAGTTTGATTAACAGCAGCTTTTATTTCCCCAAATTCACCATTTTAGAGTGAATGAGCGAGAGGGCAGAGCTACCAGTACATGTAACCTGAAACAAAAAGAAACTCAGCAGCGGAAACAGGAGGTCCCATAATTCGCATCCTAGGGAAGATGGCCTTTCAAGAGCTTCTGCCCACCCAGTCCTCCAGTTTTGGCTGAGTAAGGAAACCCTGAGAAACACTTGCCTCCAAGTATCATTTTTTACGCACAGAACTACCGCTGGTGATAAACACCTCCTCTGCTGATTTTATAGTCAGAGTATGATTTCTCCCAAGGAGACGGATGAGCTACAAGTTCAGGGATTTTCTTCACCTTTTTCTCTTCCAAAGTGATTCATAAAATGACCAATATTCTGCACTTTCACATTGCTTTGCCAGGTGAGAGAAAACCATTTTGCGCACTGCTCTGCCTGTACCACTGATGTTGGTCCCATAGTAAAACAAGGCAATACCGATGATGATGTCAGAAGCGCAAACATCCTTCATATAAGGTCATAGGCACAATTTTCGAATTTTATTGGAGGTTTTGGTTCCTTCAGATTTGAGATTAATCTGCTGATAATGTCTAAAAAGGTGAACAATATTTCTATTGGTTCCTTCACTTAGGTCATGCTAGCACGTGAATCTATATATTTCCTCCTTTGTAGTCATTTGTGAGGCACAGAGAAGCCCATGCAGAGTTTGGTCTAGGCAGTGCCTAACAGAGCATGAAGTTTCATCTGTCTGCGATCAGGATGGCAGCAAAAGGACATCTTTCTACTCCAGTGCTGTGGCTGCTTCTCCTCTCCATTCAGGTCTCCCTAGGTAAGTGCATACTTTTTATCACGTAAGGCAATGAGATAGGAAAATACTGTAAATTCAGTATGAATAGGTTGTTATTCCATCAACCTGTCAGGCAAAGTGACAAGAAGCTGTTTAAATACATTTCTGTCTTTGATTCAGTCTCTCTGGCGATCCTGATGGAAAGAGGGGTAAGCCCTCTGCCATGGTTTTGTGTTTTACCCGGACATCAGTGACTGGCCATCCTCACAGGAATTCGAGCCCAAGTTTAGTAAACAGCCAAGCTGTAATGGAAACCGGCTGGATATTCTTACTCCTGCCTCGCCTCCCCTGTTGAGCTCTGTGTAGACAGAGTGAGTAACTCCAGGTCTTTATTCAACACCAGTAAGATGGTGTTGCGGTGCTCTGTGTGTCCAGTGGGTTTGACTGGATAACGTACTGTCCCCTCCGTTGTTCCTGTGTATCTGAAGCTTACCGCTATTCGTCTCTGCCCTTCTAGACCTCTGCGTACCTGTTTGAAGCCGATAGTGAGAGACAGATTTTGGAATCCTCATTTTTGTCTCTGTGCACATGGAGGTGGCACTACGGCATTGCGGTGGTGGTTGCATCTCTGTATGATGGGAATGAGACTTCATGGTTGATATTTTGATGTAGGACAGCCCTAGTGTTAAAGGTTCTCACCAGTTATGTGGATGCAGTCACAGTTCAAGCGGATGGGAAGAGGTGGTACAGGCCTTTCTCTGCAAAGGAGTGGGAAGAACAATATTAAACGTTTGTGTTTAGACCTCTTTGTGGCGATGTTTGAGCGTCAGCTGAGCAGTACTGTAGAAAGGAGAGTGAGCTTTCTGCCAACTTCTTTTTAACTGTGATGGTATAAATCGTAACGGTAAAATAGAGACTGACTGGCAGATGCAGACAAGAGTAGCTTTATCTTGACACCATCAGCAGCAGCTCGGAGCCACATCTCTGCCCTGACAGGGCATCCCCACGCTGCTGCAGCCCCCTGCTGCTCCCCGCAGGCTGCTGCTGCTGGTTATGCTGCCCCTGCACCCAGCCCTCACGCTGTTGCCTGCTGAGAACAGCAGGTGTTGGATTATTTAAAAATTCAATTGCAGAGAGGTCGATCAATCAGGCGAGGAGCTGTTTGTTTTACTCCTGGATATGGCTCATGGAAATAGGTGATCTTGTTCCTTTAATAATTTATTATGAATTTAACTTTTATTAGAAATGATTTCTCTTTTAAATGTACATACTTTTAGCGGAGAAAACTCTTTTTTGGACCATGTTCTTCAAATACCCTGTGGGTTGTTCTCCAGAACATCTCTCAGAATAGTCTTAAAAGAGTTCTTACAGAAAGATTATACTCCTGAGACAACGTGTTGCAAGTACAAGGGATTTTGTAGTGGTAACAGGCTTGTGCTATGTATGCGAGAGACTTTCTTACGCAGGAAATCTGAGGAGCGAGGCTAGTCTGCAGAAAAAATAGGTTTTGGAAGTTACTAGTTGTCAGTCACTTGAATAATTTCCCTTAAATTTTTTGTGTTTCCAAATCTAAATAATAGGCAGGAGAGTGTGAGGAAGCCCAGCACTGTCAGCAGAGGGATAAAACCTTTCCCTGTGTATAGGAGGTGGTCATATGTCAGAGCTACATTGTCTGTCCCTGATGCATCAGGGAAGGATCAGGCAGCTACAGACCGGGGGAGATGGAGGCAAAATTGCCTTTTAGCTGACTAGCAGTTTACTCTGAAAAGAGAAATGAAGCAATGGTGAATGAAAAGCGAACTGGCTGGGGGTGCGCTCTGCCCCTTCAGCCAGGTCAGTGATGGATAAGCTGAACAGGACCGGCCCCAGCACTGACCCTGGGGAACCCCGTGAGCTACAGCCTCCAGCTCGACTCTGCGCCATTGCCTGTGATGTTTTATACCTTCCAGCTCGGAGGTTTGCTCTATACCATTTCCATAAGTTAGCAGGTGCTGAAGAAACTGCCAGACAGAAGACAGGGGCGGCAGGAGCCAGCACTCTGCAGGCGACAGTGGCCATATGATGGTCCTTTGGCTCTTTCTGGGCACCTGCCCTGCCTACCTGGTGCTCCCCCTTCAGCCCGAGGTGCTGCTGGGGCATGCAGCAGCCCTCAGCAGGCTCTGTGCTAGCCAAAACCCGAGCGGGAGCTGAGTGAGCAGCCACGGATGGGGGAGAGAATCGGAAGGGTAAAAGTGAGAAAAACTCATGGGCTGAGATAAACACAGTTTAATAGGTAAAGCAAAATCTGTGTGCGGAAGCAAAGCAAAACAAGGAATTCATTCACCACTTCCCATCGCAGGCAGGTGCTCAGCCGCGTCCAGGATGGCGGGGCTCCGTCACGTGTAATGGTTACCTGGGAAAACAAACATCATAACTCCAAACATTCCCCCTTCCTTCTTCTTCCCCCAGCTTTATATGCCAACCATGACATCATATGGTATGGACTATCCGTTTGGTCAGTTGGGGTCAGCTGTCCTGGCTGTGCCCCCTCCCAGCTTCTTGTGCCCCCCAGCCTGCTCGCTGGTGGGGCAGCCTGAGGAGCACAACAAGCCTTGGTGCTCTGTAGGCGCTGCTCAGCAGTTATTAAAACATCCCTGTGTTATCAACGCTGTTTCCATGACAAATCCAAAACATAGCCCCATAAAAGCTACCATGAAGAAATTTAACCCTCTCCCAGCCAAAACCAGTGCAGCACCAAAGATACGTGCTTCTATGACCTGTGGTTGAGCCCTCCATATGTGCACATGCACACCAGCTAGTGACCTCACCCAGGAAAACCGCTAGAAATAGATTTTAATGAGCAGACACAATGGACAGTGCTGATTAGGTGCAGGGCATCACCAGACAATCGTACCGACCAGCACCCCACCTACCCACCCCGGCCACTTCTCACAGAATCACAGAATGGTTGAGGCTGGAAGGGGCCCCTGGAGGCCACCTGGTCCGACCCCCCGCTCAGGCAGGGCCACCCAGAGCCAGGTGGCAGGACCGCATCCAGACGGCTTCTGGGTATGTCCAAGGGAGCCAACGCCACAACCTCCCTGGGTAACCTGTTCCAGTGCTCGGTCATCTTCACAGTAAAAAACTGTTTCCCGGTGAGACGGAAGCTCCTGTGTTGCAGTTTGTGCCTGTTGCCTCTGGTCCTTTTATCCACCTAACCTTCTATTTTCCCGTGCTTGCTCCTATCCAAACACCCTTGATCCCTCCCTTTCCCCACCTTTGATTCCTCTCCTAAACATCCCGTAATAAGCCTTGTGCAAGTCCAAGATGTTCTTCCCGTGCATCCCACGGTGTCCCGTACCCTCAAGCCTCTAAGGTGACTGGGAAGCCCTCGCATTGATCACACCCGCACAGCGGGGCCGGTCGCTCTGCTGGCAGAGTCCCGGAGGGGTCAGGGCAGGGGACCCCACCTGCCATTGTGCCTCTGTTCTCCTTTGCCTGTGGAGACAAGCTTTCTATCATATAACCTAACAAATGAATGCTGTCCATATTGTTGTTTAATTACAACGGTGACTGTTTTGGATGGGATTTGGCAGAAGGTTTGGGTGTGGTTTTTTTTGTTTCAACATTTGCTTCCACAAACGTCTACAGAAAATCCTTGTCTATGTCAATTCAGAACATTAACTCACCATGTCCTGTGATTCTGTGGTTCTGTGTATGCTTTTTACTCAAGCAGCTATGAACCTTTCTGTAAGTAAAGAATTTTTCTTATCAAAAGGTGTTCCAAAACTCCTGCCTTAGGACTCCTGACTGGGGGAAAAAAAAAAAAAAAGACAATTCCTGAACAAGTCCACTTTTTTTCTTTAGGTGTCATCACATCTTAAGCTACACGCTTGTTTTTCCAGTGTTGACTGCGTCTGTGTAAGATGCAGGCTCAGACCTGTTCCCCGGTGTTTCTTGGGTCCCAGCAGGTCTTTGTGTAGCTTGGCTTCCTAAGGACTGCTTCTGTGTCCCACCATCATTCCTGCACTTGACTGTAACAAAATTCTCTCTTTGTTTTCTAGCCTTTAAATCCCTGTGCTAAGCTACTGTATGATAATTGAAGCATCTGTAGTAGCAGACCAACACTGTAGAGCAAGAAACCAACACGCACATCGTCCCTCTTCTGTCAGGCTCTTTATCAAGTGTTCTGTGATGACTGCAATGTTATTTTGTGAGTCCGCAGGTTAAAGGACTGGGAAAAGTGTATCCATGTCAAAGGAAAGAGGCAGACCTGGGAGGAGAGCAGGAAAAGACGGTTCTTTGGGCATCAGCCCCACTCCAAGAGATGGTGGGGTGTGAGGAACAGCACGAAGACCTACCTGTCTTCCGCTTATGCTGTGGTACCTCCTGGGACAGCTTGCCACCCCCCATGAGTAATCCTCTTCTCTCGTCGGGTACCCCTGCCCTGGGGGCCCTGTGGCCAGGGCAAGAGGGGAGGGGAAGAATAGAGTATTGGGACACTGAGGTGCAGGTGATAGTTTGACTGAGAGGAAGAAGCTGAGGCAGATGAGGGAAGTTGCTTCTTCACAGCACACCGAACGTGGGAATGAAGGAACATGGGGATGTGCCCAGCAAACATTTTCAGCTGGATGTCAACATGGCAGAACAAAAAAGGAAAAGGAGACGTTTCTGTCGAAGCCTTTGTGGATCACACAGCAGGGACATCACTCAGCATTTCCCAGCCCTGGCAGGTCAGAAGAAGAGAAAGCTCACCTGTCATTAGAAATAACTTCTGTTTTAGCAGTGCAGTTAGCTCAAACTTGTAAATACAGACACAACTCTCTGCAAAAAAACCTTTAAGTTGGACTATTTAGAAAGGTGAACTGAATAAGCCTGGTTTAAGAGTAAATTAAGAGTAGTAATAATCTCATTAACCATATGCAATAGATAATTGTGATTAGGCACTGTCCTTTCCATAACCTGGCTCTGTCTTTGTGTGCGAAGGTGCTATTGAACTGAGGCTGTCAAATGGAACTGGCCCCTGCTCTGGGAGAGTGGAAGTAAAATATGAGAAGCAGTGGGGAACTGTGTGCGATGGTGACTGGACCATAGAAGATGCGGAGGTTGTTTGTAAGCAGCTACGATGTGGATCTGCTGTGCAGGCCCTTGCACAATCTGCTTTTGGAGAAGGATCTGGACCAACGTGGCTGTATCGAGTTGATTGCCGTGGTAACGAACCCCATCTCTGGAACTGCTCACATATAGGATGGGGTGCTTTTACCTGCCCTCATTACTATGATA
Source organism: Micrastur ruficollis (assembly GCA_034782655.1). Lineage (NCBI taxonomy): Eukaryota > Metazoa > Chordata > Aves > Falconiformes > Falconidae > Micrastur > Micrastur ruficollis. Next base: position 264,394 of record JAVKKW010000058.1, read on the forward strand.
CTGGAGTGATCTGCTCAGGTAAGAAGGCATCCAACCTTGTATAATGGAAAATGTTACAAAGCTGAGATCAAACTTTGTCCTAGCTGGATAAAACCAAGTACTGCACAGAGGTAACACTTTCTCCGTGGCCTCTGCTCCGCCAAAGCAAGTTGCACCAGCAGTATGTCTTCTGCTGGCTGCAAGTGTGTGGCTCCCTTGCCTGGGCACAGCAATGACACAGAAAGGAAGTAGACGTAGTAAATGACACAGAACAGAAAAAGAAACACTTCGTTTCTATCACAGCTCTCCCAGGCAACAGGAGAGCGGTACTGAACTTGTCTTTGACCAAGAATGGGGGCTAAAAAAGCAGGTGTAGATGGAGAAGCAAGAAAACACTGTGTTGTGCCATACAGGTACCCTTCTTCTCCAGCTCTTTGTGTAAGCTCAGACAGGACAGTCTACAATGGCAAAAAAATCCATCTGTGTGGCTGCCTTCTTCTGCAAAATGTGCTTGGTTTTGCTCTTTGGATAAAGTACCATTGCAAGAGGTGTTTCCTTCCCAGCTCCAGGACTTTACATTTGTCCTTTTTGATTTTCATAAGGTTCCCGTCAAGCCCGTTAATCCAGCCTGTCTAGGTGCCTCTGATCGGCTGCTCTGCCTTCGGGGTTATCTCCCCCCGTCCCCCAAATGGATAAGAGTGCACTCCATCACCTCCTCCAGGTTGTTGGCAAAGCAGCTGAACAGAACAGTTCCCAGGAAGGGCCCGGCAAGCGGTGTTCCACTTGTTGCCAGCCTCCAGGTGAGGTGCAACCCACTAATTGCTCCTCTCTGAGCCTGACCATCCAGTTGGCGTTTGAGCCATGTAGTGGTCCACCCACCCAGACTGTAACATCCTAGTCTGGATACAAGAATGTTGTGCAAGACAGTGTCAAAGGCCTTGCTAAATGCGAAGTAAATGACATGCACTGGTCTCCTCCCATCCACAAATCCAGTCACTTAAATTTATCGGAGAATGTGGTAAGGTCACACAGGCATGATCTACCCTGGGTAAATCCATGCTGCCTCTTCCCACTCACCTGCCTGTGCCCAGAAACCTGTTCCAGGAGGACTCACTCCATGTTTTTCCCAGGTACCAAAGGGAGGCTGACCAGTCTGTACATCGCCAGACTGTCTTTTTAGCCTTTTCTGAGGATGGGTGCAACATCCCCTGTCCTCCTGCTGGGACACTTCGGCTTCCTATTCATTTGTATAATGAGGTATCAAGGATGCACACTAGGAAATGGCTATTTGTTCATTTGTTTATCTGGGGATTGCTGCTTCTCAAGCATTTGACAGATGTTCAAAACTACCCTTCTTCTGTAGCTTCCCAAGGATTTACTGTTTTCACATACGAAGAAATAAGCATTCCCGCACACAATTTTCTCTCGTCAGTGGCATACAGGAATTGCTACAGTGGTTATTTAAAAGTGTCAGCGGTCCTCACAGAGGTGACGTGTCTTGCCCATGAACTTATGGGAGTTTTTAAATTAGGTCAGTACAACCAACCCTTGATGATGGATTTCTTGGGGATTTTTTTTTTTTTTTTCCCAGGTTTCTCTGAGCTGCGTCTGACTGGAGGGGACACTGCCTGCTCAGGACATCTGAAAATAAAGCAAGTAGAAACCTGGGCTACGGTCTGCTTTTCACATGTTGATTTCAAAGCTGCCTCTGCTATATGTAACGAGTTAGCATGTGGCCAGGCCGTGGATATCTTGAGAGGGACTGACCTGAGAGACAGAAGTGAGCTGACAAGATCACATGAAGTGATCTGGCAAGAAGAGTTTCACTGTGTGGGGAATGAGACTCACCTGGCACACTGTCCCAGGATGCCGGACCGCAATAAGACCTGCTCTCATGACGCCACTGTGGTGTGTTCAGGTGAGACTTCGGACTGATAGACATCATTCACAGCTGTCAGCCCACAGTTCAGAGCCGCTGCATGTTTCTGCTGTCCTCGGGGCTCTGGGGTGCTTCCCCTGTCATGCCTCGAGCCGCCCAGGGAAGGCCAGGGTGCAGTCGAGAGCAGCCCAACCATTTCTCACCCGCTCCACCGAGAGTCCGCATCTCACATGGGCCTTTCTAACCGCTTCACTTCTGCACCGGGGGTGCAGATCTCAAAAAGGCTGTCATTTATTTTGTGCTACCAGAGGTATGCGCTGAATAGTGCTGGGAATTCCTTCCGTGTCTTTCTCATACACATAAAAGGGGAGGTGGCCAGAGCAGACAAGCAGGAACATGGAGAAGTGGATTTACTTTCTGTGCTGCCAGTGTGGGTGTTAATCCCTGGCATTTCAGTTAATCATAAAACTGGGAGAGGTGCTATACCTCCAACAGGTTAAAGGAGGCACAGGTCACAAATTTATTAAAAAAAAAAAAAAAAAGAAAAAGTTGTCAGAGGCCTGGATGCCTTTAGCTGTGACTGCCAGATAACGTTATTTAAGAGCTCCGTACAGTCATGGCTGCTGGGGGCTCTAAATACAGCTAACTTACTGCCAGCCGCTACAGAAGTGGTGATTAGACCCAGCAAACACAACTTCTTTCCTGAGGGCACAAATCAAGAGGGGTAAACTGCGCATGGGGCAGAGCTGCTGGCAACACGCTGCCACCAGGCGCGCCTGGGAAGGACCAGTCCGGTCTGCTCCCCGGTCACGGGGCAGCAGGGTCCAAGGCTGCCGTGGGCACTTCCCTACGGGCACGGGGACCTGCAGCCCCGACCGCCGAGCTGTGCCAGCCGAGCCGCCCTGTTAGTTAAGGTGTCAGTAGCTGGCAGGTCTTGGTTCCTGCCTCCGCTTGCAAGAGTGACGGCTCGGAGCAGAAATGCAGGTCTCGTTGGGGAGCCCAACACAGGGGCCAGGCAAGGGGAAGTGACGGCGTGGGAAGGCAGCGGGGCTGCATGGGGCCGGCGGCAGGGCGCCATAGTCCTACCCAAGCCGCACTGAAATTACCGCGCGTTTGCTGATGGGCACGGCCCGTTGTGTTCAGAGCCTGGTGCTGTCGCATGGGTGAAAGCTGAGAATTGCAGACCGCAGCTGCTGCTTACTGGGCAATGTGAGGTGACCGGCTACTGGGAGAGAGAGTGCTACTGGGAGCTCCTGCTCTGAGTTTCTCACGTGCTCCAAATGCAAGGCGACGCTGGAACTGCCTCTGCGAGAAAAGATGTTGCAAGGTAGCAGCAGTATTGTGGGAGGAGGAGAGAGCAGAGCAGAGGAGGAGAGACTGAACTCAAAGAGTCAGGAGACTGTTAGTCATGTAGCGCAGGCTACAGCACGGACAATAAAGGCTTTTTTTCAGAGCTGGCTTACGAGCATCCTGGTCTAACATGCTTCCCAGTAACCTCAGACATAACGACTGCTAGTTCCTTGCAGCTAGCTCCTTGCAGCTACATCCCTCGTACAATTTTAGTGCAACAGCACGCACGCACACAGAAGTAGCTGCTGAGTTCCTGTGTTCTCCCTGCAGGCTATGGTGGGTACAGGCTGGCGAATGGCAGTACCACGTGTTCAGGGAGAGTAGAGCTGCTTCATGGAGGCACGTGGGGAACCCTGTGTGACTACCTGTGGGATTTCCCAGCTGCCAATGCCCTCTGCCAGCAGCTGGACTGTGGAACTGCGGAACTGATACCGCGTGGACAGTTCTTTGGGCAAGGAAATGCGTCTGTCTGGAACGGCACATTCAGCTGCGAGAAGAAGGGCTCACACCCGAGAGACTGCCCTGTGAGCGTGCTAGGTCACCGTGAATGCCCTGCTGGGAAAGAGGCTCGTGTGGTATGTTCAGGTGAGCAGTGGAAAGGTCTAAGAGCAGAACGGAAAAACCCCTTCTTTGAGGAAAAATACGGACCCAGACTCCAGAGGGTGTCTGCGGAGCCAAGCTCTGTCTTTTGTCCACTGCTGCAGGCATTTCCAGGAGTTGAGCTGCACTTTCACTCCTGTCACAAGGCTGCTCTCGGTGCAATGCTCCTGGTGTCAGGGGACAGCAAGAACAGGGCTGCTCCACCCGGTAGGATGAGCTGGGGGCAGAGGGTGAGGACAACACAGGCAGCGTCCTTACCCACCAAGGCACAGTCCGAACCGCCTGCACAGGGGAAGGTCCCAGACAAGGCAAAGTAATCAATCAGATGTAGGGTCCAGCTGGAGAGTACAGGCAGGATTAGCGGGAGGCAGGACTGGAGACAGTTACACCAGTCACATCGTTGAGGCGAGGACTGAAGGTCTGGTCCGGTTTCAGAGCCTTGGACCAGTAGCCTGGGGGTGCACAGCTGGACGCCCCGGCTGAGGCTGGTCAGAACAATCAAGGTCTATTGGCTCACCCAGAGCCCTGAAACTTAGCGCCCTGAGTTTAAAACTTGCAAAGGGGACCAGATCCTGATTTCTAGTCATTCTTCTCAGTAAAATAGGGTGGGCTGCAGTCTAGGTACGAGTGTGGAAGTTCCAGTGGCCCAGTGGAGTAATTTTTGCTACTGAATGCTAAGGAGAACTCATTCCCATCTCCCAGTCCCTTGCAGGTCATGCCCATGAGCTATTACCAGCACGACACCTCAGTACTCACCTTCTCTTGTACGCAGGGTGCCCGGGGGGCAGGCTGGTGAACGGCACCGCGTGCTCCGGCAGGGTGGAGATCCGCCATGGGGACACGTGGGGGGGGCTCTGCCGCTCCCAATGGAATCTGCAGGCTGCCAGCGTCCTCTGCCATCAGCTGAACTGTGGCTACGCGAAGTCAATCCAGACAGGAGACCGTTTTGTGGAGGACAGTGGGCCTGTATGGAGAGATGCTTTTCACTGTGATGGGACAGAGTCCTGCCTGTGGGATTGTCCTCAAGTGACTTTGGGCAACCCAGCCTGCTCGGCCAGAGAAGCAGCCACCGTTGTTTGCTCAGGTAAGTCAGGAGTGGCCGTTATGGGCAGTGCAGCTTCAGACCAGAGCACCGCTGGTGATCGCACCCTGCCGAGCAAGTCTGGTATGTCAGCCTGTCTTTAATGCCCTTTCCTTTCCCCCACCCCTCCAACCTCTCTTTCAGCATAGAAACCTCATGTAGTAGAAGGCTTCGCATTGTTTAATGTGCCTGACTCCTCACAGGATCTAGCCTTGAGCTAGGGAAGCCTTTCTCGCTTCCCATTGCAGACCCTTGTGTGCATGCAAGCAAATAAATCCTTAACAGAGGCTGTCTCCTTAACCAGTGGTGAGAATTATATTTTTACCAACATGGAGATTTGTCTTCCCTATCTTTCCTGCACGTTATTTCTACTGCAGTAAGAGTGGCAGATGGTATTCAATACGTTTTCCAACTCTCTTGAGCCCAGGTCTTGGTGAATTGCTCAGACTCTCAGGTGGTAACAGCCGCTGTGATGGGCGAGTTGAGATCTCACTCCATGGCATGTGGAGCAGAGTCCTGGATGATGACTGGGACATTAAGGACGCTCACGTGGTCTGCAGGCAGCTCCAGTGCGGAATGGCCAAGAAAGCCTATTACGTCCCAAGGTCTGAGCGAGGCGTGGGTCATGTTGGCTTGAGAAGTGTCCAGTGTGCCGGAACGGAGGCTCAGCTGATGCTGTGTAAGACCTCCCTTTCCCAGGCAGAGCCAGCGGGAGTTGCTGAAGATGTTGGTGTGATTTGCTCAGGTGAGTTAGTGTGCAACAGGGACACGGTGCTTCCCAGGGCTGCCTCTAGCCCACCGTGATGTGGCCTCACCAGGTCTTCAACTGGCACGGGGCTGAGCTTGCGAAATCCACCTGCTTCATGGTCCCCCTCTAGGGGACAATGACAGTTAAGGAAGCAAGTGTCATTTACACGATGCTTTCTTCATCTGAATTTCTTAAAGGATTTATCTCACACAATCAAAAAGAAATGACAGAATACAGAAGCTATAAGAACACTGATTTGGCCACGACTGCCACATGCTGGCTGTAACTTGGGAATTAAATAGGTGACATTTTGTGACATTTCTATATTTATAGATAGCTGCAGCCTTTCCAAAGCAAATTAGAACTGTTTCTACTCTTATCTTGTAATCCATCTGTAACAGAAACTGTCTCTGTCTCTGCCGAGCTAAATGAGTTTAGATAGAAAACAGCTTCTCCGGCTTGCTAAGATAAGGCGATCTCTGCGTACGCTCGGTACGACTAGACACTCCTTGTTTGCACCGTCCCACAGGAACTATTCAAACATTTGCCTGATGCAGGGGTGGGCCTTTCCCTTTGCCTGGTTTTGGCATCACAGGCGTCCTACCCAAGAAACCATAACAGAAGAGCTGGAATGTAACAAGGATGTGATGCCTTAGCAGGGCTTTAAACCTGCGGCCGCCGCGCTGGCCGGTGCACCCCCGTGGCGCGGTGTGCTGACAGCCGGGCTTTCTCCCTGCAGGTAGCAGACGGATCAGGTTGGTGAATGGAACAAAGCGCTGTGCTGGGAGAGTGGAGCTTTATCTTGATGGCATCTGGGGCACCGTCTGTGACGATAACTGGGATCTCGCAGATGCTAATGTTGTTTGCAAACAGCTGGGATGTGGACATGCCATCAAGGCATTCGCCTCTGCTCATTACGGTGAAGGCTCAGGACAGATCTGGCTGGATGATGTGAACTGCACTGGGGCCGAATCCCACCTCTGGGCATGTCCCTCTAGGGCATGGGGCGAGCACAACTGTCAACACAAAGAGGATGCTGGAGTCCTGTGCTCAGGTGCGTTTGGAAAAGCCTTTTCTGAGCCTGCGGGTTGAAAGGGGAGGGTTACATGAAGGAGAAGCAGCAAACAGTGGAGACTTGCTTGGACAGCCTCTTGCTCTCTAGGCTACAAGCATAGCTGGTCAGCCCATCCCCTTGGTCCCACCAAGATGCAAAGGGTCTACAAAAGTCCTTATTTTGCATTAACACACACGCACACCGACGTGTGTAGTGGGGGGGGGGGTACTTG
>JAVKKW010000058.1:271416-293158 GCA_034782655.1 Micrastur ruficollis
AAAGCGGAGGGGTGCTGTAAAGATGGCCACAGCAAAGGGCTGTGGGTGCTCCTCGTGCAGGAGGGGCCACCGGCTGCCATGTGCCCGTTACAGTCAGTTGCAGCTGGCTCCGAAACCAACGGAAATAAACCTCTGGGCCCCAAAGCATCCACCGGTCAGAGGAGCGTATGGTGGCTCTGCCTGTGCGTATTTAAGACAGAGCGGCAGCTGGAAGAGACAGGAGAAATGAGGGAGAGGCGGAAAAAGACACCACTGGGGACATGGCTGCGACACGGTTTCCATGGCAGAGGAGGTACGCTGTCCCTGCGGGTAAGGCGCGCTGGAACAGATACAGTCTTGAGGGGACAGCAGCCTGTGGAAGGCCCACAGTGGAGCAAATACAATCCCTGAAGGGATTGCATCCACGCTGGAATAGAGGAAAATGAGTAAGAAGCCAGGAGCAGCAGAAAAACCCACAACCTCCTGCACTGCCCCCCTCACTGAAGGAATCGGGAGGGAAAGTAAAGGAAGTTAGGACCAATGGAGTGGATCAAAGGAGTTTCCCTAATGTTTCATTGTTAATGTTTTCTTTTTTTCCTTGTTACCCAAAGCAATAGTTAAGATTATGTTAAGTGCAAAAAAAAAAAAAAAAAAAAAAAAAAAAAAGTTCGAGTTCCCCAGTGGAAACTGTTTTGCCCATGATAGCAGACAGTAAATGTGGGAGATGCTCCGGCAACACTGGCGTGCCCTGGGACTGGAATAATTGTAGTGACTTCAAAGCTGCAGAGAAGCCTTGATTCTGATCCTGGAAATTTGTCTTGTTGTGGTGGTGTGTAAATGGTACACCCATTGCCGGGGTGGGTCTGGAAGGGTACAAACTGTGTGTAACCAGCTGGGAAATGGAGAGCGCGACAGACCTTGTTTGAGGGAAAGGTGACCGGGAACAACTCCAGTGGCCTGGAGCCTGGGTATTTTTGTGCCCAAGAATATCAGCCCGGGAGACGCAACGGGGTCACGTTGCCTGCGGACCCCCAGAAGGGGTGTGTTGCTTTGCTGTGGGGTATACCAGAGCCTACCATGCGCTCACAGCAGGGCTTCAGCAGGCACTGGGTCAGCTTAGCAGAGCTGGGGACTCTGGCTGGTGGCCTCTGTCAGAGTGATGGGCTGGTACCTCGGCGTTAACCAGTGCTCAGCACAGAAGGGATGATTCTGGTCAGGAGTTAGCAGCGAGCAGCACTGAAATAGTCAAATTGCAAGCCTCAGGCTGCTTGTGGGAGCACCTACAGCTCAAATTGACTGACCTGGAGGGGGACCCTGACACCTTGGGAGGGGAAACTAGGGGCTCGTGATGAATTAAAAAACGAGTACTTTCAGACAGCCCTAGTTATATTAATTATGGAATCCTACAGAAAAGTGTATGCTGCTCCCCAGACTGTGACCGTTCAATGAGTCTTTGAGTGTAAACGAATGGAGAAATGTGGAGAAACTTGCAGTCACTGCTCCAGGGAGAGGCCTCTGCAGTTGCTATGGCATTGCTGGGACACCGGAGCAGAAGAGATACAGCTGAAAGCTTGAGACAGCAGGACTTCGGGGAGTTCAGGCTGTAAGCCACTTGTAAAGACTGCACAATGTAGGAGGGCTTTGGGATCAGTTTATGGAGAGGTATGTTGAGCGGTGCCTAATCGTGTTGATCCTACAAACAAAATACCCCTTTGAAAGTACTGGGAAGAAGTGGATGATCAACTGCATTTTCCTGGACGGCTGGAGTGTGGTTGCAGGCAAAGGGAGAGGGACCCTGAGATGCTTGTGATCACTAATGTTGGGGCTTGAAATCTCCACTGGCTAGGCAGAGCTACTCATACCCCTCCGGTACCACCTGGTGGGATGCCCTGTTGATCAAGGAGTGACCTACAAATACCATTCTGGAGTGAGGATGCCAGAAGAAGAGTGCAAGCTTAGCAGCGTGCACTGGGATAATACCGAGGATCCAGCAGCATGGTCAGCCTCAGGAAAATGAAAACAGAATGGGAGTGCGGCATGTCCCCCTCCTACACACCAAGACTTAAGGATGGATCTGAAAGAAAAGGGAGACAATATGAGCGACTGGGAGGAAAAGCCTTCCATAGACCCAGCATTTTGAGCATGGGAGAGAGGTGAGAGCTTATTTAAACCACTCCCTTTTGCTACCCCCACTTATGGACCACATACTGCTCTGCCACTGATCTGAACTTACTGCATCAGGGGGGTTCTCCCCTGGCCTGGGAGTGGATGAAGTTAACCAAAGCTGTTAGGCTGCCCAGACCAGGCGGCCAGGCACCCTTGCCTCAACAACGCTGTGCGCTGGTCGATACCGAACTATAGCAGCGCTCAGGGCATCTTACTGTCCTCTCTGCGTAGCGGTGACAAACAAACAGTCCTTGGAGTAACTGGAGGAGAAACGTGCCCAGCTCTGCAGGAAGGGAACCTGAGCTTGAATAGATGGGTTTGGTACACCCTACTTGCTGCCACTGGCTCTACTGCCTCCGTCACCCTTGACACTGACTTTCTTGACCACCAGAGACGGATGGATGGATGGATGGATGGATGGATGGATGGATGGATGGATGGGACAGAAAGGCTTCAGGTCTTTTGGAATAGGCAGTGTGGCTTGCACAGGTGAGAAGGAGCTATGGGACTTCCCAGGACTCTCGAATCACCCAAACGTTGCTTAAATAGACCCAGGTGTCAGTCCTTTGCCAATCCAAGTGATTTGCGGAAAGCACTACCAACCTGACCAAGGAGCCACCAATAAAATCCCCTAAATAACTGATTCTCTGGAAAAACAAGGGGTGGTCTTAAACACATGACCACCTTACAACAGTCCTGTTTGACCTGTGTGGAGTCTGCTGGAGGATGATGGTTTACAATAGACTTCAGAGCTCTGAATGAAGTCACACATCCTTTAGCTGCTACAGTTCCAGACCCATTGCAGCTCTCGTATGAGCTAGAAGCTAAAGAATGTACCTGGTATGCTATAACTGATACTGCAAATGCTTTTTTTTTTTTTTTTTCCTTCAATCCCACTGGTCGAAGAAGCAAGACCTCACTTTGCTTTCACCTGGAGTGGTGTGCAGCACATCTGGAACCAGCTGTCCCAAGGGTGGAAACACAGCCCTTGCTATCTGCCATGGCATCATCCACCAGAATTTAAAGCAATAGAATTCCAAAGAACTTTCCTCTAACTTGATGATGCATTGATTGGGGGAACGACTCCAGAAGTACAGGGCTCTAGGTAATCATTACCTTCCTCAGTGCTGGATTTGCCATCAAGCACTCCCAAGTAAAAAGGGCCCCTCAAGATATACAGGTTTTAGGCACACAAAATGGATGCAGACACATGCCAGCTGACCAGATTGCTTGGATAGGCACCATGGACCTCCACACAACCAAGAACCCGGGCTTTCTTGGGCATTACTGAATTTTGATGTATGCATGTCTCTGGTGACAGCCAATTGACCAATCCCACATATCAAGTGACCTGAAATAAGCCTCATTTTGAGTGGAAAGAGGAACACCAGCAAGCTCTGGAGCTGATCAGCAGGAGATAATCCATGTCCTGGCGTTAGGACCAATACAGGTAGGTAGCAATGTAAAAATGTTATATACACACGCAGGAAAGAAAAACATCATATGGAGTCTGTGGTACTATGAGCATCTCAAGAGATGAGAGACACTGTTGGCACTCCGGTGTCAGAGCCACAAAAGAGCAGAAGATAACAACGGCCCTATAAGGCAAGAAGTCCTCGCTGCACATGCAGAGGGTGTCTGGGTGCCACCGGGGTGAGCAGAGCAGTCACTGTGGCTACGCCCTAGGCTAGCTGCCCTGAATTTTAGGATCAAGGATTCAACACCACCAAGGGAAGAGCAACCACAACGACATGGCAAAAATGGCTACTGGCCCTTTGCCCATCTGCACTTACTGGTTCAAGCTCCAGACCAGGATTAGTTGAATTTACTAAGTCAACGGCCAGCAACCAATAGCATGAAGAAGACCAAACACCTCTGGCTGTCGAAGCCCTAGCATACGGTGAATGAAGTACTGAAAATAAACAGCAGGGTTTGTTTACTGATGGATCTGGTAAAAGCACAGCAGGAAACAGGAGGTGGAAATCCTTGGAACCTCTTTACAGGAGAAGCTGCCATCAGGAAGGAGACTTGAAGAAATTAGAAAGGCCTTGAAAGTAGCCTTGGGACATACTCAGGAGCATCAACAGACCCATGTATACAGACTCCTGGATGGTGAGTAATGTGGTAAGGAAATGGTTTGAAGAATGAAAGTGTGATAACTGGCAGCAGTGAGGAAAACCATTTTGAGCAGAAGTATGGGAAGCAGTACCACAGCTGCTTGAAGAAAGACCCACTTAGTATGTCACACTAATAATGCACGTATCCCAAATTCAAAGGCAACCCAAGAAACACAGCAACCAAGCTGACCCGCTGGCTCAACCGTCAGTAGAAATTTGGGATGGGGGCATAAAGGAAAACTATTTTGAGACAGATGAGCCCAGGAAACTGCTGAGCATGCTGCGAGGGATCGAGGACAGAGAAGGCTGCTTAAGCTTGTCTTGGGAAGACACAATGCGAGCAATGAGGCAGTGTGACGTCTGTGGAGTAACACGCCGTGCAGCGCGAATGATGAAACGGCGTGCACAGCGACAGAAATGAATGTTTGGAGATGCCTGGCAAGTGGATTATATAGACCAAGCCCTTCCTCCCCAGCAACCCTGGCAGATGCTATGGTCTCAGTGGCAGAGCGTCACCACGGCGGTTAGCAGCTTTCCCCGCTCAGACAGCAGGTGCAGGTAGCACCTTAGAAGGAATATACAAACCATACCTGTTGGCACCATGGAATGCCGCTTAGGCAGGAATCAGATCACATAAGTCATTACAAAAACACAACCATTCAAGAGTGAGTAGAGCGGGTACGTCACTAGGCAGCTGGAGAAGCAGAGCTGCACAATGGTTTACTTAAACCCATGCAGCCCAGAAGAAAACCTGGGCCTGTTTGGGTGATGAAGTCCCAGCCAGCCCTGAGGATGCTTGGATTGGGAAGCCTGCCGCAGCTGAAGTCCCTAAGGCAGTGGTCGCTATTGTGTGCAGAGCAGGGTTTGCTTACTGGCTGGTCTTCGGGAAAAGAACAATCAAATGCGTGCCTTTACAAGAATGGCATAGAAAAGAGTCATCTTACTTCACCTCGTAAGCTGCGTTCTTGTTCATGCATTTTGCAGGGACAAGGTCTGAATCTTGTAACAAATATATGTTGAGATTGGTGTGACGTTAACTTTTGGGTTTAAGTGTTTGTCCCTTCCAGAGTGGTTTCCTCCGGCACTTTCTCGCTCAGTGATGAACAGGATTGTTAGCAGATTCTGGATTTCACTCATCACAGCCAAGTTCCTGGCTAATTACATTTTTGTGTCTTCACTTCTAGAGTTCCTGGATCTGAGGCTGGTGGATGGCAACGACTGTGCTGGGCGGCTAGAAGTTTTCTACAATGGGACATGGGGGAGCATTTGCTCGAATTATATGTCTCAAGTCACTGCAAGAACTGTATGCAAACACCTGAACTGCGGAGACGGTGGGGAAATTGCAAGTGACTTCCAGTACGGCAGAGGTTCTGGGCCCACATGGCTGGACCGCATTGAGTGTACTGAGCAGCATAGCTCTCTCTGGCAATGTCAGTCAGACCCCTGGCATCCTCAGTCATGTGATAACCGCGCAGAAGAGACCCATATTTCTTGCCCTGGTAATTAGAAATGCATCTGTACAGGACTGCCTAGATATATATACATAAACCTATGCATGCATACATGGACATTGTAGTAATTACCTCATGTGCGTTTGTTATCTGGTATATATTATTTCTAGTTTCATGCAAACGGCACATTTTATTTGGTCTATGTCCTTGATGTAAATGAGTAAATTAAGATTACATGAGTGTCACCGAGTGCAGTCACACCATGGAAATCCCAAGGAAGTCCCTGATAGGATGGTGCCATTGCGTATTTTTAAAGCAAAGATTCTATGCTACACAGTCAGTCTGTGAGATCTGGGTTAGGGTCAGACTTCTCAAGATGTCTAGAGGCATGTATGTGCTTCTACATGTATGGAGGCATATCAGTGCATATGTACATGTACGCTCATGCATGCACATAGCCATGGACAAGTGTATGAGTGAGTTTAGTTCTAAAGGTCCATTTCTAATGCCTGCTCTTATGACAATATTTCATACCTGTGGGTTCCCACTGTAATATAAACGAATTCTAGACAACGGTTAGATCTCCTGAAAGCAATTGTAGCTGCCTCACACAAGAAGAAAGCAAGCAAGCACAGTCATCAGGAAGATTATTTAATTCACAGCAATAGCCAAACAGTGATTCACCAAGTACAGGCCATATATGTTATAGGAAAAAATTAACTTGATGATTAATTTTCAGGCATTTTATTCTCCCTTGCACTTTTCAGAGAATAATTATTTACTTCAGTATTTAAATTCTGCAGGAAGAAAAGAGGCGACGACTCCAACCGCATTTGCTGAGTGTCCAAATGCTACAAGTTGCTCAGGTACCTCTCTCTGCCTCTTTGGTTCTCCCTACTGGTCCCTGCGGACCTTCCTGCTGTTTCAGCAACGCAGAAGGTTTCTGTGTTTTGCAGACAGGGAGAAGTTACGAGTCGTAGGAGGAGAGGATGGATGTTCAGGCCGAGTGGAGATTTGGCACCAAGGTTCTTGGGGAACAGTCTGTGACGATTCCTGGGATGTGGCAGATGCTAACGTCGTATGCAGGCAGCTGGGCTGTGGATCTGCTGTGTCTGCTCTGAGTGAAGCTGCCTTTGGGGAAGGGACTGGTCCCATCTGGTTGGAGAAGGTGCACTGTAAAGGAACCGAGCTGTCTCTTTGGGACTGTCCTGCTAAGCCCTTGTTTGGCAAAAACTGTGATCATAAAGAAGATGCTGCTGTGAATTGCTCCGGTTAGTGACTCGTCCTTTGGTTCTTTACTCAGATCTGGGAAGGAGGTGGATAGAGCTCTGTCAGCTGTCACTGACTAGCCCCTTCGTAATTTTGACTGCAGGAACCTCATGAATGACGTGAAGATGTTCTCCCTATTTTTCACACTTGTCTCTTCCTTAATCTGGACTCGCCTTCCTTTTGCAGGTATGACAGAAACAACAGCATCACCCACTAGACCAGGTAAAACCTTACTTCTGCCCTCTCTCTTTCTCCCATCAAATGAGAATTTAATGTCCCTGATCCCGTATAGCAGCTAAATCAGCAGTATATTCCAGCTCACCAGCAAGCATCTCCGGCAGCCTTTTGTAAAGGAGAGCCGAGTGGCACCGTCCCCAGCTGCTGAATTCCAGCTGCTTGAGTGGGATCCACCACTGGGCAGCCGGTGACCTGCCTCACCCTGTTAGCGTGGGCACAGCAGGAGGCTACAGAGGAGCAGCCCTTTGGGTCGCCTGATTCTCTACCTGTTGCTTCTCCATTTCCATTCAGATCCTCCCCGCCGCCCTGCAACAGACAGTACGAGAATTTCAGTGCCTGTCATCCTCTGCATTGTCCTGGGGGCCCTTCTCTGCCTGGTCCTCGCCATTCTTGCTGGACAGATCCGACGTGCCAGGGCACAGCAGAGAGGTGGGTCCCTCAGGACTGGTGTGAAATGCCTCCTCTGCACGGCTGGCAAGCGTCCAGTTGGCCGGGGAGGCTGGAGGACGGGTGGCTGAGATGAGCGACATCTGCTGCCACACTGAGATTTTCACTTACTGTCTGGCTGGGAAAGAGTCCAGCGGTGCTTACCCTCAGCCAGCACCTCTCGGTGACCTTCTGGGTACCAGCCAGGCCACGTAGACCCCTTTGGGTCCCTTCTCCTTCTCATGACCCCAGCCTGAGTATGAGCAGAGACTGTGCGACTGATCACTGCCTTTTACTTCCAGGCTCCAGACTGCCCTATGATCCCTTCTCTGAGACTGTCTATGAAGAGATCGACTATGACCTGGTGAAGGAAAAGCAGGGCATGGCTGGCCTGGCAGGTCTGTGTGTGTTGCTTCTGTCAAGGGAAAATTCCTCCTGGTGGCCCAGATCCCCAGCTGAAACTTTGCAGGTCCCAAATCTCCCGGGAAACTGAGAATTCCTAGATTTGAGTAGAGGGGTTTCCTGCCCACTGGACTCTGCCAGGTCCCCGCACAGGGACAGGTCGTTTTGTGCTGTCCTCGCTGCAGCCATAGAGCAGAGATCTGTACAGGTCAAACAAACCAACAAAAGAACCTGCCACAAACAACCAAACAAAAAGGTTCTTGCTGCAATTATTTGGAGCAGGTACAAATAAAGGCATCATTTGTATCTCCCTCCCTCATTTGTATCTCCCTCCCAGCAGCTATGTGTCTCTGTAGGCTTCCCCCTGTTGACTCTTTTCTCCCTTGGTGGCTTGCCCCCTCCATGAGCCACAGGAGGTGCTCTGGGGCTCCTGGGGGCTCCTTGGCTATTGCTCTGTAAGCCCTTTACCTCGCAGGAGTAATACTGACTGCCCAGGAATCTGTTGGCCTTGGATGGCATTACTGTAGCCTACTCTTGTCCTCAGGATGCAGCCTTGGCAGCTAAGGAGAGTTTAATCTGATACCACTCTCTTTCTCATTTGCCTAGATTCTTATTCAGAGAGTTCAAAAACAAAAGAACAGTTTTATGGTGGGGACAGTGATGAAGAAAATGGTCCTGGAGCAACTCAAGGTAATGGGAGATGGGGATCCTACAAAGAAAAAGACCCAAAATCAGGGTAGCTTTTAATTTCCAAAGCATTATTGGCGATTAAAACTTTTTTCTTGCTGCACTTCATGTCTACTAGTGAAGTTTTGAGTGAACCAAAAATTTCTGTGTGAACCAGAAGCCTCTTGTGGCTGAAGAATGTCATACAACCTCATATAGAAGCGCTAGTCTTCTCTTCTAGATGAGAAATTGAAAATAGATGTTTACTGGTAGTATTGAACTCTTCACAGGATCCAGTCATATGAATCCAACAATCTGACGACAGTTCTCCCAGAAATTGCAGCTGTAGCAGGTTGTAAGCTGTCCCTTCACTTCTGAGATAAATGGGGAGAATTAAGGCAGAGGAAAAACATGCTCCGAATAAGAATGTTGGCATAGCATTGGAGCTGATTCAGGAATTTTCATCTGAGTGACCTGAAGAAAAGGCAGTTTGCCAGATGTGGGGTTTTTTTTAATTTGAAAAAGCTGAGTAAGAGCAAGTGTTTGGAGAAGAATTGCATTTTCCTAGAGCTGATCAGAATGCTCTCTTGGCTATTGCCTGGTCTGTGAGAGACCAGCTGCCAAAGGCACAAGCAGTTCTGGACCTCAGCTGCTCATATCCCAGACTCTGCTGTACCATGTCTTTAATTTTATTTTCTATTGTTTTTCTTACATTAAGAGGGTTTATTATTTAAAGTTAAACTAAAAGCTTTTCTTTGCCTTACATGCTTTGAAATGCTTATCAAGAAGATAATTATTCCAAAGTAGATCTCTTTATCTTATTCAGATTGAATATTGAGTACTAGGTAAAAAGTGAAATAAGAGTGCTTTGACTGGCTTTTAATTTTATATATGTATTATTTGTATGTCGATGTGTATGTAACACATGTACATATACATACACCTATACATACATACACATACATATATACCATGTGTATATACCATAAAACAGTGAAAACTAATGTTTTCTGAGGGATGGATTCCAGTGAAGTACAGACCACAGAGCTAGCTGCCCCTGAGAAACGAGAGAGAGAGCTGGCTACTCACAGAACTGGCTGTGATGGATAGAGCGTTCCGTGGGTAAGGAATTGGCTGGATGGCTGCGTCCAGAGAGTTGCAGTCAGCAGCTCACTGTCCAAGGGGAGAGCAGGAACAAGCGGTGTCCCTCAGGGGTCCACCTTGGGACTGGCACTGTCGACATCCGTATCAACGACACAGGGAGCGGGACGGAGCGCATCCGCAGCAGGTCTGTGGGTGACGCCAAGCTGGGTGGTGCAGCTGGTACGCGAGAGGGAAGGGGTGCCGCCCGGGGGACCTTGAGAGTTTGATAAATGGGCCAATATGAACCTCACCTCATGAAGTTCAACAAGGCCAAGCGCAAGGTCCCGCGCCTGGGCTGGGGCGATCCGCAGGATCCGTACGGGCTGGGGCAGGGACGGACAGCGAGCAGCCCTGCCGAGGAGAAACCGGGGGTACTGCCGGGTGAAAAAAGGGACACGAGCCGGCCACGTGCGCTCGCAGCCCGGCAAGCCACCCGTGCCCTGGGCTGCACCCCCTGCAGCGTGGCCAGAGGGTCGAGGGAGGGGATGCTGCCCCTCTGCCCCGCTCGGGTGAGACCCCCCTGCAGCGCTGCCTCCAGCTCGGGGGCCCCCGGTGCAGGAAAGACACAGACCCATTGGAGCGGGTCCAGAGGAGGCCACAGAAGCGATCAGGGGGATGGAGCACCTCTCCTATGAAGACAAGCTGCGAGAGCTGAGATTGTTCAGCCTGTGGAGAAGCAGCAGGACTGCAGATACTGTTCTCCAGAGGTTCGCCCTTGGCTTGTAGCCATATGCCCATAGGCAAACAGCCAAGGGTGGCTACCTAGCTAGACCATTTCAGAGAAACTTAACAGAAGTGCTTAAAGTAATGAAAATAGCAAGAAGCAAGTGCTACACAGAGATAAACACGGAGCAGTTTGTTATTGTGCAATTATGAAATGCAATGCAGAATCTTACTCTGAAATGAAACCCTGTCACTAACTGCCTCCCTCGTCAGGTCTTCTTCTGCCTCCTGTCCCTCGTCCGTGTTGATTTTCGCCTTCTAAGTGTACAGCGATGTATAACAATTATTGGAGTTACATCGTTGTTGTCTGGAACACCTCAGAGTCCTCAGGAGGATTCTTGGTTTATTATTGTTCATTAGCATCATGATAATCTCAGTATTACGGGCCCTTACTGCTGCATCATCAGCTACTGCTTTCTCTCGTGGAGGATCTCTCCCTGTTATAATTCCTACCTGCACTGTTCCAGAGGTCTCTCTGCTGCCTGGAAATGCCCTGGAAGATGGTTATGATGATGCGACAGAAGCCTCTGGACCTAAAGATGCTTCTCCTGGGCAGAATGGACAGGAAATCACTGGGATGCCTGAAGAAAGTGACGGAAACCAGGATCCACAGACAGGTGAGGCCAGAAGGGCAGTGCCGTTCATTTTCATCATCTATAGTTACTGCACTGAACGCAGGGAAAATCAAGGTGGAGGGTGCCTCAGGGGATCACCTGGGCTTTATCTAAGCCCTGTCAGGAGGGAACTCCACCTGCCTACAGGCAGAGTGCAGGGGAGGTGTTCGTTCCTCTGCCCCTACAGCCCTTCAGTAGCAGTGGTCCCAAGCTTCTGCAGGTAACGTATACCCATGCTGTGCTTCCCTTACAGCTATAAAATTGTTGCCTGTGGCCTAATCTAAGTCTTCAATGCTGCAAATTAAAATTGTTATTTCTCATTCCAATGACCGTGGGAGTAGAGGAGCTGCGTTCATCGTTGTAACAGCCTTTTTAAGTACCTGCAGGCTGTTAACGTACCCCCTCTCAGTTCTGTTCTGCATTTTGTTTCTCTAGACTGCCACAAGCTACATCAGTTGACTTTCTGCTTCTTGTTGACCAGATCTCTGCTCATCCTGTATGTCTCCGCTTAGGCTGTGTCAGTAGGTCCATAACTTTCAAAAAAGTGTTTCAGAAACAGTATTTTACAGTATTTCTGTACAGCATGGTACTAAGACCTTACTAGTGTCAGGTAGAGCCGAAGGACCACTTCATATGCCTTAGAGGATATCCTTCGGTTTATGCATGCTAGTGTGCTGTTTCCCTTTTTTGCAACAGCACGGCACTCCTGACAGGGTTCAACGTCTGGCCTGACGCAGCTTCAAATCCCGCTCTGTCAAATGCTACATACCGCTAGAACCGATGTCTCTAATTATGCAGTTGATTGTTTCCCCCTTCATCTGTAGTCTTGTAAGTGTGGTTACTAGATTTCATTGTATGTCCACCAAAACCTTGCCAGTATGGCATCATCTGGAAGACATAATAAGAACATGTCTCTTTTATCTTAGGACTTAATAAAAATACTTAGTTGTATTTAGGGCTGTCAAAGAATTTTACCTGGTACAGTGAGCTACACTAAGAATACCATTTTTGACCAAATATGTACCCAGTCTACAGAGGTTTGAGTTAGACTCTAATTTACTTATAAAAATATCCCACGAGTTGAGTGACAATTTGCTTCACTCCCTTATAAAAACATTTTTAGATAATCAAAAATAAAAATCAGATTTATCTGCTGTGATTTATTTTTGTTAAATCCATGTTACCTGTTATCTACCTGCTTTTTTTCTTCTGTCTCCTTACAAGGAGTCTATTTGTTCTCATATCTTTCTGAAGTTGAACTTTCTGTAACTCCTAATCTCGTTTCTTCTCCCACACACAGCATCTTAAAAATAAGTGTATGCTGTTCATGTTTTCCCAGTCCCTCAGAGCCTGTCCTCTTTGAGCTCTTAAAGGCAATGGATAGTGCCTGGAGGATGGATTCAGCTAGGTTTATATCCTAGCACTGAATTTTGTCAGGCACATCTAATTCAGAAAGAATTAACAAAAAATATTTAAGACAGACTTTTCTTTCTCTGTGCACTTAATGTAACTGCGGAACACCTCCTGATCAGCAGCTGAACTCCACCTTTTAGGGTAGGGATAAATATATTTGACAGACTGAAGACATGAAAAAATAATCAAAATATTTTAGGGCTCAAAGTGATTAGAGAAACATTAGAGAGTTGGGGGTTTTTCACAGCCCATGATTACATTCATTTTAACGTTATGTATAAGGTTGTCTACACCTCTACCTTACTCAAACGAACTCTCAGTGTCCCTGTGAACCCCCCCTGCTGTTGACTTCATACAAAGCTGCTCCGTTGTATTGACAAACTTTGCTGTTTGCAAAAACTGTGTATAGTTAAGGTATATTCACCACTCTCGTCTGTTGCTTGTCTTCTAAAAATTGGGAGATACGAGGGGCTGCTAGATCTGGTCTGGTGGAGGGTCCTGGTCCCTGGGGCCAGCCAGGAGGGAGGCTGAGCACGTGTGGGTGCGCACACACGCACGCACATCTGCAGGCACACAGGGCTGGCGATGGAGCCAACACAGACAGCAAACGCAGCGCTCGAACGCAAGCAGCACCGACGGCCTCATCCCGTTCCCCTCTGGCTGACCAGGCTGAAAGCCTACTGATGGAAAATGTGCCCGTACACACGTCGTACAGACCCCTCCCCTCGCTGGCCTCAGGCACCCAGTCTGTCCAGCCGCTGCCCCGGGACCCCGGGTCTCTCCAGCTGCCAGCACCCCCACGCACCGACCCCGGGGGCCCACGCACCCACTCCAGCTTCTGGTAACCAGACCTACACACACACACGCACCTCCCCACACGCACACATACACACACTATACTCCTACCAGTAACCGAGACTATCCAGTAACTGGTCCTGGAAGCCCCTGGCTTTCCAGTTACTTCACACACCCATGTGCACACTGACAGACACACACTGCACAACGCGTCCCCCAGTGCCTCGGCTTAGACATGCAGCCTACCGGGTCACTGGCCCCTGGATCCCCCGCCCCAGCTGCTGGCGTCCGGGCAGGCCCCCAGGCCCCCGAGTCCCACCCAGCTGGTGGCACTTACGGGTTCTGCCCGCTGCGGTCTCTGCGGTTGCTGGCACCACAGAAGCACAGACCCCTCTGACCCATGGCCCGGCTCTGGCTGCTGGCACCCAGACCTCCGTACGCACCCAGACGCGCTGAGCGGTGAGACCCCTAGCCAGGGCAGCAGTTAGAAATGGAGTTTAAGAAGACGACGGGACAGGTACTGCCGATCAGCCGCAGGGCACGGCCAAACACGCAGACGGGCCAGCAGCCTGTTTCCAGGCCACCAGCCCCTTTCATCCCCTTACCGTTCTATTTTCTCATGTCTCTTCCTTCCCAAAACTGCACTGACCTCTACTTCTCCGTGCTCCTGCCTCCTCCCCTAAGCAGTCCCTGGTAAACTGTCCGTAGTGCCAGGGGGCTCTCCCCTGTGCCCCCAGCGAGGTCGCGCCTCTGCGGCCCCCGCAGCCGGAGGGCGGTTACAGCCTCTCCATGGGCTGCAGACCCAGCGGGCGAGCGCCCTGCGGCAGCCCCGGCACCTGCCAGATTGGGGCACATTTGGGGGATGGACAAGGACAGATCTACTGCATTTGCAATGTGTCAGGTAACACTTGAGGTAGTAAAACGGAATTGAGTTATTTAGGGATTTTGAAGAATTGCCTTTATTAGCAGCGTTTCAAGTCCAGCCAGTCACCTGTTTTCTGGGAACAGCAAGCTGGATCCTTGGACACGTGTACATGTAGCAGGAGGCAGAATGAGACAAGCACTCCTCAGGCCTTTCACAGCCACGCGTATCTCGGGTTCTGGCTTCTGGAGGAGACAACTGACAGCCCGTGCTGCCAGCTGCACAACCACGGACAGGTAATATGTACAGGGCGTGCATTTATCTCGATGTTCTTCCCCTCGTGTTTTCAGAGAGGAGCCCTAAGGCGTCAGGGACCAGGACCGCTGGGGCTGAGAGACGCCCGTCCCCTGCGCCTGCAGATACAGGCTACGATGACATTGAAGAGCTGGGACAGTGACGGAGACAGCTGAGTTGTACTGACCACTTTTGGAAATACACCTCTGTTCATACAATGGTAACTGGGTACTAGTAGAGCCAGAACAACCTGCACTGAGGATTAGTTCACCTAAGTTTGGTTTATTTGCAGAGAAGCGATTACATACTTAGAAGATACACAAGTGTGACTGTTAAGAAAGTTTTTCTTATTTCCCTTACAATTTCTTGTTGCCAAAACTGCTTGGACACCTTGTGCTTTTTATTTCTAAATGGTTTCATTGTAATTTTTTTCAACTTACAATATTTTCTTATTAGAAACTGTTTAAAGATCTCTTCTCAAATTTATGCTTCTCCTCCCAGATATGCAGGACAGCTTTCTGGACATTATTAGGAATTGAGACTGAACTGCAAGAAATCATCAAAGTTCTGTTTCGTCTTTTGGATATTGTTGCTTGTCACACAGAATGTGAGGACTAGAAATAATTTTCTAGATAGCGCCTTGTGAGAAGAGAAACCCAACAAGGTTAATTCTTGTCCTCACTTTAGACACAGGCCTGTCATCTGAATCATATACAAGTGAATCACACACTCGATCGGAGGGAAAAGCTTCCCTTCTCTTTTCTCCCCCTATACCATGATGATTTATTGTCCCCCAAAGCCCTATCAATTACATGGTAGGAGCAAATTTAATTTCTTTCCACAAATGGCAAGTGGTGGTCATACCTATAGGTGTCTGTCACGTGATTTCTTTTAGTCATATGAAGGCAGTTTGAAAAAGTCCACATGTTGATGGAATAGAAGGTGAAGTTTTGTTGCCTTGTCTCCTAATGGAATTTCTTTCAGGTCTTGAAAGAAAAAGCCTCCCTTGCATTCTGTCATCTCTCTTGGCCTCCATTTATCCCTCAGAATCTGAGCCCTACCCTTCCAGCAGGCACTCCCTCTGCACCCAAGAAAGCTGCTAATTTATTCAAGAATGTGAAGGAATTTTTTAACGAACCTTATTCAGATCAACTAAGTATACCAAAAGAAAAAGGCCTGAAACTTCAACACAGGTATGATTTTTTGGATCAGAGGAGAAGTGTCATGGAAATGCAGGCTGTGGAGAATTTGCCCAGAGCACGCCAGCATCACGTGTCTAGAAGAAATACCTGTGAGAGTCACCACGGCCTAGCTGAGACTCTCATTTGTACATAAACACAACAGTTGTTGTAGCCATCATCATACACAAAGAAATGTGAGTTTGTCCCATACAGCTGAGAAGACACACAGGGAAGCAAATCCTTTCCCACACAGTCTCACTAACCTCATTATCCCAGCATCAGGACACCTTCCCACCCCGCGCCAAGGACTGAGGCAGAGGAGGCTGCACTGAGATGAACCGAATACTTCTTTGTATTCGGTGAGTATCCCAGCAAACCTACACTTCCCTGGCTGTCTCACTCTCAGCACCGAGCGGAGCTTCCCATGGAACGTCGTGAGAGCAGAGGAGCACTCGGCACTGCTACGATTCTGTGGTGCACAGCGTGTTTCTGTCTGTCTACCTTTGCCCTTTCCCAGGTAGACTGCAAGTAGTGAGGAGGAAATGCAAAAGGAAAGGCTTGTCTGGCGAAGACAAGGCACTTTGTTAAAAGAGATCCTAAGGGAAAGCAACCACCTTGCCATCTAGCAGGAGGACATAAAGCCATTGCAGCAGCCAAGTCTTGGAGAAAGGAATTCTTGCTGATCGCTTCTCCAGCAGCACCAGTGAGACCTGACAGGCATGCTACAGGCATGCTGCGGGACACAGAAGGAAAGAAACACATATACCCATGTGCTGTAACTGCATCACACTGTCTGCTTTGCCCAGCTCACTAACAGAAAAACTGGGAAAGTGGAAATAGTGAGTAAATAGTGAGTATTGGCAAGGAATAGGAAGAGGCAGCAGAAGCTGACAGGGGCAACCAACTCTATGCCAGAAATAGGTGTAGCACACTGTTTATCCCTGTCAGAATTACCTACAGAGGACAGGACTTCCCCTCCCCGGTGTACCATGCTGGGCTCCAGCGACCAGGAAGGAGGAATGCCCTGGGCCTCAGAGATGGCAACAGCTGATGCCATCGCCATGACCCAGCTGAGCTGAGTGCTCCCCAGTGACCAGGGTACATAGTCCTCAATGTGGCCAGAGGACCGATCTTGGAAATGTGCCCACTGTAACCAAACTCCCCACAGCGCTACAGGTGCGCCCGCACGGGACCTGCCTCAGGAAATTGTTAGGGTAGGTGGAGTAATTGGATTGAAAGCACATTAACAGAACACAAGAATAGTAAGAGATGTAAAGTGCCTTAACTATGGGATCTATCAGGCAAGACTTCTACTCTGAGGGGTGAAAACAGATGCTTACAGAAGTATGTATAGGACCTCATAAATGTAACAGATCAAGTTATTAAATCAGAAACAATATTGGCTAGTGAGCAGGATGAAAACCAAGAGAATCAGGCTAAGGCTGAGCTCATTACAAATCCATCTTTAAAACTGGTGAAAAAATTAGGTACAAAAAGAAAATACACAATTTTATAGTCTCAATTTACAGAGAGATTTAAACCTCCTGGAGTCTGATAGCAGAACTCTTCAGTATTGCGTGCAAACTTCAGCCTCACCTGATTTTACTCAGTTTGATCACACTAATCCTCCCATACTTATCTTTCCCTACGCTGCCTTTAATTCCTTCACTGCAACAACACAGCTCCATAAATAATGTAAATAACGTACCCAGCAGAAATACAAATTTCTCATAGCTCCTGTCATTAGACAAACACCTAGACATCCTGCTAGGAAGCAAGAAATGGCTGGACAGGACAACCCAGGGTCAGCCAGTATTATCTTAGCAGCACAAAGCCCTGTGTTTCTGAGGATGCTTCTGAGGAACCTGAAAGGTTTTGCCCTTGAAGAACAACAGAAATATGGACACACAGGATGGGTCACACTGCATGACATCCCACCCATCAACATCCCCCCTTCCCGACAGTTCAAGTGCTAAAAATAACAGCGCTTAAAAGGGGTCACTGAGGGGGAAGAAGGTTGAAATAGCATCTGGGGACCAGCACCACCCCACCCTAGAGTGCCAAAGATGCAAGGTTCATTCACCAGAGCAGGAGGGACTATGTTTTAATTCATATTAAATGAATTCAATTAATTATATTCAATATTCAATTTATATTGAACTCACTTTAACTACTGAATCACCACAGACTGAGGAGATAGTGGAGTGGGGGAGTGAAGGATGGAGATGCTGGGGTCAATCAGTCAGAAATGAGGCACCCCGCTCTGATACATCCTTACGCTCTGGGCATACAGAGTCACAAACATGGCTGAGAAATGACAGGAGAGATAAGAAGACTAAAATGTCTCAGCCATTAGTTGATGGGCCATCAAGAATCTACAGGAATAGCTTCGGAGAGACTTAACTTTGACTTTGTAACTGATAAGAAGAGGGAAACAAAAGAACATGAGTATTGTGGATATTTGAGGAGGTCTGGGAGACTATGCAAAACTTACTAAGGAATATCTAGGGAAAGAGTCAAAGGCAGGGAAAAAGGGCAATTGGGGGGAACAGAGGGGAAGAATGAAATGGTCCCTTTGTGTGTAAGCAGCTGCTGGTCAGAGCACTTGGCTGAACGAGCCCTGTGCCTGATCACAGCCTATCCTATCTTACTAGTATTTGTTAGATATCTTTCTGTTTAATTTCACCCTCCACCCTATGTGAGACTGTTCAAAGGTCTAGGTGACAGCAACGGAGAGACCAGACTAACTGAATCAAATGCCAGCAACTTGAGCTAGACCACGGGTGATCATGGCCCATGCCTTTGTGGTGCCAGCAACGAAATTTGCGGTGGGTCTCAGCACCAGCAACAGGAGGGACCATGGGTCACAGGGCACATGTACCTGGGATGCCAGCAACTGAAGGGCTCTGTCCACTTCTATTTTCCCCTAACCTGATGTGCAGGAGTAAATATGTGTAATTTGTTAGAAATCTTCTGGTAGGGATGGAGCAAATCTGGTAGCTTGACAGAAGCAAGGCTGCCACAGCTCCATGACCCCAAGTACAACCAGTAGTGAGACTGAGAATGTACTCCCAGTAGGTGCACGCACACACACACACACACACCCCCCCCATGGATCAACAGTCAGACACATTCAGCGCTCACACAAACACAAATAGAACCAACAGCTTCATCCTACCCCTGCTCTGGCTGATCTGGATGAGGACCCACTAGGTACAACACGGATTCGCCCCCCCCCCAGCTGAGCTAAGACACTCAGTCTACCCACAGGCTACTGGATCCCAGTCTCTCCAGTTGCTGGCACTTGGTCATAGAAGCCCCTGAGGCCACAGCCTCACTCCAGTTGCTGTTACAGACCTCCTAACTCCCTGACACGCACACATACCCGCACTCACAACTTTCCAGCAGGTGGCCGGGACTCCACTGGTCCCCTCTGGTAGCCAGCCCCTGTGCTCTCGCCCCTTGAGACATACAGGCACGCACACACAGAGCTCACCGGGGCTCCCTGGGTCCCTGCGGCAGCCAAGCCATGTTCACATATGACCAGCCCTTTTTATTCCCTTACATCTCTGTTTTCCCACACTTACTCCTCCCAAAATCACCTAGATTTCCTCCTTTCCCTGTCTTTGCCTCCTCCCATAAACACTCCTACTGTAAACCCAAAATGATCTTCCCTTGCATCCCAGACCCCCTTGCAGCACCCTCCCTGCGGTGTGATGGGTTTTATCCCTACGCCATGGGGCTGACATCTGTCTGGGGACAGCACTGGGAGGAGCCCAGGACAGTGGAATTCGGGTTCTCACATGCCATTGTACCCCTGAGCACCTTTGGGCTGGGGGAGATGGGATGTGCCCCTCTGACAGCCTAGAAGCAGCCAGGGCAGGGTATTACTTGCCCCCCACCCCCGGCCCCCACCGTCTGTCTGTGCTCCTCCGTGGATGCGCAGGTTAGTTTTTCCATCAGATAACCTAACAACTTCAAGCGGTACGACCTGGTTCGTAGGAGGAAGACCTGGGAAGACTCACGTCTGAGCAGGAGGTGACTACGGGAACTTGGAGCACAGCCCACGGACCGAGCTGGGAGCCTTTGCTGATGGTCAAGGGATCCACGAGTGTCGGAGCGCTCGTGAGACGAGTGTGTAAGTGCGTGCCTCTGCCACCAAGCACGGAGCTGGACTAGCTGGCGAGTAAAAGACCCATATACTGGGCAAGAGAGCTCAGGATCAGGGCGTGAGCATGAGAGGAGCTGAGGGCCCATGCTGACGTCCCAGGGATCTGCAGACACGCACGTGCTCGTGAATCCGGAGGGTGAAGGGGTGTGTTTTCACTAGTGACCTTAAGCCTGACCAGCCACAGAGCAGCAGGGCCGGACTATGGACACTTACATTTCTTTGAGTTCTGGTAGCAGTGTATGCGAGCGCTGTGACAGGCAGCGCCCCGTCCGTTGCGGTCCGTGTAGCTGGCCGCGTCAGCGTCCCCTCTGTGTGTATCTGGCTGGGACACCCCCGCAGCCTCACTGCTGCCTGGCCCTGCACATGGGGAGGCAGCAGCCACGTCCGCAGGCTCCAGCGGCCTGGAGGGAGGAATGCCCAGACCCCAGAGGATGCCAAGGGCAGCGTTTTGTAGCATCCCTTAACATCATACTCCAGTTTTGTTGACCTCTTGAAAAAACAAAAGGCAGAATTCTCCTTGAAAGAAGCCCTACCGATTCTTCCAAATAGATTTTTTTATGCAGTTGTTCATTAATTCTTTTTTGCCACCACACCTACCAATGTGCCAGTAAAGGCCTCACACGCACTGAGGTTTCCCAGCTCTCTCCGAAGCCCTTTCTTAGTAACGGGCTCACTGCCCAGGCCTCGGGTGCTGCGGAAGGTCTCAATGAGAGGTCACAAGCTGTTGTTGGCAGTTCAGATTTTTCATCCTTGAGTTAAAGTTACTTTAATTTCAGAAAGCTGCTTTGTCGAAAAATCAAGATTACAGCAAGATGATTCATCAGGAGCATATTCCAGACCACATTTCGGACTAAAGGGGGTTGCTGCCTGGGGGACCATGATGTGACAGGATGCAGGGGAAAAGCGTTTTGGGATTGCATGGGACTTCTTATGGGATGGTTAGGAGAGGAAACAGAGGTGGGAACGGGGAAGCATTTAGGTGACTGGAGGAGGAACAAGTGTGGGAAAATAGAGGCCAAAGGGATAGAAGGGCCAGTCGCACGTCAACAGTTTGCTACGGTTTGGTCCCTAAGGGCAAGACCACAGTGGGGTCAGCTGCTGGGGCATGGGAGGACCCAGCCAGCTCTGCGTGTCGTGTGTACGTGACAGCGACAGTCTGCACCGGCCGCTGGCGGGGGGCTGCGGCCCAGGGGCTCCAGGTGCCAGCAGCCGGGGAGGGTGGCATCAGGGGCAGCTCTTGGGCAGACTGGGCGTCTGAGCCAGCCACTGGGGGAAGCCACCTTGTACGTGCGTGTGTATATGGACACACTCTCGTCAGCGGGCCGGCACGTTGCCCAGCCGGCGGGCAGCAGGATGAGGCCGCTGGTGCTGCCTGCGCTGAGGTGAGCGCTCCGTGTGCCCCTGTGACGGCGGCAGCTGTGTACACGTGTATCCCTGGTGTACCTGTGTGTGCCTGCCGGGAATTACCTTCAGCCTCGCCCCTGGCTGTACGGGAGGACATGGAGCTGCGACAGCCTTGCCTCTCTCGAGCTACTGGATCCCGCGTGATCTATGTCCTTCAGCATCCTCGACTCCCTCGTCCCTGCGGGCGCGCACTGGGGCCCCCACAGCCCCGCGCTGCCCCGGCGCGGCGGCGCTGCCCCCGGTTTCCCTGACCGCTGTTCACAAGTGTCACACCAGCAGCCCCCCAACCCCCTGACACCCAGCGGTGCCGAGCGGGCGGCTGCACACACCCGCGGCCTACTCCCTGATTTCCAGCAGCGCGGGCCGCCCCCTCAGCCCCCCCGCCCGGCGGTGTCCCGCCCGCAGCGCCCGCTGGGGCAGGCGGGAGCC
>JAVKKW010000058.1:298226-319737 GCA_034782655.1 Micrastur ruficollis
TGCAGATTTGGGGCTTGGAAGTTTAAAATACCCCTTCTACTTCATATCTGAGGGTTGATAAATGATGAATGGGGTGGGAATACAGCAAGACAGTTGTGCAAGAAGTGCTTCAAGGGTATTTTGTAATTTTTTTGATAATAGACCTCAGGTGATAATACTGAAGATTAAATTAATTAGACCATAGTAGGAATTAGGAGTATTTAGTATTAGAGTATCCTTAATTATATCATCTTTTATCAGGTTGCCGGACAGGCTGGGCTAACATCAGAGCTCAGCCAGAAGCTACTTGAAATGATTTCAACCCCTGCAGTGAAGAACCGCCTGAAAGAGACAACAGAGGAAGCAATAAAATATGGGGTGAGATGCTTCCCATGCCATTTGGCATCACAGATATGCATTCCTTTATTATTAATAACACTGGGAAGCAAGGAACAATGAAGCTGATGATTAGAAAGCACTATATAGACCACCTCTCTTAGGCAGTCTTTGTTTTTTTGAACAGTGAAAGCTAACTGACTGTTGTTGGTATTTTATCTCACTGTCATCTGGGAAACCAAGGCTGACCCATTCAGCTCATTCCTTCCGGAGAGCAAGGATGGGGAGCTACATGACCAGCACTAAGAGATACCGTTTATTGCTACTTCACACAAAACTGGATTTGTCAGGTTGCTTTTTTTGCCCCTTCAAAAGGGGCAGACAGGCTCTGCAGGGTCCCCTGCTTTCTGATGGCTCCCTTAGACTCATCTTTAAGAATGAAGAAGGTGAAAAGAAGGGGAGGAAAAAAGGTCAAAGTTACTGCTTTTTATTCCTTAAGATTGATGATGTGTCTGCAAAAATTCTTCTCATTATAACATTCTGTTTCATCTCCACGGTATCAATAGGCATTTGGGATGCCTGCTGTTGTGGCACATTTTAATGGGGAACCTCATCTCTTTTTTGGCTCTGATCGTTTAGAGCTGCTAGGCAGCGTTATAGGTGAGTGTACCTAATAACATCGCTTTTGGTTTCATGC
The DNA here is from genome assembly GCA_034782655.1 of Micrastur ruficollis. Taxonomy (NCBI): domain Eukaryota; kingdom Metazoa; phylum Chordata; class Aves; order Falconiformes; family Falconidae; genus Micrastur; species Micrastur ruficollis. Next base: position 299,239 of record JAVKKW010000058.1, read on the forward strand.
TTTCACACTCTTTTAATGAAATACATAATACAGCTAAATAGAACACTCTTAAGGTCTTCCAAATATTAAATAATGTTGGGTATCCTTCTCATGGGATGAAACTGCAGACTGGAATGTATCTCGGTATAGTTAGAGAGACCAAAGATGTAGTCCTTTGCCAGACAAGAAGTAACAAGTTCTCCGTCCTCTCTCGGTATGTTTCAAGGCTTTGTGCTCCACATGCCATTCTCAAATTACTGCTGAAACTCTTCAGTTTTCAAAATGTCCATATTTAACCTTTTGGTACTGGGCATTAGGTCTTGTCTAAGATTAAGAGTACGGCTGATACTGCTTTTTTTTGTAGTTTTAACATTTTCATCTTATATCTGTTCCTTCTTAATAAAAAGCACATCACAGCTCCCCAACCCATAACTTGTAATTACCTAACTACACAACTTTGTTTAACAGATATTCATATATTGACCATCCTTCTTTTAATTTTTCTGTTAATGGAGTAAGAACTTCAAATTTTTAAAGAGAATTGGAATAGGTTGTTAACTAATAAAACTCAGCCATCTGTTTTTACATGACTTAGAGGGCATTTGACTCGATCTCAAGATTAGGCACTTGAGAGAGTTTGTCACTAGAAAGAGTTCTATACATAATTAGGTCTGATGCATTTGTAGAAAAATTTCAGCAGAAGATCTTTAAATTAAAATTAGTCATAGGCTTAAACAGAAGGGAAATTTTTTTGAGGCTTATTTTCTTTTCTGGATGGGTTTCTGATTCTATAAAAATATTCCTGATAAAAATGAGAGTCAGGAAGATGAATACCCAACACCCACTCTGATAGTCACTAATCTGAATTGGAATGTTGTGGCCTGGTTTGTAGTCTCAGCTCCAAGGACTTCCAACAGATTTTCCTTTTGTTTCTCTGAGTGCCCAGCCTTCCACCCTTTTTCTCTTCCTTACCCCCAGCCCCTCAAAAAAGGAGACCTAAAACGAATTGGCTTCACCCTCATGTGGAGTGCACCAGACCTACAGATTCTGTCACCTGTGACAGAGGAAAATAATTCTTCTGTACAGCTTCCATTGTGACTAGACAGTGAAAGACTCAGGGAGCTGGCGGAAGCATGCCAAACAAGATATAAATCTCTACTCCATCATCAGTAGTTACTCTTCAGAAGAGGAGTAGGAACAGTCATCCTACTGCAGAAATGTGACCGGCCAATCACTTCTACGTATTAAATTTTAACTTTCTTTTTTGTGCTGGTTTGTCTTGCAGGTGAAAAATGGCTGGGACCAGTTCCATCAGTTCCAAGCCCCAAGATGTGAAAAGTCCTGGGGAAATACATAAGAATGAAAAAATATATATGTACATGGTCAATCTTCAATGATTATCTGAATGTATCCAATTTTGTGGAGAGAGGGCTTTCTCATCCTTAACAGTTAACTTCACAGCTCAGTCTCATCTCTATAATGATGAAGAATTTCACGGTTTGCCAGTTCTACCGATCTGGTGAAGTCTTTACCAATACAACTGTGTTTCTTTTCTTTCAACAGATTTAACGATTAACATTAAAGATTAAACATTAAATACTTAACTTCTTGGAGCTTAAACGTTCTTTCCCCGATTAGTTCTCTTTCTCTTACCCTAAAAGCATGAGGATTAAATTGGTATGGGACTGCAGTCTCTGGATTTCTCGTATCTTCCTGCTTGTCCTTTAGAAACATGCATACATACAGCCCAAGAGAAGCTGGCCACATTCTCCTTTTATTTCAAGTCCAAGGTAAGTACATAGACGCTAGAAGCACAGCGATAAGGTATCATGCTTCCTTTTTAACTCTGCAGTGTGACAGTTGGAGGGGACGTGAGAGAGGGAAGTGGAAGAGAGGGGGACAACTCAAGCCCAGAGAAAAATCTAGGGAAGCAATCATTTCAAAATGAACCGTCCCCCTCCTGGACAGGTATTTTGTACACCTTGCTCTGCAGTGACGGACACTGGAGGGGACTGCCTCACACATGCATTCTTGGGCACTAATCCCAGACCTTGCAGGGATTCTGAATTAATGCCAGTTTTACAGTAACGTCTTTTGGAGGACAGCGGTGAATACTGTGTAAGTTTAGTTGGTAACTGAACCAGACTCTGGTTTGCTTCCTCAGGGATGGCCTAATTGCTGCCTATCCAGAGGTGCTTTGGATATGGCTGTGAGGGGCTTCCCATCTCATAGTCTGCAGAGGGAAGGATACGCAAACAATAACATTCAGAAATTTCACACTAAAATAGTTTGAATCTGGCCCTGTATTGGCTGAATTGGAATAACACACTCGAATTAATTTCATTTGTATGAGGCTTGACTTCTGAGTGATTCCTGGCTGGCTCTGACACATCACTGAAGGAAGCAGAAGAACTAGCAGCAGCTGGAATTCTGGTTTCTGTCTCTTTCTGAGCTTTAAAGTATATTCATGCTTGTTCACTGGAACAGCAAATCCTGGAACAAAGCATCAGAAAAAAAATACATCTGTATCCTTCACGTTCTTACAGCTCTAAGTGTTGTGGGAGTATCATTTGTTCCCCCATCCACAATTTTTCCTTCTTTCTTACACCTCTTTCAGCTCTTCAGGAAATAGCCTATAATTTGAGACCTCCTTCCTTCTTTCCACCAGTGCACCCGTTAGTCTTTGGGCAAATCCAGGCCGGAATTTAAGGAAATCTTTGTGAGATACAAGAGGCTACGTTCATTTAGGAGTTAGAATGACTGGGAAGTTATCATGTACATGGATACCATAGGTTTCTTTGAGTCTCTTGAAGCCATGTTAAAGAAATTGTTTACCATTTTGCTCCCCCACACCCCCCCAAAGAAAAAAAAATAAAAAATGCTTGTCTCCAGTCTGCGCTATCAAACTGATTCTGAGGTGGTGATAAAAATGGAATGACTGAAACCTTCAGCCAGACCACCCCAGTGACCTGGGGCCACTGCCACAGGCAGACTGTCTCACAAAGGGGTAGAAGGCAGTGTTGTGGAGGTAATGACCTCTGGTGGGAAGGTGGGGAGAATGCAAGAAACAGCTTGAAATAGTCCCATGGAGAAAGCCAGGGTCTCATGAAACTTTGTCCTTTGAACCAGCTTGACTGAAAGAAAAACAAACAGCCTTTGTGACAGAACGCTGTTGATTTGGCAGATGGACCAAATGAGACAGATCTGATAGACAGCCATGTATTTCCCAAATTTATCTTAAAGGCCCTTAGACCTACCTGAAATCAGTGGAAATGAAATGCTCAAAGCCTTAGGTACTAAAATAGTACTGAAACACTACTGAGATAAGGAAAATCCAAACTCAGCGTTTTCCTTGCATTGCTTATGGCCTGTGGTAACCACTAGTGAGTGGTTACAGCCTTTGTGTTCGTATCGGTGAGTATGGCTCTCATTGCAATTCTGACCGTGTACCTACTTCAAGCAAAATTTGCCTGTTTTGGAGCAGAACTTCGAGGAAGTTCTGCCTCTTGTTTAGGCAGCCTTACTTCTGTGTTAGAGACCCGATCACGAGGACAAGCTCTTGGCAGACAGGCCAGCGGCTACCGCAGTGAACAGATGCTGGCAGCTACGCTCTCGTTCTCAGAACCGAGCCTCAGTGCTGAGCACCAGCTGCTTGACCTGGCTTCCCTTTCTGATCTGCTGTCAAAATACCAGTCTGCTGCGACACCAGTGGCGGCCACCACTGCATGGAGCTGAACTACTTATCTGCCTGCTCTGAATGCCACCAGGTGGCAGGGCAGCGAAAAGCTGAGCATTGAAAAAACACCGAGGATCTAAACTGGCGTCTTTTGGCCAGGCATGGGGAACAGATGCTAAGCAGTAATAAGAACTGTCAGCTACTTAGGAATAGCTGGAAGAATTTTCTTCCATAAAGATGATACCTCCTCTACTTAGCTGTTTGCCAGACTAGTTCCCGAGAGCCTCACATCCACATCGCTTTCAAGGTAGCATGCTGTTTAGCTGTCAAAGCCAGAGAAGATACTGGGCAAGGAAAGGGACGTTGAGCCAAAAAAGAGACTCCCAGCGATGCAGGCAGAACTAGACTATGAACTCTTGGAGGAACAAACTTGGAGCTGTGTTCCCCTTTGCTCTGTCACAGACCTCGCCAGGAGATCCAGTCCCACTTCCTACATCAGGAAAGGCTGCGAAACTGGCCATGGAGCAGCAGGTCCCACCAACGCTAGGCTGAAAGCAAACAAGCAAGCGCAGAGATAGGCAGAAAGTCACAAAATGAGCAAATGAAAGTGGTTCAGCAAAATAACAAAAGCATAGGAAGCAGAGGGTAGGTGCAGAGAAAGCTAGGCTGCAGCTGAGCAAAGGAAACCGAACAATGGAAGGAAAAGAAGAGAATAAAACTGAGCATGGATCAGGGCAGAAAGAGGTGTCTCAATGGGAAATGCTGTTCCCTGAGAGGGAGCGGGCTACCAAGAAAGGCAGAGCTTTGGCAGATTAAACAGGCTGGAGTCAGCAGGCCACGGAAGATCAGTCGGGGAAGCAGGAGTAGGACTGACTCGTTACTGTGAAGCCGTACAGCACTTGCTGCACCCTTTCCCGGCGGCTGGGGTGGCCCAGGAGCCTGCCTCCAGCCTGAGCCACGGCACTTCCCCGTGTGCGTTACCTGCGCCGCTCAGCCAGCGTGCACCGAGACACTCCTCCAGCGGTGACCTCACATGCAGCACAAAATGGAGGCCTGCAGAACAAGGCAGTTCTTTAACCTCCCCCTGCAAGCACCTGCCTGCTGTCCTTTCAACCCTCAGCAAGCAAAGCTGCCTCAGTTAAGTCTCTTTTCTCCCATCCTTATCTCTGTGCAAGTGAGAAGGAAACATCTTATTAAAGCACTTACTGGATTATGGTGCTGAGCATCTGCTTTGCTGCCTTTTCCTTTTCCAGTGGAGCCAGCAGCACTGCTGGAAGGAAGCAACCTGCTTCCTAGAAGGGAACCAAGCACAGAACAATAAAGAAATAATCAAGAGGGGATCCCAGGAGCTGCACACATAGCTGGTTTTACCCCAATCTTTTCACAGATCAGTGGCTCACCCACAGGTAAGAGTGAAAGGAATGTTATCTACACCCAACTTGACTAACGTCACCTTGATCTGCTTCTCATTCCAGCTTGAAACGCAAGGAAAGTGACTACTTGGCTTTCATTTCATTCAAAAAAAAATCATCGGCCATGGGTTCCAGACTGTGTTTCAATGCCGTATCTGTTCTGGCCATAGCTGCTTGCCTAAAGAAGCTACATCTATAGCTATCTAACAAGTAATGAAGGTATTCTCCAACTATCCCAAATGCTTCCATAGTCCTGTGTTCAATTTCTCTATCAGTCTACTGTTATACAGGAAAAATAGTTTAAATAATTAAAAAAATACCAGCAGGTTCTAGCAGGTGACGGCATCATGCAGTCAAGGTAAGAAATGCCATTACTGATACACATGTGCAACCTGAATGCCTTATCCTTAAGAATACACTTTGTGAAGCAGAGTCTAGTTTTAGGCTCTCACGGAGTTTCTCTTCCTTCTCCTCCCTCTGCACCCTCCCTTAAGATTCCCACATCTGACCTCAGGGTTGAAGGAATTTGCCTATCATCACATATCAGCACCATGGCAAAACCAGGGATGAAATACTTCACAAAATTCACAAACTTAAAACATTCTTTTGCTTTCCATAACCAACAGCCCTCTCTCTTCCACCATTCTAATTTATTCTTACATGACCCTCCATCCTATGCACTAAGGATAGTTTAAAATTACTAAATATCGTAATTTCATAAACAGTGTAGTTTCTGGGAGTTCATGCATAGCTGTACTGCAACAGTAAATCTGTATTATAACACTCTTCCTTGAATCAGAGGAAAGTGGGAAGAGTGTAAATTAAAGAGTTGCCGTCAGTGTGGAATGTGCTCAGGGGGCAGAAGGAGCAGAGGAATGACTTTGATGGCATACCTATCGACCATTTAATCAGGAAAGTTAAGAAAGCTGTAAAATTCAGCTAACGAGGGATTCCTGAAAGAAGATGGTAGGCCAAGATGTTCTTCACAGGAATATTTTTTTTCTTTTTGACCTATACGTGATCATACCAGTATTTTCTAGGGAACAGATGAGACGCAACCATGTTTCAGCAGTTTTTCAAAGACAGACTGTCCCCTTCCCCAGTTTCATGATGTGATTTAAAACTCTGAAGCTTAAAAACAAAACTGGTAAATCACTGCCATTCGTTGCTAAACTGTGGCTTTAAACAACGCAAATTTGCAGTACCAGGGTTCTTCTCCATTTTGCGTATATCCCAGCTCCAGTACTTTGAAATGTAATTAAGATGTATGTTTGCAGGCAGTGACTAACAGACCAAGTAACTGAATCAAAACACATCTAAAACAACTATGCATATTAACTAACATAAAAGTGTCTTACAGAAAACGTTAAGGAGGGTTATAGCTGAATTTAACTTATATCCTGGCCTTGAGGCTAGGGGGAAAGTCATCTGCCTCACGTGATATGCGCTGGCACATGAGACGTTGGTGCTTTAAAGCCAACTTAGAAAACAGCTGTTTTGACAACGGCAGTTCTCTGGGTCTTTATCTACCTCTGGCAGCGCAATGGCCGTGGGCTGCTGCCTTTTTTTCCTTCTTTTATCCTTTTCTGTAACTTCGCTCTCTCAATCTGAATGGCAAATTGGAGAATCCAAGAACGCGTCCATGGGTTAGGAATTCTAGGATCGTTCAGCATAAGATCCAGACCTACAGTGGGCATCTAAAATGTCTTAGGTTCCTTCATAAAAAATCAGTTCAGTTTGATTTCACACAGCACATTACTGCGGCTGAGTAGTTATTGTACAGCTCACTAAAGGGCAAAACCGAAACACCCGGATGCCTCTCTGTCCCAAGGCATTTTCTTTGCTTTCAGTTTAGCTTAACTCTGGCATTTCTTCAGTTTATTATGCTTGGTTACAGATAATCACAGTTCTTCCCTGTTGCATGGATTAACCTGAATTATCAATGTTCATTTAAATGTCATTTTGTCTAAGAATATTAACATATATTGCTATACTTGATCTTTTGGTAATTAGTCTTCTATCAGGACTGGCTGTAGTAGATAAACAGAAAACATTCTAGCACTTGCAAAAATCAAAATAAGTATATCATCCTGGGTTTTTTCCTAACTTTATTTTTAGCACAGCAAATTGCTCTTAATCCTGTCTTTTTCTAGCTCAAGAACTGTCAGAATTTCTGGAAAATAATATTTCAAAAACTTTGACATTCCTAAGGACAAGATTTCACTTTGTGCTTAGAAAATGCAGGCTCAACCCTGCTACCTCATGTACCCTACACACACACACACACACACACACGTAACCTTTTGTTTCCCTCCTCTCTGCCCCTTCCATCTATTACCACAAACACATTCTAAATGGTGTGGATGGCGACACCATCAAGCTTCTTACTGCAATCAGCAATTGCACTCAAGACCACATCTCTACAGTCCCCTGTTTAGGTGAGTTGATTCCAACTAGTCAGAAAAGTATCCACTATGTTTTTCCCTTTTAGCCACGGCTCTCCTGGCATAAAGCAGTTCAGGCCTTATTCAAACCTGCACGTTTGCTGGTGTACCTTTTTTTTTTTTTTCTTTTTTTAAAAAAAATCTTTGCACTGAAGATAGGAAAGTAGATACGGTACAGCAAAACATCACCACTCCTGCAGGGTGCAGCTGTCTTACCACGCCAAGGCACCGAGCAACCACAGTGAAAGTTCTGCAGTGTCAGTATCAGATCACTGCCATTGACAATGGGGTGTATAAAACCTAAAATTTATGTTGAACTTTACATGACATTCTCTGTAACGATTATTCTCAGTGATGTGTATTAATGATCTATATACCTGTGGGATAATAAGGTGTCAGCAGATAGGGAAACTATCTGGGAAGGGCAGCAGAGGCCGCTGGAAAGCACACCTACTGCCAATACCCGTAAAGAAAGGAACAGCTAGGCTGAGTGCTCTAGCACTCTCCTACGGCGAGTACACCGAGCCAGCTTTTCCCCGAGGTGGCAAGCTGGGAGCTCAGAGCGAGCTGCACTACCAACCTAGCACTTGGGTCTCGATCTGAACTTTCATAGCTCGGCTACACCTCCGGGATCCATTGGGATTCTCTGGCAAGGAAAAGAATTGTGGGGAAGAAAATGTTGCACAAGTGAGTAGAGGGGTAAAAGGAAAGAGAACCCAAGGCAATATAATAGAGCCTTACAGTGGCTCACTTCCACTGGGCGTTACGTGACGCACGTCAACGGGAGCGATAAGTCGATTTGTGGAAAGATCACAGGTGGATTGAACGGCGGGCCGTGGCCGGGAGGCACAGCACTGTTCACAAGAGCACGGCACTGTGCCTGGGCCTGGCAGTGTGCCCAGAGGAACGGAGGGCAAGGGGATCCGCAGTTACCCACAAGGTCAAAAGGAACGGGAAATCTTTCACTTGGTGCCAACAGGCAATTTCTGAGGCGCGAGACAAACAAACTAGTTTGCATTTACGTTACTTTTCTGCTCCCATTAGTATTTCTCTTCACAAGTAAACGCAAGCGCTTTGTTCACTTCTGACAGGGAACCACCTGTGGCACCTGCTTGCCCCCAGCGTGGGGCCACACGGGCAGGAGGAGCGAACACGGCCCAAACGCTTGGAGGGCGGCTGCGGCCTGCTCCAGGTAATCCCAGGCCCGGGGGAATGGCGGCCTGGGCAATGCCACGGTGATGCAGTGGAAACCCGCACACCACCAGGCACAAAGGAGCTGTTACCTTTATGGTGTCACTTCCAGATCCCTTCAAAAAGAGACAATTTCGTGGTGCTGGACCTCCTGGCCTCACAGTGTTTATCACTCTCACTCGGAGCAGGTAACACTGAACTCTTCCTTCCCAGCCTTCAATACAAGGCTCTACAGAAGCTCATTCCCAACTTCACAGCAGCCCACTGGCTGTCTTGTGCTGTGCAGGTCCCTGACGTGCTGCTTTTTCATATCACCACATTTCACACCATGTCTCTCCCTCAGGACAGGCAGGCTCTGTCTATAGCACCCCACTTCCCAGTTACAGCATACAGCATGGCGCCCCCCTTCCTCTCCACGATCAATAACTCCGCTTGTTTTTCCTATTCATAGAGTTTCAATACAGCCCCTTGGGTGCTCCTGTGCCTCTAGGTATACCAGCACTCACGCTGTGAGTTGTTCTGCACGAGTGGAGAAACCTTACCGGGCATCTCACAGAACAGAGGCCTCTGCAGAACATCGCACGGTACCACACCTTCAGTGCCGTCGCTACGATACAGGCAGCTTTAAGCAGGGATCTGATGGCCGCTCTGGGTATCTCAGCCAGGACCGCTACAGAGACTGAGACACCTAACTCTGTCTTCAGAGTAAATTGGCTCCACTTCCTGACCCTTGCAATCTTTTCCAACAATCCCTTTTCACAAAATTCCTATAAAGGTTTCTCTGTTCTTCCAGCCAACTCTCTTCCTTGCCACCCACAGAATCCTTAGTACCTCTTACCATCGCAACCAGTTCCTCTTCCAGAATCTTTTAGGAACAAACGTTAAGTTTTGCCTTCCACAGTTCCTAATGACTTCCCGATCTCAAAAGCTTAGTCTTTTTCAATCATACTTTCTCAAAATCTTACACAGTCCCTTCAGCTTTGTTCTCAGAAACAGACTGAAACTGATTTAAATTTTCCATGAATTTAGCTTTAGGCTGATGCTCACAAGAAATGCTTCAATCCCGAACAGTTCATGTTAATGAAGTGGAACACAACTGCAAACAGGGTCTGAGATCAGGGCAGCTGGTTCAGCCTCAACAACAGATACTGCAATGGTTCTGCCTGCTATGGGACTGAAGAGAACTTCTAATTAGGACTATAATCATCTCTACACTGTGAATGGATCCAAGCCGACTTTAATCAACTACTTCAACTTTAATCAAGGACTACAGTGAGAGCCCAGCCTTGGCAGTCAAAAAGCGCAGTGTGGGTCAGAAACCCGATTAGCCACCTTCTCAGGAGCACGCTGCTTTGTTCAGGAAGCAGTTTGTGTAATTCCCGCATCCAAACTATCTAGTTTATAAAGAGGTGTGGGCATTGCATTCAGAAAAGCCATCACTGAAATACAAGCTCTCCATAGAAACACATAAACATAATAATTCTTTGCAGTCTCCTGTAACTCCTTCTGCAGTGTGTAAAACACCATTTATTCATGCTACTCAAACAACTCCCCCTCCCATCCTCTCCCCATTGAAGTCTGCATGCTAGCTTCTCTCCCCCTTTCGCTGAGCCCGTCATCTACCTATGCTTCTCAAATCTTAAGTACAGCATACAAAACATGCAGCTCAACCTCTTATATGCTTCTAGAAGCATAAGCAGAGGATATTTTTTTTTCTTTTTTTCTTTCTTTCTTTTTTACCTGGTGAGCTGGAAGTACTGGGTGTGCAGTCACTGTCATCCAGCCACATATTCTGAACCACTGACTCCTGTTTTGGAGGGCCCTCAAGAGAGCACGTCAGCTCCTGGAGAGGGCAAAGAAGACGCGTTTTAATAATGCAGGTGGTAAAACCAGGCAGGGTAGCCTATGTTCATTGGGGACCACACACCCACCCTGTCATTCTCTTCTTCCTCAGATGTTTCATTTTCCCTCAAACCACTACAACAACTGCTTACACTGGATGAAGAACGTGAGAATGGCTGCATCACACAGTATCCTGCAGTCTGACTCCTGAGCACTCTGTGAAATGCAAGCATTCAACATCATCATGCTTATTGTTACACACAGGCTTGCATTTGTTGTGACATAGCTTTAAGATATAGCAGTCAGAAACAGTAAGAAGAAATTAAGTCATCCACAGCTAGTTTTTCCACCTAGGAACAGAATGCAGGTGAACGGCCTTGCGTTCCTTAATTTCTAGTTGCTGCTTCATTCAGTAGAAGCACCACCTCTTGTGTCCGTTCTGGATAACTGTATGGAAGGACAAGACCAACTGAATTTTTTAAGTCACAGATCTAAGCGTCTTAAAGCAGCGAGTCAAACCTGCATTTAAGCACTGTTTACCTCTAGACATTCATTAAAGGCAACAGATGCCTTCACTTTGGCCGTCAGAGACTGTAGGAGCCTAAACGCAACGTGACGACGTGTTAAACCGAGCACGAAGGGAAGGCATTACCCAGCCTAGCCCACCCATTCCCACAGCCGCCCTCCGCCTGCCACGGCTGGTCTCTGCTGAAATTCCAGACAGTACAGGCCGACTGTAAAAGCACATTTTTCATGCCATAGAGCTTATAAACTGTTAGTGCTGTGTTTCTGGGCAGTTGTAACAGGAGGAGTCAGGACAGCACACAGACATTAACCAGTATTACAGAATGGTTAACTACGAAAGTTGAAGGAAGCAATGGGGAGGTAGAAACAAATACCGAGATCTGCATTATGGTAGGCTGTCTCAGTGGCGAACTATTTAGGATGAAGTGCCAACCTCTTGCACTGACAGGTCAGAACCCTCCTCTTGCTTACAGACAGGAACATAGCTAGGTCAGGATGCCCGTCCTGGTGATTTTGCACGTGCCTAGTTGCCAGCAGACCGGCTCCTGCCGGGCCATCCCACTAGACTCTTAGCTCCCACAGGGTCATTGCAAAGGGAACATTCAAAGCAAACTGTATCGGATCACTTGACCACCATTCTCTCAAACGTCATGGACACTGAGGCAGCCTGCTGCATGTTTCACATCTGTCAAGAAAGACCCTCACGGTCAGCTTCTCCCCTCAGAATTTCAGAATTTGGGATCCACTGCTTGCAGTCATCTAGGAGAAAAAGTAGTCCATAAGGCCGATACGCTTACGTGGTGGAAGGTGCGCTGTGCACGCAAGCCTAACATTTATGGTGAAATACTGCCTGCACAAGAGACCAGCCAATAAGAGAGGGATGAAGTGCTTAAAAATGTTAAGAAACCCAAAAAAGCTACGAGAGGCAAGAAACATAAGACACCTTTAACATACTAAATATATTTATTCCTTCAGAAACACTGCAAAATGTGGCCAGTCTTGACCTACAAGCAGCAATGAAACCTAAAGTCCCAGGCATATTACATGCCAGCATGCAACAGGGAGAACAGTGGAGATAGGGCCAATATAGGCCAAAGATACTTCCTCAGGAGATTAGGAAATATATTTTGGAGGAAATGAAGGCCAACATGCTTCTCCCTTGGCAGAGCAAATCAATAACATGAATTGAAGTGAGCTGGGACCTAGATTTCCACAAAGTTATCTCCTTCTCAGCATCCCTCCTCAGCCCTTCCTGACCTATGTCGTCCAAAGGCACTAGAGACCAGAGGTGGAAACACATCCTTCTGCTCTTGCCTTCTGCAGACCAAGCGGTTCTCTTCTCACTCATCCGAGGGGCAGGGAAGAGAAGGGGGGGCACCCAAGGTGGCCTCCTTTCCCCATCATTAGTAGAGGCTGGTTCAGTGGCTGCTGACGGGGCAATGGGAAGGGCACAGAGCCAAAATGCTCCAATGGGAACTATCTGTCCATCTCCCTTTCCCAGGACTCCTGCTCCAGGAACGGCCAGTGGAGCGTTACTTGGTGCCACCTGGTCTCTCCACAGTCCTTGAGGTCCTCCAAGTAAGTTCATGCTCCTCTTAGCCAGGGCTCTCCTTTCACCCCAAAAGTCTTGCCAGTATCTTCAGTGAGGTAACCAGTGACTGAGTAGCATCCGGTCCACTCCTGATTGGCTTGATGTCCCCACTCAGATGTGTCTGAGGAGGGAAAACACACACACAAAAAACCCATGTACTTTTCCTAGGATACGGACATACACAGTACAGCGCCTGATTTTTCCGATGCAGCCCAGAAAGCTGTCTGATCCCGAGGAGTTTTGCTACCCGGTTACTTAGGCTAGGTTCATTCTTTTGCGTCTGTCCCTTGGGAAGAAGGATTATTTGGAAGGCTACCTAGACAGCAGAGCAGAAAAACTAAGGACAATTGTCCCTGCGTGTGGGCGAGAAGACACTGTTAGCCCAAGCGAACAACGCGGCTTCAGGGATTGGAGACTGACTGATCCCTGCAGAAGGGCGTGTTGGAAATCAGCGTGTGAGGACAGAAAGTAAGTGCTGGTTTGTCTCTACTGTAAAAGTATTAATCCATTATTTATGGATTTTTTTGTATTTATTTCCAGGTTGGTTTTAGTAGAACATAGATGAAGAGTTTGATAATTTAAGTTGGGAATTGGAAATGATTATTTAAGACCAGCAGCAAAACGCTGGACATTTTTGCGATAGAGAAATTTCCTGTGATGCTACTCCCTGGGGAGAACCAGGAGTGGATTGATGACATACTACCAGGGATAACATTTTTAATACGGGCTGCGTAAGTTACTCTATAACCAGCTGGAACTCTTTTTCATTAGAAATATGCCTATACCATGACCCTGATTTGTGGTTCCACAATTAACAAACAACAGACTATTTCAGTAGAACTTCGGTAGAGCTGTCTCCGAGACAGGCTGTTGGAATTACACTCCTAGCCTGTCCCTGCAATACTGTGCTAATACCATCTTGATGAAAATGGTGTGCTTCGCATGGTGGAATTACATGTCCTCGATTCCCTGTCCCCAATACGATGCAGAAGGTATGACTGCACGTGGGCTGGTCCCTCAGTCTGAAATCACAGCTCTAACTAACACTGGCTAATCACCACTTGTGCAAAACTCCATGCTACATCCCACCTCGTAAACCAACTGTCCGGGAATGGGCTAAACCACCACAACGGTGAAGAGACTTTTTCTGGTGTACAAGTGGTTTTGAGTCCATGACTGGAAAAAGATGCACAGAGAGAATCCTGGGGACAGAAGCAGACAGACTGCCAAATCATACAGGTCATGCCTCATGTGCACAAACAGTATTCATGCAAGTTTTGTTGAGTGAAATCCCATGCCATGTTTGCTCTCCGAAAGCATGTGATACCAATTGCAGCTGGCTCACCTCCTCAGCTGATGAATGGAAAATGGGCCTTGGGAAGTGGGGGAAGCCCGCAACCAAACACGGAAATCAGGAACAGATGTCAAGAAAGCTTCAGCTTTTTTTTTTTTTTTTTCCCCAGGACACGCACACATTGTACAGTAGGGTAAGCAGCACTAGCCCAGCTATGAGATGTTTTCTTACTAGGCAGAATTCTTGCTGATTATGCAGGGTTATTTCTGCTACCTAATCAGAGCAAGAGCCCTTCACCCAGGGCTAGCCAGGAACTTCCAGTTCTCTAACAAGGTCCCAGGCGGGATGAGGAAGGGGAGGTGGAATGATGTGATGCTGGAAGATGGGCATCGCTGACCAATCAGCGGTTCCACGTCCTGCGTTCTCTCTTGTCCTTGGCTGCCGGAGCTAGCATCTTAAATAGTCTCTATCTCCTAGCTGTGCTCCCATCCTCCTCCCCACCAAAATTTTGGACACCCACCCAACCCAAAGCCTAGTATCACAAAAACATACTTACCGGAACTCTGCACCTTGGCTGTGACAAAATTCTGGGCAGTCCTACAGGACACAACTGGGTAGCTGGACTACTGCAGCTAGTCACCAGCCTGTAATTCTGAGGGAGCATTAGGTCTAGTTGGAAGGAAGGTCCTTCCTTGTCAGACTTGGCACCTGGAGCAACTACAACCATACAGGCCTCGTTGTAGGGCACCTTCCAAAATTTTCTTAGGGCAGCCCCAGTCCCGGGGACGTGCCCTACTGCAAAGTACTTGGTGCCCTTTCTGCCACAGGTTTCATCCAAGCTCTCATGAAAAAAACATCAGGTGCGGCAAGCTGCTCCAGAAAGTCTTGGATTTAGAGACAGGCTGCTCTGGAGTCTTGGAAATGTAAATGTGTGGTTTCTGTGAAGACCTGAAGTATCCTAGATAGGATCACATCCCAGCATAATACAGCTTAGCAACAGTAAAGCTGCACTGCCAAGAAAGTGCATTTTTCCAGTTTTTGGCCACCAGAAACTGGAGAACGATTTTGCAGGCTACTGCAGGAAGTGTTTGGCAGGAGAACGCTGGGTGCGGTGTGCTTTAGCAACGGAACAGAGGTGCAACGCACGAGACCCTGCTGTAACACTTCGGGAGGGCTGAAGGCAGGCCGGTTCATGCTGGTGGAGAGCAGCAGCATGAATCCTGCTTCAAGGGGCAGAACTTGAGTACAACCCAACATCCCAACATACCCTTGTCCAAGCTTCTCCCTGAAGCTCCAAAATCACTCCAGAGCAAACTATAGAGGAAACATATACATGAGTAAGCATGGATAATTGGACAGCTAGGGCTCTGTGTATCCTGTTGGATGCAAGCTAACAATACAGTAAAGATACAGCCAAAATCACTTTTAAGTGGTCCAGTCATTCTTCACTGGCTGCTTAAGAAAGCAGAGTTCCCTACTTACATGCTCTGAATTACTGTGCCACGGCCAGACATCTAACTTTTAAGATGCTGCAATGCCTGATGTGTACAATCTCAGGAAAGCCTCCAACAGAGCAAGACATGCACCACACTTCAGCAAGTACCAGACACAGTGCACGTATTTCAAATAGTAAAATTATTTTCAACTCACTTGCTCTTCCTGCTGGGGAACTCTGGGGAGCTGGGGCTGGATGAGCCGTCAGACTTCAGGTCAAAGAAAGTTCCTGGACTGTCCAGCACTTTCTGTATCCTCTCTGCAGCGTCTCTGCTTGGACAAAGGAGAAACCAGCTGTACCGCAGGACCAGAGTTAACCACTATCTTTTCTAACACTTCCTTACAAGCCACGATACAAAGCTGGATCTCTCATATACACATGGCGGGGAAGCAAATGCAGTTGTGCTGAAAAGGGCAGACTCCTTAGATGTGACCTGTTGAGGGCAACGTATTAGAAACGGCCAACTTTAAACTCCTTTTGAACTGATATACAAGTGTAAATTAATTTAAATATTCTCCTTTAATTCTTCAACTTTTTCTTCTACCCTCCCCATTTCATTGGTCTTAAGAAGCTTTAGCATCGATTAGAAAGCTTATGTATTTATTGCACAAAGAAAAAGGATTCAGCAAATTCCTCTGTTTCAGGCTGGTTACAATAGTTTTATTGCTACTAGTACTTGTGAAGATACTTCTGAAGAAAGCTGTCTGTGCAAGTAACTGCAAAGTGGGGTGTGATTAATTAAGGATTGGAAAACTCCGATTTTTGGGGGTTGTTTTTGTGGCTTCAGTGATGGAGCTCACAAAGTTCCTCCTCTGCTCTCTTGGCCAGTTGATCCTGCCCGTACCCCTCACATCACAGCGCCTCCTGCCCTCACTTGTGCTGAAACCACTGTTCGCGAGACGGGAAATTGTCATGACAAAGAACAATCCTGAAACTAAGACAACCCTGAAACTTCCACGACACACGAACAAGCAGGACGGACCGGGCCAGCTCTGCCCTCAGAGCCTGCGTATCATTCAACTACAGCTTCGGAGTGAAGTCGCAGACGAGGCGCTGAGCTCGCTGTTGCCAGGGAGAGCTGCTCCAGCCTCCTTCGCTCTTGCCAAGAGTATTTCCATCAGTCCTGGTACCCATGAGACACCTCTAGGAGCCAGTTCATGGCAGAACCTGGCAGACAATTAATCCAACGAAAGTAAGTTGATACTTTTTCTGTTAGATTAATGGGCTGAATCGGTTCTATGAAGGGTCCACTAAGCATCTGAGCCATCACAAGGATCAGAACAGGATGGGGCGGGAGAGGGAAATACAACATCTGCTTTTCAGTAGCAATGAGCTGCTCGGAGAGACCAGCTGCTAGTGAAACTGCACCTTCAAGATTCACCCAAACAGTCTTTCACAAAACAGAAGATAAGGCTCACTGCTCCTCGTATCTGAGACTACAAATAAGCCAAAGGAAAGCGAAATAAACCCAATAGCTTACCAATTCCCTCCTAGCAAAGCGCAGGAAAAAAAAAAAAAAGAAAATAAATCCAAGTTTGTAGAAAACTTTTACAGAACTTCTAAGGGGATAGTCAAGGATGTTGTACACAAAGTAATGGATTGAGGGGCACAGCTGCACAAGGTACAAAATTATTTAAAGTAGCGCAAGCTGTGGCTACTGTGTTGGCTTAGACTGTTACAGGGAAGTAATCTCAGAAGATTTTATTTTTCTTGAAGAAAGTCCTACACTATTTTTATCCAGATTAGGTCATAGGCACCTCATTAAGGAAAGGTCCAACAGAATAACTGGAAAGAAGGGAAAATGTAGTAGTTCTTCCTGTTGTGAAATCACTAGTTTCCACATTAAAGACAGCTTTTCCCATTTTACACCGAGTCTTTAAGCTGTTCCCTGGAATTCTTGCAACTGGGAAAACTGCATATTAGATGCAGAGCACTCATGTGACTTTTGAGACTGTATAATCTTATAAAAGGTGTCTCAGCTACAGCCGAGACAAATTTATTGCTTTAACTAAACAATCTCTCGTGACCAGTAGACAACTTCTGAATGGTTACCATTCTGTCAAATACGCCATATCGCTCCTCCAACCTGTATGTTACCCCTTAATTACAATTATTTCTCAGACCACCCAACTTAAACGCTAGTCATTTTGACTTGAAGCTTTTTTTTTTTAAAAATCCTTTAAGATACCAGAAGGTTTGGCTATTTTAACTTTTTAACATGAAAACAAACAATCAAGCACCCAATTCCCCCAGCCCAAGGAAACGCCTTTCATCCCACCCTTATCTAAAAGTGGCGAATACAGAACAGGAGAACCAGCAGTCCTGGATCACACTGCACAATGTTTAAGAGCAATCTTTCTATGTTCCTCCACCCACCTCTTCCCTTCTTCCTTAAATATTGATTCTCCCCATTCCCAAATGTCCTTTTTTTATTTTGTTTGTTTCAGCCATTTGTCCACTTGTCCATTAGCTGATAATCAGGCTTTTCTTCCTGTTCCAACTGTTTCCATTTCAGTCCTCATTCCTGTCGCTTCCCCTTCTGTCCTTCCTGCGTGCCTTTCTCTCTCCCTTTTCTCATCTCCTCCTGGTTTTTCCCTCGCTTGGTCTCCTCTCCCCATGGCTCATACCTCTTTTCCTCCTGTATGTTCTCAATGCCAATGGCACTACTCCGTCGCCCATGGAAGCGGCTGGCTCGAGTACGTGATGGGCTCCTACCAGGCAAGGCAAAAGACTAGAAAAAAGGAAAGTGTGACAGAAAGGGCGGAGGGGAACAAGACAGGAAAAACTGTGGAGAACTGGAAGCATGGGAGAGGGAGTCTGTGACACCGATCAGATCCTCTCCTTTGCTCTGCAATGCAAGAGCACGGCCCAGCTCCGCTGCTGCCAGCGGGAGCACTTTCTCAGTGAGAAAGGGAAGCTAGAGCTTACAAAGGAGCTATGAGAAAGAGACAGATACAGAAACAAAGGCAGAACAAGATACACAGCCAGTGTGCAGAGAAGGAGGCTCGGGCAGGGAGGTATCCCCATAGGATGAGAGAAGGAGAGGCAGAATCAGGAAGGTAGGGAAAACCAGAAGTTACAGGAGAGACGGAAGCAGGAAACCCAACTCGGTACTGTTCTGTGGCTTTGCTGTCCTGAGACAAAGAACGTGTACAACCGAGTGACGTGTCACCAAGAGATGTCTTTGCTGGAAGGCACCTTCTTGGCTTACTCGGAGATTTTTTTTTTTTTTAAATTTGTCTGTATTGCCATCACCAGCACAGAGACCACAATCAGCTGGATACACTTTGGCCAAGGTAACCATATTTCCAATATCAGCAGCATGGATCCTTTTCCGGAAACATGTGCCACGAATTTATTATGCTCACAGCGATCACGTATGTTTAGTGTGCCTATCAGATAAGAAAGGCTTTGATAGCGATTAGAAACATTCACTCTTTCTCTCACCCCAAACTTTATTAATTCTATTTACAGCAAAACAGCACCTTGAATAAACCTGTGCACCTGCTGATATTACAGAAAATAATCTGGCTGGTGAAACCGATGGAAATGGAACAGATCTAGTGTCCTTGTGTTCTCAGCTCTTGCCACACGGCAATACAGTACCATTCCGGTCAAACCACAGCACATGCATTTTTTCAAGGTATGGCAACATACAGGATCTAATCCAGGACAGGTGTCTGATGTAGACCCACGTCTGGCTTTCTTTTCCCCGCCTGCATCCATCTCAGCTCTAGTTTACAGAGGAGCTGGGGCTGGAGATCGGCACAGACAAAACAGCTGGCAACACGTGCTGCCACCACTTGGGAAGTGGGGTGACACAGCAAAGAGAGATTCACACAAGGACAAGAGGGCAAACTAATACGGGAAGAGAAAGAAAATGTATGGGTGGGTCAGAAAGGTATGCCGGGTTTCTTCTTAGAGCCCACCCAAGTACCTTACCGCAGCAATGGCCTTAGGGCCCTCGGCGACACTCTGGCTGAGGGCAAGGCCAGCTGTAGTGGGGCGGCTGGGCAGGGTGGCCGGCTGCTGCTTTCTCATGGATATCCCCATGGTATCCAGGCTCTGGCTGCGGCCTCTGATCACCCGCTGAACAGGAGGGAGGCAGGGAAACAGACAAACACAGGTACACATATAGACATGCACACGGTAGGGCAGTACGAAGAGCACCGCAGGCTGGGTGGAGAGCTGGGACAGACCAACACCAGAACCACACAAGCCCTAACTCCCAGCAGGCAGCAGCGCAGACGCTACCCATTTTTGGTCCTAGCTGGTTCATGGAGCTGGCTGCCAGGCAGGGACTCTTCCTCAGGTATGTTGCCTACTGTCCCCTCCCTCGTCCTGCTGCAGTGAATAGAAACTCCCGACCAGGACCCGGCACAGCGGGTAAGGCAGCGTCATCGGGAGCAGTCCTACCCAGCACAGGCTACAACACACAACATCAACCTCCTCTTCAAGACTGTAAGGTTCAGTCTTGCATGAACCTGAGCGCTGGTTCCGAGGGGAAAGCAGCCACACCAAAATCTGCAGCATCTGAAAAAGCCATTTTCTGAGTTTACTCAGCCTTTTACAAAGGTCACCTGTGTACGTGACGTGCAGATCACAGCACCCGCTAGAAGTCAGGAAAGGACACCTTGGGATAACTAGCGCAAGACATGGATGGGTATGAAACTCCTGGTTAGCAGCAAAGGCAGGGTAGGCTGAGTGTATGTAAAAATACACCTCACCAAAGCATCCCAGCTCCGATCAAAGCTACGCATATGGCTACCAAACCTCTACGTGAATGGATTAGTTGCATAGCCCTTAACGACTCTAACCAGCCTACCGTTCAAAGCAGGTGGTCGACTGAAGAAATGCTATTTGTAATACAGGTCTCTGTTCAGACAGATAACTTATTATACAAAAGAAGGGGCGAGGCACTTCCCACAGAAGTGGGAAAGGGGAAGTAGATAGGAAAGTGATATAAGTTTCTTTAGGTATAATCAGTTCAAAACTCAGTTTGCCTGTTTGTACAAAAACTTTGCTTTCTCATATCATCTTGATCACTCTT
>JAVKKW010000058.1:319747-365329 GCA_034782655.1 Micrastur ruficollis
TGCCACCCGGTCCTGATTTATTAAAAAAAAAAACACACACAAAAAGCGTCATCTACACTGAACAAAGGTAAATTAACTCTGGCTTTTAGAGGGTAAATAAAGCATCACAGTTTTTCTAGACAGTACACTTGCAGATAAGTTAAAAACTCTCTTGCAGTGGCTCTTCCAACTCCTTCAGTTATAATGAAAATGAATTGGAAGAGATCTGTTGCAGGCACTGAAAGCTGCTTCCTACTAGTTATTACAATTCCTCTTGCAAACACTCTCTCCTTGTTCTCTAAGTGATGGAGTGAAGCCCCATCTGACACTAGACGCCAGCATGACACACAAAGAGCTTGACTTCTCAGGGACAGTATAGAATTCCACCCTGGACCATGCTGTTGCTCTGTAGGAAGGAGCACAGGAAGTGGAAAAATGTCTTTACTTGAGAGATACTGTAAAGCACAGCTGAAGATGCTCTAAAGAAAGGCTGCTGGATGGCAAGACTTTTTTCTGTCTCACCCTAAGCACAGCTGATCAGCAGGGCCAATATTCCTTGGAGGGACACACCATGAGCTTGAGAGAAGTGTGAGCAACCGGGTAAGGAATCAACCCACTATGGCTCACCTTGAAATTCTCAAGGAAGCCCCCACTGCCGTTCTCTATCTTGTCATCCTCTCCTATGGGTAATCCCATCATACTGCGGCTGCGAAGCTGCAGCTCCTCAAAAAGGCTCTCCAGGAGGGCACTCCGGGTTCTTTCCTGCATCAACATTGGGAATGAAAACACAGCTATTATTGGGAGTGGAGGGATCGTGTCATCCGTCCCCCTCCGTCCCGTTTATTGCAATGTCTCACATTCTCCCTAAAAAAACCCCAAACTTTTAAACTCTAAGGCAAGTCATAAAGGACATCAGTACTTTTTTACAGGCGGTGCAACAGAGGCATGTTTTTTCTAGATCAGGCAAGCAGCAGAGTCTGGAACAGAATTTTGGTACCTTGAAGCAAAAACCAGCGGTATCGGTACGCATCCTATAGCACAATACTGAGTTTCAGGTAATACAGAATTTCCTCCAGCAAAATGTATGCATCATATTCCCATTCTTATCTGAGGATTAGATCTTTACATTAGAATGTACTTGTTCATATTCTATCATGCCTGCTGTGAAACACAGAGGAAGCATCACATAGCTGAGCATAATCACATTTAATCTTCCTGTTTTAAGCAACACAAAATTAGAAGAAAGTAAAAAATTGTACTTTTTCTTAATCTGGCAGTAATATAGTTTTATAATTTTTAATGGAAGCAACCAGGTAATAGACCCACCTCTAATTTAGCAAATTTCTCGGCTCGATAGCAGCTGTACTCAGCATTGATGAGCTTGACCAGGAGGAATTCACGAAACTCTGCACTCTACAAGACAAGACGAAGACTAGGCTGGAGATGAAAACAGTAATAAAAATATCCCAGGAGAAAAGCTCAACCTTACTACTCTCTTTAGACCTCCAAAGTCGTCTAGCCAGACTGACAGTACTGACCCGGAGAATGCAGGGGTGTGTACTGTACCCCCTGCCACCCGACACTGGAGCAGAGAAACGAACCTTTCTAAATATGGCTGGGTTTGGCAGGGGGGGTCCAAAGAAGGGGACGTCATCTCGGGCTGTGACTGACACCTGAAACAACAGAAGGGGAAAAACATAAGTATCACAACTGCTATGCTACATCTGATCCCACCTGAATCATTTACATAGCCAAAAGAGATCTATCGTGCTGTCCTGTGCACCCCTCCGTTTCTGAACGCCGTGAATGGATGTGCTGATGTATCTCCCAGAAATGCAGTCAGCTAGATGCGCACACAGTAAGAGCCACAAAAAACAACTGAACCGATTGCTTTTTAAAAAATATTTTTCGTACATTTTTTTAATAATAACCAGTGTATTTAGAACAAAAATATAAGATGTTTGCATTCAGCCTGCAAGATTTACCTCCACTAGAAGAACCTTCGTCAACATGGTTGCACTGCCCTATTCTTTTTGACAGACTCCCCGGTGGAAATGCAGTGCACGCTGAGGGGCCGTCTCGGTGACACCACCCCTCGGAGTCATGTGTGGTAAACATACAAAAGCACTTTCCCAGTAAGAGATATGGAAATGCATGCTTTTTTATTTATTTTTTTTTAAACATGCTCCTACCTGACATACCAATACCAGAAAAAGAAACTGTAACGCAGGTCAGTGTTTACATACTGTCACTCGGCTCCTCACAGCACTTACCTGTAATTATATGCAGCTGTCTTACCTGGCACATACAGCAGTTCAGAATATTTCACAGCTGGCTTTTTTTGTCACGTTTGAGATGGAACAATACCATTACTTGCCATTTCATACGACAGGGAACATGTCATAACAACTAGACAGCAACTGCCTCAAAAGAACACTCCCGACTGAACATCACGGAGCCAGCGCCAGGCATGAGCTTAATGAGAGGAGGAAGGAAAGGGGCCCTCGATTTACATCAGGTTTCTCACGTCGTAGGCCAGCCTCCCTAATTACAAGGCCTCCCTCTCCCTCCCGGCAGACATCTACCAGTTAAAATCCTGCTTTGCATTTTTAATTTTGTGATTACAAAATTGGTTTAAAGAAATAAATGCCATTAATGTTCCAACTTACCCACTAGGCACTAAAGCTTCAGCAAATGGAACAATGGATGGAAAAACAAAATCTTCCCAGACTGCAGTCTCTTACGTACTAGAGTGCATCAAGGCAGAAGGAGTTAAAACCCCTTTGGAAAAGCCTTTGCAGAAAACTGCATTGGCTCTAGGGTCCTGACCACGACTATTTCTTTTTATGAAACGATAGGAGCAACGCTATTACACGGACAGAAACAGTGGCGTTGCAGACAGGCAAAGATGAAAACGACAGCAGGAAGAGACAAGACGAATGGCAGGCTTCCCCAGCTCTTCCTCTTGCCATCACAAATCCAGTGAGTTCCTGTACCCTACAAAGCCAACAGCAAGCGGAGAACTGGGACCCCGCGCCCCTGATCAGCATGAGGCTATCGTGTCACTCCAGACCCGGCTGCCCATAGCGTCAGGAGCCACGCAGGGTGGCTGTCCCACTCCAGCACCCTCCTTGGTGGGAGAGGAGATGGGGATCCTGTCCTAATTTTGATATTCCTGGTGTTCTTGTAGACCTCCAAGGCATAAGGACTCACCATCGCCAAACCAGAATTCCTACGTAATGTGAGACACAGCACTTTGATTAAAATGTTCCTACAACGGAAAGTCCGTCACAGAATGCAAGCATCTATATATTTTCTGCTCTCTCAGCGTGACTCAAAGGTGAACATAAAGTTAGGCAGACACCCACACAGAGCCATGTGACGGGGAAAGAGCTGTGTCCAAAGGCTGCAGACAGGGAATTCACGTCCTAGCAGGGCTTCTTTCAGCTGGAGGGCCCTGACAGGCAGCACTTCCGACAGGCGGGCATCAGCTCCGGGACCCCCAAAAGCAGATGTACCTCCTTCGGAATCCACAGGTGAGACCAAGCAGCTGCATCTGCCCAGCAGGCCCCGGCAGCACACGCTCCCGCACGGCGCGGCACAAGCCACGCAGACGTGGCCGTCACTCGGGTGAATGGGTTTTACCCAACTTACACAATGCAAGCAAGACATCCCCCGCAATGGGATCAATCGTGCCTCATGCTCTTTGATGTAAACAAGATTTTTCTATCTGAACTCACCCTGCTTCAATTCCCAAGCTTCAGGCTTCAGAAAGGCAAGAGCTACTTCGAACAACATGCAGCGACATTCCGGTTTCACGCGTAGACACTTAAACCAGGACGGCAGCTGGCCCAACCATCCCTCTCCCAGGGGCCCCAGAACAGCTTTCCACCTCAAGGATCAGTAACAGCAAGTCAGTAGAGAGGAACCTCTTGGCCCCGTTTACCTTGTAGAGGGTGTCCCCAGTGGTGCCGTGAGTGAGCTGGACTACCACATAAGCATGGAGGAAGTTAGAAGCAATCATATCAGGGACAAAAGTTGTGCTTTCATCCTGGAAGATGATGGCGACAATGTCATTCCCAATGTGACGCTTCCGCTGAAGCTGGAGAGGAGAAAAATAATAAAGCGAGAAGGCAGGTGAAAAAGAGCAGAACGGTACGATGGGCCTCGAACACCAGCTGCCTACCATCTCCAACCCGCCTGTTCAACCAGACCCCTCGTCTCTACTTTTACCGTTACTCCAGCCATAATTCCCCACGTTCTGCAGCTGGGCATTCTCCCCCCTGCGCAGTCCCTCAGCAAACACCCCTCATCTCTCAGCCACGCGGCTGTCGGACGCCTTAGTTCTCCTTCCAGTACCTGCTGGGAGTCTCCCTCTGTGAAGGGCAGCTTTGTAGACACATGAAACATGATTTCCTTGCCCCGGAAATTTGTATAGACTGACTCGGTGCCCGTCTGGCCTCTGGTGACATCTAAGCCTCCCCGGAACCTGAGCGAGTCCATGGGTCAGGCAGGACAGAGGGGAGAAAGCGGAGAGAAGACAGACGGTATCAGTAACAGTAGCGTGGTACATCAATATTATCAAAGGTAATTTTTAAGAAATTGGTGATAGTGAGGCACCACACCTTCCCAAAATAAACGCACTGACTGAAGCTGCACGATGTTTCTGCCGAGGAGCACCCTTGCTTGCTAAAAGCTATGAAGCTAAACCAGGGATCCTCAAAGGAGCTACTTTCTCCGGCACTCTTCTAAGCAACAAAATCCGTATTTGAGAACTACAGAAAGGATGGGCTACCCCACAGAAAGAGACTAAAACAACACCGGCCCTCGCCATTACGAAACAAACTTACATTCACACAGTCAAATAAAATGATTCGTTGCTGGTACCATGGGTCAGACTGAGAGACCAGGAGACCTTTAAATGAAAATACCAGCAGAGACCGAAGCTCCAACTTGTTCCCAAGGCACAGTGGCTGACAAAAGCATCCTGGGCTTTTCCACCTGTGCTGGGATTCAGAGGACACAGCACTTTCCTGAAAGCAGGGCCCTAACAGGGTCACAGTGGCAGCCCTGAACGCCCGGTGTCCCCTAACCCAGCCTGGCTCTCCAGCTGCGCCGGGTACGCACCCACGGAAATCCTGCAGCTGAATCCTGTCACCAAGGAAATCCAGGAACTCCAGGAAGCCCAAGCTCTCCTCTGTGTTACTGAAGACTTCTTCCTCGGTCGTCTTCAAAAGGAAAGGAGGAATCAGAAGGAGCACAAGGAGTACAAAGAACAGGCAGTGATTTCTATACAGGGTTCGACCGGCTTTGAGGACCTGCGCGAACACACCGATCGGCCCAGGGCGAGCTTCCGTCCTTTCTCTTTACGGCGTCTGTATTTGCCACGGGGTAGTACAGACGTGTTAGGACATTTAAGCTAAGGGAACGGACTCTGCGTTTTGTCCCAAGCATCACGGGATCTGACGGAGCTTACCTGTCCAGGTTTCTGGTAGATGACCCCAAATTTGAAGTTATTGCTTATGACATGTTCATCAAACGCAACAATAAGCTGTGAAGCCTAAGGTAATGAAAACACAAATTGTCAGCTGGACACCACGAGCCAGACCTTGATGGAAAAGCGATAGACAGATATATCAGAAGATGATACCTTGGGGTAGAGGACAGGAAAGAAGCGTTCAACGTTCACATCCTCACACAGTAGCTGTGGAGTGAGAGAGAGGGAGGGAAGCAGAAGGGTGATTATCACGTGCCCGAGCTTGCTGCGGGCATAAGGGCATAGGCACCGTTTATAATTATCTGGCACGAGTCCCTTCAGGCAAAAATTAAGAGGTAAAGTCAGAGGAGAAAGGAGAGAAGTTAATGGAAGTATAAAAGGGAAGTAGATGACAGTACTGTTGGGGAATGGCAGAAGAGAGGGAAACGGGAGGACAGAGGGGAAAACGGCTCGGCGAACGAGGCGCTAGGAGCGAACAGGGAAGCACAGATCTCACCTTGGCCATCTGGACAGCATTGGGGAACTCATTCAGGCAGGAAATGGGGATCAGATCATGTTTGGTGCCAGCCCGAGTCCTGACACAAAACAAAACACGCCTTAGGACAAAGGCTGAAGGGACGCACAAGCAACACCAGCTCTTCAAAAGAAAGAGCCGCCTTTCTTCCAGATTATCCTTCACACAGTTAATTCTAGAGGACTCATTTTAAGGCTGGTGCATAAAATCACTTGAAAAGGGAGGCATGTACACTTTCTTTTTGAGGGAAGGACAGATGTTTTTCACACAGGAACTCTAAAGATGTGCCTGCAAACGCCACTTCAGCTTCCCAAAGGAAACTGCTGAGGGGGAAGGCACGAAAGGAAAGCTCACAGGTTTCTTTGCAGTCCCCTCCAGGAGGAAGACAGGAGAGTCACGACCGCATCTCCGCAGAGGAAGCTCGGGGCAAGACCAGAGACACGGCACAGTGACACGCGCTTCGTCGGGCACCGTTACCTCAGCAGCAGGCGCAGATTCTCCTGTTTCTCAATCTGTTCGTACTTCACAGAAAGTACCAGGTAGCCCAAGGACATGTCACTGGAGTAAAAGTTCTGGTGCTCCTGAAAACAGGAAGCCAAAACGCATTATTCCCAACACACCGCCCCCACAAGTTTACCAGATTTTTTGCATACGATCTGTCATTCAAGATGAGCTAACTTTTCGTTAACTAGCAACGGCATGCTTGAAGACATGCGTATGCTGCCTGCCAGCCCCCTCGAAGATCAGTGCAGGAGCACATCAGAGTTCATCCACTGTCAGCTCAGCCCCTCCACAGCTGCCCATCGCCCGAAGGGCTCCTCAGAAGGAGCAGGATGAGAACATTCAACAACACATTCTGAAGAAATCAGGTTTCTTGTAGATAAATTCGTATCTTTCATGAACTTTCCTGTATCCATTCAGACTTTGCGTGACTAAGCAGTGGTCTCCAGCACATTCAACTGGATGTGTCTTGGGAATTCTTTACATTTACATTCTTTACGTTACAAAGAGTAACAGCAGGATCATTATACCAAACGGTTGATCTCTAAGAGCACTCGCATCTCAGGGAGGATGCAGTCAGAGCTCCAGGTAACTGCTTTGCGGACGAAGACTGCTCCCAGCAGTGCCACTGCCATTGCCTGAGCTTTGGTGGAGTGTGCCTCCAACAGGGGGACTCACTCAGTCAGACAGTGAACCATAACGCAAACATTTTCACGGGCTCTACATAGAAGTGGCTGTGGCCATACGCTTCTCCTGGCTATACAGTCACGTTCCAATGGCCTGGGTATAGCAATATATATTTTTTATATATGTGTGTGTGTGTGTGTGTGTGTACATAAAACATACATATTGCTATATACAACCTCTAACCTCAGAAGATTATAAAGCCTTTTGACAAGGGATGTGAACGGAAACCTTTAGCACAATGAGAATACTACATAGGTGGAATCATCCACAAACGCTAAGATCACTCCCATCCTCCTAGTGGAAAACCACTTTACGGCCAGGTTGGAGCTGGCTGCTACATAAACTCTGACCAAACAAAGAGCTGAGACTGAACGCATGCTTGCAGCAGAGTCCAAAACTATTTGATTTGAGCTATAAGCAGGACAGAGAGACCAGTGAGAATGTCATGCAGGGGATCCAATTCTCTTTAGATTAGATTTTGTTAGATTAGTATCTTAATCTCTTGCTGCTAATGAGAACTTCTGTTGAAATGGGCAGAAGTATATTCCATTATGTAGCCTCCAACCCAGGAGAACACAGTGAGCTGGGTATGGTACTTCTGAGCTAGCCATTATGGAAGTCGGAGTAAGACTCCTCAGCAAAGCAAAATAATAATGAATAAGACAAAATAAAGAATCCCAAAACCAAAATCGTCTCAGCCACCCTATACAGGCGGAATTATCAGGGCCTCCTTATGCCTTGGGACCATAAAAATCAGGAGAAAGTCATACAGCAATCTGCTGATAGTGGAATCGGGAATGTGCCCACAGAGATCGGCAGTGCAGAACAGTTCAGGCAATGGAGAAAAAAAAAAAAGTTAAATCAAGGCTTTCTTTTGGTACCTTTTGTAGACAAATCTCGGGATTTTCCAAATCCCAGATGATGTACCTTAAGATATCCAGCCAGATCTCCCACTTGTGGTTCTGTAGGAAAAAGCAGCTCCGTCCACTCATTGAGAAGTCAGATGCTCCCAGGAGATAAAACGCACACACTTTAATGGGGAGTTTGATTCCCAAATTCCACTTGTCAACTGTTTCACAGAGAAGAGGTACCAGCTGCTATCTGGTTTGTGATATATTTTCTAATGATAGTGTTGCCCGTCACCAACTTACTTGAAAGATATAATCAAAGTACTCTGCATACATTTCAGCGTGTACAGATTCTGCTCTGATGTACACCAGCGGTTTTATGCTGTTTGGTCGTAGAAGTGATGTCCCCAGCCTAAATGCCAAGTGTTTGTCATGGTCAAACCAAATGGAAGAGAGATCTAAAACGCCATTCCCATGCAAATAATGAATAGGCTGTTCTACCCCTAGAGTAGCAGTCATGCCAAATCAAGGACAGCGACTTGCAACCTGAGAAGACGGCCAAGGAGCATGAAGCCAGGAACCAGGATTGCAAAAATCAGAGGGAGCATCGCAGGAGGCACCATACCAATGCATCCTTCTGCATGATGCAGAAGTGTTAGGCACTGGGACAGCAAGTTAGGTGCCCAGTTGTTCGGTCAGAACTTGCATGATTTGGAATGTGTTCTGTGAAAGGAATACTCCAGACATAATAAATTAATAGTAAGGACTCAGCGAAGCGTGTAATTTGATCAAAAAGAGTTGCTAGTCTGACAGTTCCTTCCTCAGCCCTTTGCCTAGAAAATACAGGAGGTCTCTTCTGTCTCTGGTGGATTGCAACCTCTCTCAACACACGGGTGAGATTGCCTTTGTTGTAGAAAAAAACCTAAACAATTTTTTTATTAGTCATACTTCTGGCTTACTGTGAAATAAAGATACTTCTAGTGGAATACTCTGATGCCTATGTGGACATAGGCATCTTGAAGTAAATACACATAAATCAAGCCCCACCTGGGGGAAAAAAAAAAAAAAAAAAAAAAAAGGAATAACTAAGACTACAGTCACTACCCTGAACCTGGATGTGGCGAAGAAGCTACCGAATTTCTTCAAGTATTAGAGATATCGTCGTCCTCACTTCCTCTTTGGGACGGGGTGGGGGAAATCAACACCCAGAACTGCTCTGCTACTGACTTACAGGGAAAAATTGCACAGCTTTTGGTGCTAGCATAGTCCACCTTCTGCTGGAACAGAGCACACGAGTGGGTCCTGTAAAAGATCAGGTGTAAGTAAAGAGCAGCAAACAGGCAAACAGAATAACGTGGCCTCCAGCTGCAGCGTTCACATCACAGAAGTCCAGTGCGATGCGTCACACGAGTCAAGGGCAGTGACTGAGCTCATCTGTATGCGGGAAGAAAAGCTGAAGTCAAAGGCAGCCACAAAAGCTGAGCAGGCAGTTTATTTGTTCTGACCGTGACTTTCAGGATACTAAGAGGTCTTTGGGATGTGAACAAGACTGAGGTGCAGTCGCCATTGTGACCGAGGGCAGGGAGACAGAGCAGCAGCGGAACAGACAGACTCAAGGAGCAAAACAGAGCGTGCTCAATGGTCAATTGAAGTCTGGAATCAAAGAAGTCCCTAAACCAAAGAAGTCATACGCTAGGGCGGATGCCCAAGACGGGTTGTTAAGGAAAAAGATGTCACAATGCCAACAAAAGTCAGGACTAGAAGGCAGAACAAAGGAACAGGAGCCAAAGCCTGAGGTTAGCTGCAGCCAAAAGTAACACTGAGCTGCAGAGACCAGAGAAGAGGATGCCTTCCCAGGCCAGACCCCAGCAGGTCTGACACACGGGGGTCTCCGCTGCTCTGGAGACTGGGCTCTCAGCTCTGCAGCCGGCATAGCCGCACAAGGGGGTGCAGTCTTCACAGGGGAACAGGCACCAGAATTAGTGGGCACCTTACAATAATTGAATTTTTGTCAAAATTGCTCGGGCTGTCTAGCTTGATCCTGCATGTAAGCCTGGGTTTTAAACTGAGATCTGAGTAATCATGTGTATGAACAAAACCATAATTTCCTCATTACTTTTTTTTTTCTTCTGTGATTTTCTTTCTTTGTAAAAACACATAGGCAACAGAGGCAGACTCAAGAGTCCTTCAATGTACAACAGCATTTATTGTTAGCTGTCCCGAAGTCAAGAGATGAACCATCCAAAGGCTTTATGGTCAATACTGGAGATTGCAACTCAGCGGTGACAAGACACCCTGGAGCTGAGATGACCTGTGTATAGGTACAAGTTTGTTCAGCCATAGAAGCCGTTTCTGTGACAGTTAAGGCAGCCTGAAAGCAAGTTCTGGATTTCAAACGGATCTCTGTGAAAGCAGTTAACCATCTTCCATGGGGCCAAGGGAAAAAACTAACAGAATACACAGCGCTGCCAGTTTGCCTGAGAAGTTACAAAGCTATGAAGACATCTGCCATGCTCTCAGCCGCTCGGGTTCTTTTTGATGAAATAGAATTATTTTTCACAACTCAGTAGCAGCAATTGCACCAAAGATGAATAAAACAGACAAAAGTAAAAGACATCTTCCCCATGGGACCTGGTACGTTTCATCAGTTCTTTTAGCGATAGGAGCACGGAAAGCCAAAAGCACGCTAGAAATCTTTGCAGGATTCAAAATGGGTTCATTAGCCCATTCTCCTCCTTCAAGACAACTGAAAATAAAAAAGCAATTAACTTTGAAAAAACTTGGCAGCCTCTGGTCACCTAGTAAAATGCTGAGATGATTTCATCCCTGAAGAAGGAAGGAAAAGGTGGCCAAACGATTATGTGCTGATGACCCACAGGAAGATAATGATACCTGAGCATCCAAACCTATTAACAGTGACGGATAACCAATAAACTGGCGCACTGAGTAGGCAGCATCATTATTGCAGCAAGCCTTCTTGTTGGAAAAGTGTAAGGTGTTGTCTGCCAGTCAGATGACAACAAGGACCTAGAAGCTACCACCATCGGTGGCACCTACAGAACACAGAACCACTGAGGCTGGGCTGGTACTGAAATAATACCCGATAAGGTTGTCTCCTTGCAGGCCCTCCCTGCACCTCTGCTTGGAAAAAACTTAGAAAAAAAAGTATCTTGGGCTGATGTGAGCTTGTCATGACAGGAAAATAGCAGCAAGCTCCAAAAGACATGGATTTGCATACCAGAGGAAAATGATCCTAAATAGGAAAAGACCTGCAGCCTCAGCAAGTCTGAGAACACATTTACTAAAAGCATAGACTTGTAGCAATGAAACAAAATCAGACAGACTTTAAAACAGAAAAAGAGATCATTACAATTATACCTAGTAATAAAAATGTCCTTTGACTGCTTCAA
This sequence comes from Micrastur ruficollis, assembly GCA_034782655.1. Taxonomy (NCBI): domain Eukaryota; kingdom Metazoa; phylum Chordata; class Aves; order Falconiformes; family Falconidae; genus Micrastur; species Micrastur ruficollis. The sequence continues at coordinate 331,184 of JAVKKW010000058.1, forward strand.
AAGGTTTCCACCTCTTTGTCCTAGGTTAAGCCAGAATTTCACACTAATAACTTAAGACACAGTTCTTTCGGCGGAGAGGACTCCAGGGAGCCAGTTCCCCAACAGCCCGCAGCACCGCAGCAGCAGTACTTTCACCAGCACAAAGAAAGGACAGCCTGATGGAGAAATACATGGCCACACACGAACGTACGGCAAGAAAGCTCCTCTCACCGGCACTGCTTGTGAAACTGCACCCAAAGGTTCTTCTGCCTGGCACATCCAGTGTATACCTTTATCAAATCCTTCCTGGCCTCCGGCTACTTCTCTTTATTATAGTCTTGAAAACCAACGTAGGCATTGAATAAATCCCACAGCACAAGACAGAAGGTTTTACAGCCTTCTTCCTACAGGCAAAATGAATCTCACTGTGTAATCGTCACATAAAACACAGACCATGAAACAAACAAAAGGAACTGGGCTATGGCTTGTATGTCCGAGCATTTTTTTTTTCTTTTGTGATTGTTTGATAGGATCTGCTGTAAGGTGTTCTGCAAAAAGTGTCAAAAGAATTGTCTGAGTTTGAGTGACCTCATATACGCACACTCGCAACACAGACACGCAGATCAAGTCTGTAGTACCACACATACTCTAATCTCCTGTCTCACTTGCAGGATATTCCCTAAACCACTGGCTACGCCTCCCCCATCGCGTGATGCTTACGGACTCTTCTTCAGCTAAGAACTGTTCGCAGTTACTCCAAGCATGCAAGAGACCTCTCCTTACCTTCCCGAAATAACCTTCCCATGTTATCAGCAAGCAAGGACTCAATCCACACAGCATCAAAATCGCTGGTCTCCCTACCTTTGCACTGAAGAAATACTCTCCTTGCGGACAAGCTCTGAGCTCTCTCCTTACCTAAGCTTTTGAGCCGTGGGTAAAGACACGGGTACGGTTTTCTACCCCTGGGTAGAGTTTTCTCTGAGAAGAGTCCTGTTCACCTTGTTCTTTTCTGACACTGGCTTGCTCACAGACTTGCACGTTTAACTGAACACGGACACACTTTCATGTCAATTAAGACCAAGAATAAAGCGCTGACCAGTGTAGAAAAGGAAGAACACAGGAGCGAGGAGTTTTTCTGTAGCACCAATGGTTGGGCACCTTTGCAAATGCAGAGAGTCTGATGACAGGGGAATTCCTGGATCTGACTTGGAAGGCACAACGATGATACGGCCCTGCACGAGCAGGAGCGTGGACAAGATGAGCTCCAGAGGTCCTTCCAACCTCAACCGTTCTGTGATTCTGTGACAGCAGGTCAGCAGTGAATCCTACAGCCAGACTGAAAGAGTCACATCCCAGTTTGCCTCTCATCCTAGCTGGCTCTGGAAACCTTCAGGTGCAATCCTAAATTTACCATGACAGAAAAAGAGTTACAGTTCGCATACTGGGAGCTTCCGGAATGTCACAGGACGAGTGGTGACGTACACCAGATCTGCCAGCGTGGGGAGGGGGCCCCAGGAGCGGCACTCCACACGTCAGGGGCACCCCGCCAGTTTCCCGCGGTGCATGCTAGCGGTCGCGGGACGCAACGCAGGATCATCCAGACCAGCCCCGCTACTGCAGAACGGGTCCCCAGCACTGCTCAGAGCTCCGCCTCCTCCTGGTTTCCAACTTAGGAAGCAGTCCCAGAGGGAGACCGCTGAATAAGATGCAGCGTGAGTATACCTGTCAGGCTGTCTCATCTCCTTACGCCATGAACCGAAACTCAGAAAAGATCATGAGTTTGTTCGCACTTGTTCTTGATGGTTGACATCATCCTGAGATCCAGTCCGGGAATCAGCCGATTCCCCAAACAGGCCAACCCAGACGGACCCAGTGGCCAGCCAGCGGACAGCCCCTTCATCAGGCCGGGCTCTGTCTCCCTTTCTGTCAGACCGGAGTTTTTAAAGTCAGGGAACACTTAGCACCAAACTTATTTAAATCAAACAACTATAAAACACCTTGCCCAGTTGCCTCATACACACTCTGTGGTGACCATACTCGCTGCTTAGCTACACCGCGGCACAGGGACCACCTGGCTCACTGCTGAGGGGCTCGCACTGCCAGCGCCAAAGTCCTCTCCAAGAACGCCACCATCTCCTTTTCCAGTATTATTACACCTTTTTCCCCTTGTCATCCCAAGGTCGGTAGCTGTCCAGGAGCCTCGGAAGAGCTGCTTAGCCGAATCTAAGCGTTTCCTGTGCACACCTTCCCCATCCGTCAGGCACAGGGTGATGCACATACCGCAGGGGGACAGGACCGAAGTAACGCGCTACGGGCCGCACAGTAGCACGTACCTGATCTACATTAGTTCAAGGCATCGTGAGGAATTCATAGGGAGCGGCTGTGCAGTTATTTCCAAGTCCACCAGAAGAAGCCTGCGATGCCTTTCAGCCCTGAGGCTGGGCGGGCAGGGGGGGCTCCGAAGGCTCTTACCTTCCCCAGGAAGTGCTTGCGGTACAGCTTGGCCGTAGGGTCACTCTCCAGTTTCACCTTCCCGCTCCGGGGAAAGGGCACGTCAGACAGGGTTGGACTCAAGCTGGAGAGGTTGTGGCTGGTCCCTTCGATCCAGTAGCCCCCGAACTGGGGTAGGATAATGAGAGGATACGGCCACCCTTTCTGTAATACCTATTCAGAAGGGCAGAGATCGTGAAAGCCGACAGGCTGGTAAAGTCCAAGGAAAAGCAGAGAAGAGCAGTAGCAACTCACCTCGTGGATGCTGGGGTAAGGAATATACTCCTCTTCTGTCTGAAATCAGAAGAGACCATTAGCAAAATTGCTTCAAAGTGTTATCCTCTCACGACGGCGCAAGCTGTGCCCTCAGCCTCTGCTCTGCCCTCGTCCATCTTTAGAGTTTTACTTAGGATTGAAGGTTAGACTCCATTTCCCAGGTCTCAGCATTCTGATACAGAACTCTGAGAACAATAAATTCAGGAGTCAGACTGCACCCACCTTCCTCCCCGAAATTACACACAGTAACGGCATGCAAAATGAGGAGGCAGCCAAATAACAGGCACACTGGATGAAGTTAGGAGTGACAGCCTGTCTCCTTTCCCTCCACAGTGTCAGGCAGCTGCTGTTCCGCAGGCAGAGATGACAGCGGAGATGGTGGAAACGGTGCCGTTATTTACAGTGAGACCAGGGCTGTGTCACCTCCATAGCTAGACCCGTGGCGGACAACCGAGGCGTGACTGCACCAGCAGGAGCAGCACCTGAGCCACTTTACGCCAGGGGGATGCCCCTTCCACCACCACAAAGAGCACGGCCAGCTCCGCCAGAGCCCAGCTATACCAATTCTCTATGGGGCTTTTTTTAAAGGCCATCAAAAGATTCAAGGTCAAGGCTGATTTCAAGGTTACTGTGCCTGAGCTGGGACTGGAGGAACAGGGAGGAAGAGTTGAGCATTCAAGGCTGGGAGCCTGTTCCGATTGATACTGAGGGAGACAGAGCAGCTTTCTAGTAGCATCCAGGGCAGTCCGCAAGCAGACTACTGAAATAAATGCAACGTGGTTTCATTATTATTATTATTATTATAGCTCTTAAATTGAATAGAATTTAAGAAATTGCTTAGTCAAAACTAAGTTTGTTAATAATAATAAACACTTATTGGAACCACTTAAATTTGAAAAAGGGAAGTATTGATTCTCTCTCAGCTACATAGTTTCACCCTCTTGTGCAGCAACTTTAAAAAAAAAAAAAAAAAAAAAAAAAGGCAAGCATATATGTGTTCCTGGGCTGTCTGTAGGCTCCACGTTCATTCCAAGATGCAGATACACTGCAAGCCAGGTCAGTAATTATCTGTCATTCTCAGCCACTTAGGAGGCAACAAGGACTTGGCCTGACCTTGAGAGGAGCTGGAAGGGAACATCTTTGTTCGTCCAGACGACTCCCCTGGAAACAAAGTCACAGACAGTGAATCCCATGTTTCAGCAAGTCTGTTTCACTTACCCTCTGTGCCCTTCTCTGTATCCTCAATACGCATATTTTGTCTCTCTCTATAATTTTCTATTTTATGCAAGTTTGTAATAAACAGGAGGAGTAAAGCTAGAACTTGGCCAGTCCCCTGGTTTGGCATGAAAACAGAAAAGCTCCCCCTGCCACCTCACATCTCTTCAAAAGCAGAAAGCTGGCAGAAATCAGAAGCAATCTCCCAAACTGATGCTCTTATTTAATTTTCTAATCTCTTCTAGCTACTTTACTTCCTATCCTAAGCAATAAAAAAAGGGAGAGGTAAGGGCAGAACGCAGAGCAGTATTTCACACCATTATTCACTCCTGTTCTACTCTTCCCTCTCCCTTGCAGGTGCCGTCAGGCAGAGCACAGAGAACCTCAGAGCCGGGCTAAAAGTAACAAACACTTGTTTTGACAGTTAGGGCTAGGCGAGACGACTTTCTTCTTATTAAGCAGCTTATGTGCCTTGCTTCCACCCACATAAGGAACACATCTGTCTCTTAGAGGCAAGACAGAAAGTCGGAGCTGCTCTCCATCCATCCATCCATCCATCGGACAGCGCAACGGACTCCTGCAGGCAGCAATGAGCCACGTTGCAGAGCCCTGCACGTCTGCTGCCCGAGGCACCCTTGCTGTCGGGTGGGTTGGGATGGCAGGGCAAAAGACTACTGGATGCCTGGCTTCTTCCTGAATCAGCAGCTGGCACCCCGACTTGCTTCTCTTTCTTAAGGCTATTCCATCCTCCGCCTTCTCACCGTGGCAAGAGTAGCTTACTTGCCCCACAGCTCCGCAGCAGAAGCACACAAGAATAGGAAAATCATTGTGAGGACAGCCCCAACACAGCCCACAACAGGAAAAGCCCAAAAGATACGGGGGCCAGCAGGCTCGTAACATGCTGGCTACAGTCCAAGCAGACATCAGCACAGGCAGAAGAGCAAGAGGCAAAACTTGCACTTCCAGATAGGAGGCTGAAGACCAGGATTTAAGTTGCAGCTTTCTCTGACACACAACACGAGTGTTCAACTACTGGCACCTAAATCCTGTAACTCTCCTACCGGAACATTCTATACACCATCAGTGACACTGCTCAATGGAGTGGCTAATCAGGGATTCCAGACAGGGCAAGCGGCTCTCGACTTTGTTCTGAAAAGAAGCAGGATCTGATTTATAACAGCTATGCCTATGCAAGTATTCCACAGTGGAACTAGCTTGTAAACTAGTATCTGGTAGAAATATGTAAATCTCACTGGAGCCCTACCATGGAGATTTAAAGAGGCTCCAGAGCAAATCTGGGGCCAATGCTCCAGCCAAACAGGGTGAAAAAACTGCTAGTATAGCAACAACATTAACATCGAGCAAGAGCAACATTACATCATGGATTAATAATGATCAGGATGCTCCTTGAAGAAGCAACAAAAGAAAGGGAAAAAAAAAAAAGAGACAAAAAAAAAAAAAGACATCCATTACACATAAAACCAAGGTTATGGAAAAATGAGAAAGCCTATTAAAAGAACTGAAAAATGAGCCATAAAAAAGCTAAACCTTCATGGAATTATGAGGAGCCAGACCTTGAGGTCACAACAAATGCATAACACCTTCCAAAAAGTCTTAGAAACACCAGAAGTAAGCCAGTATGGCTAAACGCCAGGGTAAGGGAGACTAGTAGCAGATGCATGAGGGCATTCTTCGTAAGCCTGAAGTTGAGTTCAAACACAAAAAATAGCAGTAACCACAAATCTTAGTTGGTTAAATACAGAAACACAGTAAAGCAAGTGAGGAACAATCTGCAGATAACACAGTAACAAAAATAAATAATAATAACAAAAAAATAAAAAATTATTTTCCTTAACTACATTAGGAGAAAGAAGCTTGCCAAAATGTCTACAGGGTGACACAGAACCAAACGACAAAAGCTGAGCTTAGAGAGAATTGCTCCCCCTGCCGCGCCCCCCCAAATTTTTTTAAAATCTGTATTTTCAGCAGAGGAGCCCGAACAAACCCCAGTTTGGAACTATCCTTCATAGGGCAACAGCAGAAGACCTGTTTCGAATTGCAGCGTCAGCAGACAGCACTGACAAAACGAACAACAGATCACCGGGACGTGGCGGGTTGTGAAGTTAAGATGGAGCGGGGGCTGCGGAGCGATCCCTGCCTTTCGCAGAGGCAGTGGGAACCGGTCTGCGTCCGGGGAAGTCACAAAGCGGAGAAGGGGAGCGCGTGGCACACGAGCGCGAACGCGCGTTCTGCTGAGGCGACCCGGGGTTCCACGGTCAACCCCGCGCTGGGGCTCACCGGGAAGCTGCGCTCGGGAACGGGGGGCTCGGGAACAGTTCTCTGGGGCGAGAGAGTCCAACGCTCTACCAAAACAGGACTGAGACGGGAGGGACGCAGGTAGAGAGCAGCCCCAGCCTGCCGGGGCGACCCGTGGGAAGGACTGGGACCAGCCTGCTACGCACCGGGGGGTTCTGCACACAGGAACAGAGGTGAGGAAACGGCAGTTCTGCAGGTTCTCTCTCCCCTTCCTCGGCACTTCTGGCAGATCTGGGAAGCGCAGAAAGTCTCCCGTGTCAAAGGAGGCCCCGGCGGGAGGCCAGCAGCTCAGGGAGGCCTGCAGGAACCCCCTGGGTGCCGCCGAGGGGCTGCTGCCGGCGTCGGAGCCTCTGCAGAGGGCGGAGGGATGCGCCCGCGCCGCTGCTAAGGAGCTCCTGGGAGCAGAAGGTGCAGCCTGAATCTAACAAACTTCCTCTGGAGCGAAGCTTCCCATCCTGGCAAGGTTCTAAGGCAGCCCCGAGCCGTGCAGTCCGAGGCTTTATTGCAGAGGGTGACCAGGCCCTCGGGGAACGCGCAGCACAAGCTGCTGACGGGCCGAAGCACGGGCAGAACTAGTGGTGACGATCACCATCACCCCTCAAAAGGGGGAGGCACAGCCCGTAGCAGCGTCAGCCACCTGTTGAGAGCCCTTTCGGGTTCGGTGGGGCTCGGCTGGCAGCGCTGCCTTTAGGGAAAGGCTTTCCCTCACCGTCCCCCCGGGGCAGCTCACTGGAGACAGCCTCAGCCTGGGAATCCGCCGCTCCCAGGGTCCGGCGCAGGGGAACGCCTGGCCTGAGCGGGATGAAAGAACAGACGTCAGAGAAAAAACTGTCCAGACCCACAGCCAGGTCCACCATGGAGTAACAGTGCTACGGTAACACATGTTTTCTGCAGGGAAGAACAGCGACTTGAGGGCACTGGTTCAAAACGGACAACTTCAATATAAAAGGGGACCCAGGAATGAACCCATGAAGGTGGCTGTGAGACAGTAAGACTGAAGGATATGTTGAAACGGTACGAACGCAGACTAGAGGTGGTGAACATCACACCACAAAAGACAAAAGCAAGTAAGTGAAGAGGGATTGGCTTTGCAAGTATGCGAAGACCTAAAACATCTGGGTTTACTGGCTGAAGTAAGATTTGCTTGCTTTCCAACTGCTTGCACTGCAGAGCAACCCAGGAACAAGGGATGCCCAAGTGCCCTTAAAGAGTATTTCCTGTGACATCGCTACACCTGCAGCATAGAACAATGTGGCCAGTAGCCCATTTGCTTCAAGTAATGATTATTAAGATTAAAAAGGAAGGAAGAAAAAAAAAAAAAAAACCCAACAAAAAAAAGAGGACAAAAAGGCAAACTTCATTCCCAGACTTCAGGGACAGGCTTCAGTTTAAAAAGATAGCACAACTTTACCGTTAATTCATCACACGTAATGTGAAATGGCTACGTTAATTTTCAGTCAAGCAATTACACTCCAATCCGATTGTTAAAGTACGCAAATACAAATTCTATCCTGTGGCTTTGCTGTTGTTATTTTACAGGAGAAACATCCAACTCTCCTGCTTTGCCTTTTACTCACTTGTTTGCTAATGAAAATCCCAGATTTAATTTTCAAGAATGATTCAACAAATCTAAAGGATAGCGAGAGTCAAATGGAAGGAATGGGAAAGCAAAAACAAGACCAAAAAAGAATAAACAAAGAATTAGTCAAAATCTAAAGAAAGATCACAATATAAAGATAAATAATAAAAAGAAACTGGGGGGGGGGGGGTGTCTTTTGGAAAACACCTCTCTTCCCTTCTTTCAAAAAGTTGCTGTCATAACCAAGCAGCAGCTATTAATTCTCCTAGTGCAAGTCAGGTGACAAAACAAGCTACATGGAAAAAACCCCAAACCAACCACTAGGCAGCGTGAACGCTGGGCAGCGAAGAAACCACAATAGAGGCAAAATTAGGTGGTCTGCATATGCTGGAAATTCTCATCGGCTCCCCGCTACACCTCTAACTGAAGAGGCCCGAACCCAGGGGGAGGCAGTTTCCATAGGGCCAGCTGGGAGCCGGGAAGCCCTGCGGTCTTAGCACAGTCTCCCAGGGAGGGACACCTGCCAGCGACTGCCTCCCCCAGCTCGCAGGGGGCTGGAAGGGGCTGTCACACCGTCACACCTAACCTGCGCCCCAGCCGCCCCGCGCCGAGGCTCACCCCCCCGCACAGAGTCCAAGGACCCAGGCACACCCACAGGGCTTGTTCTACAGCGCTGAGAACAGACCCCCAGCAGCCTGGGCGCCAGCACCGTGGTTTCAAGGTCCGTGCGGGTCTGCGCAGGGCTGTACGGAGGCGAACCACCAGACCCCCTCCCCGCTCCTCCTTCCCTCTGCCAGGCAGCGCTGCAGCCTCGCAGCTCCACACTCAGCTGCTACCTTCCACCTCCTCACCTGTACAGGCCCACCAAAGGCTTGTGTTTTCCCCAGATCCATAATATGGGCACCCAAATTCCAGAAAAGGAGTTAATTGTTTCTTATAAGTTTAATTCCTGCACATAATGAAAGGCAGGAGTTATGTGCCGTGTTAGGTGTCATGTCAGGTCAGAGTTACCCACGGCATTTTAAAGAAGGTGGACCACTCGGAGAAAATACTGGTAGTCTGTAAGGATGCTCGGAGAACAGATTTTGTTATTAGATACATAACAGATAAAACATTATTAGATTACTATCTCTTTATTTGGTAGGGCAGGACTGGTTTTTTCCCCCCTTTTACTCTCTTTTAATTTTATAATGTAATATATGCAACTAAATGCACGTATCTCCACAGGAGAATTAAGCCAGTCCTTCTTTCTTGTGCAAGTTAAAGACAGGGCCCACAGTAGTTATTTATTAAACTGTCTGACCTTGCTAAATGCAGTTACGTTAACATCCCATTAATCACCTGTCATTAGCAGCTGCTACCCAGCAGAAGCAGCTTCTTGAAGAAGATGCCAGAGATACCTTAATGCAACTTTGATTTTCTCTCAGAATCACACTTCTCCAAAGAACAGAACCATAATAATTTGCAATTATTCCTTCCATCATGCTGCTTGGAAAAATGAACACAGGAGAATGCTTTTGAAACCCCATTGAAGAGTAGGTGTAGGAGCTTGGGCCTAGGAGAGCTAAAATATTCTGCAAGACCAAATTAAAGGGTACTGGGAGCGAAGCGACAACACAAACAGAAGCCGATTATTTGCTTGGCTATGAAAAATCAAGAGATGCCAAAGTCTGACAGAGTAACTTCTCCTTACCTGCATTTTTTCAATCATCTCAAACAAGTCCACAGTCTGTGAAAAGACAACAGGGAAAAGAATTTAACATTTGCAGAAGCTAACATTATCTTCTGTGCTAACCCAGACGCCAAAGGAGCCAACAGCTCCTTCCATGTTTTGGCACAGAAACTACCTGCTCGCTGAAGACAAGATGGAATCAGTCTTCCTTAACTGACAGCAGGGACAAAACAACGAGCCAAATTGCCTTCAGCTTGCGTTGCAAAAGCTTGCCCTGGAACCCGACGGGACAGTTCTTAGGAATTTCTCTCTTTCAATGGGTCAGACTATTGACTTGATACAGTACAGCGTAAGAAACGATGACATGAACAAGTCCGGGATTCCCACAGAAGTGGGCAACTACAGCCCTAACACACGCACGCACGCGCGCCTGCTCTCGGCCACTTCTGCTCGGTGGTTCAAGGCACGTTCCAACCCCCAGCCGGAGGGACGTGGGCTGTCTTTACCTTGTTGGGGACAGCAGGAGCAGGAGCATATGGAAAGCCTTGGGTGGGAGAGTCTATAACATCACTGAAGCAGCGCACCCCTTCCTCGGACCTCCTGCAAGGGACGGGGGGGACGGGGGGGGGGGAGAGAAAAAAGGAAAAACTTCTAACTCTTGGATATCTCCAGATGCCAGCGCTTGCCTGCAGTGCCTCCTTTGCCTTCTGCTGTCCTCTGCTTACTCTTCCTCTCCCCAGCCCATTTCTTGCCCACGAGGAAGCTCTCAAGCCCCGTGACATTCCCTGAGCTGCCTCAGCTCACCCCTTGCCGCCTGCAAACATCCTGGATGTAACAGCAAAAGCCGCCTGGCTCCGGCGGCTCTGCCTCTGTTCTCACACGCTACCTCCCTCGCCACTGTCCCGTGAGTGCTGAATGGTCTGTTTTGCCCAGTTCCTCCCCATCATAGGTTTGCAGCAGAATAAAGACAGGTCTCACGGGAAGCTTTGGGATCAGATCTCAAAACTGAACCATAGTAAAAGAGCTGAAAGTTCTGAAACGTCACTGAAATCAGCACCCAAAGGATGGCCCCGGCTGCCACAGCCTGGGTGCCAGTCTCCGGGACAGGAGCTAACAGAGATGGTGCTAGAACGGGACCGGGAGAAGGGACCCGCATCCCCCCTGCAGCCTGTGGGTGGCCGCTGCTGGGACAGCCAGCGTGCAAGCTGGATGGGCTTTGATCTGCACACCTGCCATTGAAAACACCTTGTTATTTTGGCCCGGCCGGAGCAGCAGTGCGGACAAATAGCAGCAGCACTTACTTGATTTCATAGAAGAGAAAACAAAAAGTAACACAAACAATACACTGTAGTTGAAAAGACATCTGCTGCATCGCCCGTGGCGCCGCGGACAGCCTCGCTGCCGGCCACAGCTCGCCTACTGCTGGTTAATAAACTTGCCACGCCGCTCACGGTTTTTACTAGCAGTCACAACTGGGGTTTGTGTCACGGTGAAGGTCACGTAGGTAGGGCTGGGAAGAAAGCCCAAGTTCCTAATGCCAGACTGTGTAATGCAATCATGAATACGTTTGTTACGTGATCATATAATGCGATCATAAATTGCTGTCCTTTAGCTGTTTGATGCACGACTCCTGCTGCTTCCATGCGAAGGGATCAGCACCTGCAGGCCATGCAGGCTCTTGCTTTGAAACCAGTAGCCACACTCCCTGTTGCATGGAAAGGTGATGCATTTCTGTAATCATGAAGCCACACTCTATTACAAGCTCCAGCAATCTCAATGCCCACCAGTTCTCTGACAATTCACAATTTATTTTGTGTAGCCCAATGACATCATGTAACTTGTATACAGGCTGATCTACACAAAGTAACACAATTCTTCCATCCCACTATTTTCTCCTAAAAATCAAAATGAGCGAGATCTATGTAATGCATCTAGAGATTAAAGCCATAACGTATATGGGAGGAAAGACGTAGGAGTTAGTCTTGACATCCTCAAACAAATACTGGAATAGTTAGATGGCAAATATGTTTTAAATTAATATTAATATTATACTAACACATGCTTTATTTATCATCTCATTCATGTACCTGCATGTTTGGGACTAGCAAAATTTATGTCCAAGGCAGTACATGAAAGATTTTCATTGCTTCTTTTAGGAATCTGAAGTTTCTGCTCTGTGAGTCCTAAAAAGGTAGGAGCTTGGTTTGATATATCTTCATTTTCAGAAACTAGCCACCTCCAGAGAAGTGTAATAGTAGAACTTTTGTGCAACTGGGTGCCCTGGGGCCTTGTTGCGTGCTATAGTGTTTTTCTTTGGCCTGCCACTGGTTTGAATCGTGAATCATTCGGTAGAGAGCAAAACACGCACCTGCATCGGGAGAACCTGGCAGCTCCTGCAGCAGGTCAGCACGGCCGGTCCTGCCCCGCTCCCTCGCCATACACTCCCCGCTGCCCTCGGGGCTGGCTGGAGCGCGTCGCACCGCAGCTGCTCCTCTGCTCTCTGCTCCTTACCGTTCCAGCCCGGCACAGTGCTAGTGTCAAAGTTACTCCAGCAGATGCCAAACCCACCGGTCTTATCATACATTTAGAGATGTTCTCGATTCCGTGATTATCCCAGATTAGGGATGTGCTGAGGGACTTTAAAAATCCAGGAGAATGACTTAGATTTTATGTCATCTTTTACAAAATATCACAAGAACTTGGGGCCATTGTAACTATTGCTTGAAAGTCTGTTTGTGAATTTTAAACTTCTGGAATGAAAAGCACTAAGCTTTATGTATAGAAAGAGAACATACTTCCTTTCAAATTGGAACTTCAAACTCCTTGACCACAGAAAAGCGGAGCATCAACCTTCTGAAACAGAAAAGCAATTCTGCAGGGAGAGGAACACGTGTGCAAATGTATCCTGGCTGAACCTTTATATTTAGGAAATGGCAACAAGGGGAAGCAGAGGGCCTGGAAAAAGCCAAAAACTAAACTGGGATTTTACTAGTGACAGTAACCAGTGCATAGCCATTCAAGCAGGTAGCCAAACTAAAAGTAGGCACTGCTGATCCACCGCTAAAGACTCCACTCTCAATACTGAAACAGCGTGTGAAGCACCTTTGCAGACCTCCAAGCCACCATCTCCACACACACCACTCTGCTCACCCCCTGTATTCCCGTCTTGCAGCATCCTCAGCTGTTTCACTCCTGGGATCTCTCTATACAGCGCTCTCAAAATCATTCCCGTCTGCTATAGCTCAGCCAGTCCAATCACCAAGTCAAGGTACATACTTGCTCTAAGAAAAACACAAGTTGGCCTTGACAGATTTCAGCCATCCTTTCATCCATCTTTCCTAAGTATTTCAGAGGTAGCCGGGAAGTGACAAGCGCCTGTAGAGACAAGTGCCCCAAACCCTCAGGTAACTATTTTCCTGAAAGTTCACAGGAAGGCAGGTGTACAGCTACTGTAAACGCCTTTGCTAACCTGGAAGCCTTCCAGTAGGAGAAACAATGCAGCACAATCGGGGCAACCCCCAGTATCGATACAGGCTGGGCGGGGAACGGATCGACAGCAGCCCTGAGGGGAAGGACTTGGGGCTGCTGGTGGACAAGAAGCTCAACACGGCCCAGCAATACCCACTCACAGCCCAGCAAGCCACCCGTGCCCTGGGCTGCACCCCCTGCAGCGTGGCCAGCGGGTCGAGGGAGGGGATGCTGCCCCTCTGCCCCGCTCGGGTGAGACCCCCCCGCAGCGCTGCCTCCAGCTCGGGGCACCCAGCACAAGAGACGTGGGCCCGTCGGAGCGGGTCCAGAGGAGGCCACGAGGGTGCTCAGGGGGCTGGAGCCCCTCTGCTGTGCAGACGGGCTGCGAGAGCCGGGGGTGCTCAGCCCGGAGCAGGGAAGGCTCCGGGGAGACCTCACTGCAGCCTCTCAGCCTACAGAGGGGCTTGGTAAGAAAGATGGGGACAGACTTTTTAGTAAGGCCTGAAGCGACAGGAGAAGGGGGAACGGTTTTAAACTAAAAGAAGGTAGATTTAGATTAGATATTAGGAAGAAATTCTTTACAGTGAGGGTGGTGAGGCGCTGGCCCAGGCTGCCCAGAGCAGCTGTGGGTGCCCCGTCCCCAGCAGTGCTCAAGGCCAGGCTGGACGGGGCTTGGAGCACCCTGGGCTAGTGGGAGGTGTCCCTGCCTGTCGCAGGGGGGTGGACTAGGTGATCTCTAAAGGTCCCTTCCAACCCAAACCAGTCTGTGATTCCGTGATTCTACGTTCAGAACTCACCTGGACAAGGTGTTGAGGAACCGCACCTACCGTTGGACTCAGCCCTGTTGTCAGCAGGAGGTTGGACTATGCGCCTCCAGCAGTCCCTTCCCGCCTCATCTTCTGTAAATGTGTGATTCTGGCCTTAGGTCTCAATTTGGTGTTTTATGCTTTTTTTGGTCATAATTTTGTGGGGTTTTTTTGTGAAACTGATTTTTCAGCATGCTGTTTTATTGCTTTTGACATAGCAGAAGTAGAAGAACATCCTACCACAACTGCAAGTGAAAGGGAACTCAGTGCCTAGTGGTCTGTAGGATTTCAACATGCAAGATGCGCTTCCAGGAAAGCCCATGACAGTTCCTGTAAGCGGTTGATCAGCGATAATGAACCAAAGGGTGAAAACACAGCACAGAACAAGGACAGAAAGTAAAAGGAAAGAAGAATAAAGTTGCACAGGCTCGTTTTTCTGTAGGAAAACACCAGTCCCAGAGTTTCTATTTGGTCAACTCCCTTTTCAGGTTCAGTGCGTAGGCACAGCTAAGGTATGCACGGCACGGCAGGCTCCCGCCCCGGGCACTGCTCCTGCCAGGGTCTCTCTGGCTGGGCTGGGGGCACGGCGGCTGCCGCCCCGGTCACAGGTTCAGCCAGCAGTGAGGCCGGGCACGTACCGCAGCGACACGCACGCCCACGCGAAGGAGGCTGACGCAGCCCCCCGCGCTGGCTGCCCCCAGCAGCCCCCCCACCACACTGCCACTCACACGAAACGTCAGCGCAGACGGGCCGAGTCCTCCATCTCAAAGCAGTGCTTAACTACAACACGGCAAACCGACATGTCAAGAACATCCTACGTATTTTCTATAGTGGTGGCTGAGTGAGTCACCAGCTCTATCGTCACCATTCTCGGTTTGGCTTTATGTTTTACTGGAGAAACCCCCCTGTCTTTACGGTATTAAGTAGCACACTCTTTTAAGGCCATTCCCCAACCGCGGTGAATCTCAGAAGAATTCAGCCTAAGAGGAGACCGTTTCTGGGCAGAGATGCAAACGCCTGCCCAATGCTGCCAACACATCGAGCATCACAGACTCCGTTGACTACAAGGAAAGATTTCTACTTCTGTCTTACTATCTGAATCTTCAGACTTCAGGTTTTTCTTCCTCAATGTAGTGGAAAAAAGGTGTTGGTCCATTTATCTGCCTGGATGTCATCACACTGTTCTGGCTAGTCACCTTCCTCTGCAACACCATTTTCAAAACCCACGTTCTTCACCAGGTTTTTTCCTTTACAGAAATAGCCCATGGGACAAGTAGCAGTGCTTATGCTTGGTCTGCTCCCAGTTTCATCACCCTTGTTTGGACTAGGGCCTGATGTTGTGAGACATTTACAAATGTCTGTTACCAGTGACTTCACCGACTGCTTTCGCGGCAGCCTTGTGCCCTTTTTACTTTCCATGGCACGCGTAACCAACTGACAAGTAGAGCCATAGTCCGCATCTTGTGTTATACCCACCATGCGGCATTTCCACTGCTTCACAGTCCTCAACTTCTGACACAAAACGGGTAGTGGTAAGTCTAATATGAACAACGCCTCCTGAAATGAAAACTTCGTAGGAAGGCTGTTCCCTGGGAAAGCTTCTGGGAATAGTCATCGAGCTTCCAAAGTCAGACAGGGAAAGCAGTGATTTGAGAAAGTGTGGATATTGCTGCTCCCTCTTGGGTAAAAGCTAAAGCCTTGGCTTGGAGAATCTTGAAAAAAAAATTTTGTTTAATTGTTAGATACAATTATATGCATTATTTAATTCCAATGAATTTGGTCTTCTAATTTCAGCATCCAGAAGAAGTGTTGAGAGCCACATATCAAGACTCCTGTCTCTGTGACCTGACTTCTGCGACATTAACATTATTCTAAATTTCAGGCAACAAAAGGCTGCTGTATGCATCAAAGCCCAGAACAAATAAAATTAGTTTTTAAGAACATGCAAACTTTGCAGAGTTTCACCTCTGGTATTTCCAGCTAACGTTTAACAGATTTCTGTAATTTCACAACCTTCAGAGCCATGGGTGGCCCATTCTCATCACAACTAAGGTTGGCTTCAAGTGTGTGAGGCTGGTGGGTATGGCTGTGCCTGCTACCGCCCGACTTAGGGCCATCTGTGCCAGCTGACCGCCCACCTCTGGAGACTGTAAGAGCTTTTGTAGGATGATCTTCATTTGTCCAGCCCCTCAGAAGAGAGAAAACAGTCTGCATTAGTGCACTTTGATGGTGGATTCACAACTTTCATTTATCTCATTGACAAGCTTTCACACCTGCAGCCCCTTGAACCGATTGCTCTGTTATTCTGAAGACCTAACGGCTGCGAACTGAGAGCAGTGAATGAGAGAGAGATGATGATCCATGAGCTTACGGGGGGGAAAAACCAAACAGAAAAGAAAAATTATAAACAGAGCTTTGCTATCAGCGTCTCCCAGGAGTACCAGATACTTGCTGGGCACAGGCTCAGTTGCAGCAGGTCCTCAGTTTCACTGCACAGCTACCTACAGTCAGCTCAGAGCAAGCCATGGGCAATGCGGTAGCCAACAGGCTCTGCCTGCCAAGTTCTTGCTCTGTACCACAGAAGACAGTAGATTTCATGCTTTTCATTTCAGTACCAGTCCAAATGCAGTTGCTTAGCATGGAAAGACTGGTGGGTCACGAGCAGCAGTTCAAAGGCAGGCATTGCATTTACATGGTGCTTTCTGCAAAGAAGGTCTAGACTTCACTGCCTCTCTGCTCCTTCAAGTCTTTCACCTTGTGACTTCATGCAGAAAAGAGTAAAGAAGGCTAGTCCTTCTTCATGCTGTTCTAACGGGCTGTTTTCCAACATAGTTTTGATGTACTGGTGTTGGTTTTCCTCCTCCCTGCCCTGTCCCCTTTCCCCCCCCAACTTCCAGTGCCAAACAGCAGAGGGTTATGACAGCTCTATTAAATTAGCAGTACTGGTCAACGGCTGTAAATCACAGCTTGGGAGGTTCTAGTTGGACAACAGGAAAAACATTTGCCAAGAGGCAGCACAGCTCTGAAACTGGTATCCAGTGAAGGAGTCTCCAACCTTGGAGGCTTTCGAGGCTCAGTTGGACAAGGCTGTGATGACGTGATGTGGCGTTAGTGATGCCCCAGCTCTGGGCAGGAGGCTGGATCTTCCAGCCTAGTTTCTTCTGTTTCTGTGATTCATTGCAGAGCTTCCTTAGGGCTGGAGAGTGTTTCGGTATCACATCCACTTGATGCAGTTTCATCACATTTCCCATTCACCAGCCTGAAAGAACATCTGAGTACTTGGCTTGCTCTGTTGCTCAGGCCGTTGTCAAGATCTTCAGCCTATGCTTCCTAATTAGGGAAAATTAGGTTTTGCTAACGAAAGAAAGTTGCTAAAACTGGATATGGAGAAAGCGCTTCTCAGTGTTTGAATATAAAGGGATAGGCGTAGAAATGCTTCTCAGCTAGCATGTGAATGTTTATTCCTAAATACAACTCTCTGCACCAAATAGATCTGTGAAAATATGGCTTGGAAAGCCTTCGGGGCACCAGAGGTATCAGGCTGCTGGCCACCTGCCCAGGGACTAGCTCTGCTGTATCGGTCAGCCAGCAGTGAGCATGAGCATGGTCTCCTGCTAAATCTAAGTGTGCCCACAGGTCCCCTGCCCAGGACAGGGTTCAGGGCTCCGACGGCCAAAGGGTGTCTGTAATGGCACTGTAATGCCAGGTGCCACACAAGGTTCCAGAGACCCTGGCCATGCAGAGTCCTCTGGTACTGCCACATCTTCACTCAGACACCCAGGAGTTGGTAAAGGCCGAATCTTTTTGCCCTGTGTTTACAGTGAAGGTTCAATGTCACCTCACCTGCCAATGATCTGTGCTGGGGGAGTCCCAGTAACAAAACTGGGTGGAAACGGGCAGTGAAGCTGACTGGTATACTTTGCGGCTCAGCAGGAGAATAACGGGGCTGCTGTTCCCTTCTTCCCCCTGTTCCTCCACGCAGCTCATGATTTTGTTGTGCCATGTGATGTCTCCTTTCAGGTAAGGGCTTTGGTCACCCATGGAGCACAATGAAGAAATTAAATATATGACGTATCTGTAGACAAGGATCCCTGCAGGCTGACAGTGTCTCTCCCTTATCTCTAACAGGTCTTCATGAAGAAAAGCTGTTCGAAGTCTGCCTCTCCTCCATCCACTTATCTCAAAATTATTTCCTGCAAACCTGCGTTCATGGACACCTGCACTAGTGTCATTTTACTGCATCTCACCCTGTATTCTGCAGCGGTGCTGCAATGCTTGGCTTTGTATGAAGCAGTTTGCTGCATCCTCACTGACTTGTTTTAGTTTTTGCTTTAATGCTAGATAAGTATATAGAGGTGTTGTGAACACAAGAAACAGAATAATAGAAGTAGATCAAGCGTACATCATTGTGTGAGACAGCAAGTAAAAATGATGATAAAGAATGCTGAAGGCGAGAGCTGGATGGCTCTTTGACTGAGCATCCGCTCCCTTGCTATCCAGTCCAACGAGCAGCTATATACGGTTTCTAAAACATAGGTTCTGTCCACCGTTAGCGACAGATTTCTCTTTTCTTTTACCTCCAACTAACTTGCTTGAGACAACCTCAAGAGTTCACTGCTAGAATGGATTCCGCAGCCCACCTGCTTTCTCTGGGCACACACACCTTGAACGCCTACTGTGGAAGGATTTTTGAAGGAAAAGGGACACACTTTGTTCAGGGTGAGCAACCCAGATTTTGGAAGTCTGTGAAGGGGCCTCCGGGAGTGTCAGCGCTGGACAAACTGCTGCAGGCAGCTTGGACAGATAAGAGATAGAAAGAATGTTTGGTATTCGCCTGAAGCGGAGCTAGGTCTGGGAACGGGACCGCAAGGAAGGCGGAGGGGGGAAACATCAAGGTGCGTGGACAGAGGACTTTGGCCAATGGAATAGGGGGGCGTCTAGCGTGAACAGTATCACATATCCAATTGCATTAATTTTGTGACACGTGCTGTTGTTGTAACGGTATATATAGTTTGTTATGTTTTGAATAAAGGGAGAACGACCATACTCATATTGAGATCTCATCGTTACTCCGTCTGACTCCACTCCGACAGCCTACCACAGTTCCTCTGTCTGAACGAGCTCCAGTTCTTCTGGGTTTTGTTTATTCCGGCTGAGATGCTGATTGCTAGACTTTACTTTCTGCAATAGGCTTCTCTGGAAAAACATGTTGGTCTAATAGTTCCTTGCCCCGCTACCCTGAAAATGAGCCTTGGGTTCCTAAGCGACATAGGTGCAAAACACTAACCGAGATGGCCGAACACGAGACGGGAGGAGGAGGAAATGAGCGGTAGCCTGGGTGCAGGGGGGATGGACTGTGTGCAGCATCATCTTGGCATGGTGTGTCCTGTGGAAAACTTTGTCAGAGAATGAGCTTTTCTGCCATTCCTCCCGGGAGCGGCAGTTGCATCAGCTCAAATTAAGCAAAAACAAATGATGTCCCCAGGTGGAGTGTCTCAGCCACCGCCACCCCAAGGAAGAGCTCAGGTGGGACAATGCCTCATTTGCCATTGCACAGGGAACAAAAGGAGGCAACAAATACTTGATCTTCGGATGTCAACACCAGTGGTTCGCAGCAAGGCCCCAGGGTGCTATGATTCCGCTTCCAAGAGGGGCTGAGCACTGCCGAGCTCCTTCAAGGACTATGAGGGACGCAGCTCCTCCGTTCCCTTCCAGATGAGCTCCTCTGGCTGCAGGTTATAAGCTGGCAGTTAACAAACAAAGTTTAATTAGATCCACAGAGACGTCCACAAAGTTGTCCAAATTAATCTGAAACTAACTCCCAATGACAGGAAGAGTTGCACTCTCCAGGCATCTCCTCCGCTCAGCAGCTCGTTCTGAACACCGGGGGAGGCCTCCAGGGCAGAGGCGAAGGGCGCTGCAGCCCCCGGTGACGCTGCCTGCTGTCACACATGGCCCCTTCCACCTGGCTAAGGTGGGCTTTCTCACTTCGTGGCCGCACAGTGGTCCAGCTCCATCTTCTTCCCCATCCCAATATTCCTAAGGTCCTCGTCATTCCACCGGTGTTTTTTTACTCTTGTATGCTTTTAGTTACTGACAGGTGACTGTGTCATGCCTCTCTTGCCCCAGAGCAATGTGAGGCCGTGTCACCCTGCGTCGAGTCCTGCCATTTTAGGCTCTTGGGGTTAGTTTTGTTGAGAACTTGACTGACGTTGTAGATAAGGCGGAGGGATCAGAATGTGAGACCCAACGTGACGGGCTGTCACGGGGCGAGGGGAAGGGTTGAAAAGGGCAGCTGAGAGGAACCTCAGGTTTCTCAGAATGAGGGAAGGGTGATTCCCCTAAGGGCTGTGAAGGGCTGAGGACATCTGCACTGGTTGCCTCAGAGAAACAACCGGATGCCCGGGAAAGCTGAAATCCCAGAATAATCATGAAGCGAGTTCTCCATCAGATAAGAAAACTTAGATCTGCCTTCAGCACACCAGCCTTCCTTACTGCCTTCCCCTTCTTTCCTGCCTTAACTACAGGAGTTCAGGTTAATCTTTTCCAGGGCCTGTAGCTTAGTTTTCAGTTTGTCTGTCTGCTTCATTTTCACTTGCTGTCTTCAGTTACAGTATTTTCACCCCCTCTTTCATGACTTCCCTTTTTAGATTTGTCCTTTCTCGCTCTGGTTCTAAACCACTTTTCTTTCAGGAGCTTCGTTTTTTTTTTCCAAATAGGAAAAGCTTGCATGTTTGTGACAGCATTGACTGATGTATGCAGCCGGGTTCTTAGCAGAGATGCAAGACAATGCCTTTGGCTGGGCTAGAGCATGAGTAAGTACAATGAGGTGAAAGGAACGCCCCACCTTTAACAAACCGTGAGGATAAGTCAGCTGCCAGGCTGCCTACCCTTTTGTGACAGAACGCTGTTTTGGTTGGTTTATGGTTCAGCATCTTTCCCAGAGTGAGTTCCCAGCCAGTGTTTATCAAGCCCAACAACAGAAACTCAACAAGAACAGGGTGATGCTTTTTCTCACCGAGGCGAATTGGTCAGTCACCCTGCTGTTACCACCTCAGCCGGTTTCAGTTCCCGGTTCCCAGAAAGCTCAGAACGCCACAGGAATAAGGAAACAGTGCTTCTCCTAAGGGCTGTGCATAATTGTTTCAGTGTCTTGCCTCGGCGGGAGGCAGCATTTCTTGGCTCCTGTTGGCCGCAGAATGGGGATCCAGTAGCTGTTAAAAAGTCTCTGTCAAGGTGCTGCAGCTTCGAGCCCCCGGCCCAGCTACATCCTGATCGTAGCTGGCTTTACCGGAATGACAAATGCACTTTCTGAAATGGTATCAACATTTATTTTCACGTTGCCACTGTTACATTTGCAGTTGAGTGACTCTTACATTTCATCAATCACCAAAACCAGTCCAAGCAATCTACCTTAAAACTGCCTTAATTTCGCTAATCAGAGAAGTCACCATAGCGTTTCTGAACGACAAAGTCGCTTCTGCTCGTGAACATACTTGCAGCAGAACATCAGTGAGGCTGCTAAAGCCAAAATCTTTGCTTCCTACAACAGTACGATCCCCCCAGCGCACCACTGTCGGCATGCTCCTGCACGCAGAGAGGACCTGCAATCTTTCTTACCCTCTTCGCTCTCTTTTACCACTGGCTGGTTACTTCACGTTGCTCGAACATGGTTTTTGACCTGCTGCACAGCTGCGCGTCTCCATCGCGCCAGCGGCACAGGGCTGCCTGGGCTGCGCGCCGGTCCCTCGGCCCTGGCCGGGCTGGCCGCCCCGCTCTGCCAGGCTCCCTGGGACGTCTCTCAGCTGTCTCCACTTCTGCCCAGGTTGCTCCCGACTCTGCGGAGCTTCCCGGGCAGCTTTCCTGTTTCTTTCGCCTTCTGTGGAGCAGGCTGGCGATTCGCGAGGGTGGCCAGGCAAGCCCAGCACCGGTCCTGTTCCTGACGACCGGGGGGAACATCCCCTGAAGTATGTGGCAATTGCTGATAGAAACTGATATGATGTGATTCATTAACCGTAGCTGGATTCCAAGGAACTCTTTACACAAATCCAGGCTAAGGCAGGCCGGTCCCAAAGCCTTGCAGGCGTGTACCGCAAAAAAATCACAGAGTTAAGAGTGCGGGGGAGGAGAGCAGGGCTGAACTCTGCGGCGAGGAAGAAGCTACCTCTCTCTGACATGCTGTAGACTCAAGACATGCAAACGCTAATGCTAATGTGCAGCTTTTATTAATCTATTATGAATTTGGCTGTAAGATGATGCAACGAAAGCGCTGGGAACCTGAAAGGTGTGGGCTAGAGGAGGAAGTATGGAGTCACTTTGACATGCACATTCTCATCCTCTGCTGCTCGTTGTTTGTCTCGCTGCTGTGTGTTCTGGCACTGGGATGCATACCTCACCCCAGCGAACGCTCTCCTCCTCCCTGAGCCATGTTTCGGAGGTAATGCGTAGGCGTGTGTTGAAATGCTGCGGGAGGGGTAAGTTGCATGTTAATAAATGATAGCTTATCTACACACACACAAACTGAAACAATAATTTGCCTTACTTTCAGTGTAAGGCTGGGCACTATGGTTAAAAAAAAATTAGTGCACATTACTGCTGACTGCGTGGTACCGGTTACTGGGTACGTGCTGACTCGCCTGGGTTCACCTCCAGTCTAGCAGCAGCAAAGGACCATCCGATGATAAGAAAGTTAGAACAGACTTGTCAAAATAGTTCCTTGTAATTATTTTTGCACTGTTACCGAGCTGGCAGATTTTCTCCTGTGGTTTGGGTTAGAGGAGAGGATAAATATAAATGAAAGTAAGAAATGGCACGTAAGCCCCTGAATTTTATTTTATAACACAAAGAGAAACTATGTATGAGTCAATCATCTGGTGTTCTGAAATTCTCACAGAATTTGCTAGAGGGAGCAATCTTACTCTGCAAAGCATTTGACTAAAACCGGCTCTTTAATGTGAAGATCTTCTTCCACCTATAATCCTCCCAATTTGCTAGGTGGAATTACAAAATAACCAGCTCCTCGATTTTATTCCTGTTACAACTGCAGAGACAACGTGCCACAGAGAGAGGCTGCAGGGTTGTTCCTTTATTCATTATTATACAACAGCATCTAGAAATTCCAGCCACCTTCAGAATCCAGCTTTGTAAATGCTTTAAGGACATTCTGTGCCCTGAATTGTTTGCAGCTTCTTAAACAAAAAAAGCGTGGGGAAAAAAGTTGAAATAAAAAAAAAATTTGCCAAGTTGAAAGTTAAGGAAGTGAATTAAGAGACCGAAGAGGACAGACTCCACTGTCACAGCTTTAATTGTAAGAAGCTGCATGACAGGTTTAAAAAAGAGTAAAACCACGTAATTACAACTTTGGCATTTAAGTTCTGCCTAATTTCAAAATTGTGACACTACAGAATCCCAGTTGGTGGCCTTGGAGGGGCCACAACTCCGCAAGCGCCGCAGTCTGCGAGAGCGGAGCTCCCTGGGCGCGCACGGCTCCGCTCCTGCGCACGCCGGCCCGTGAGTGCGGCCGGACAGAGCGACGGGCTCCCGGCACGGGTCAGGCGGGAGGGCACCTGCCAAGGTCTCCAGCCCAGCACCCTGTCCCTGCACCGCCAGCTCCACAGCTAGGTCAGGATGCTCATGGCCTTGTCCAGGCAGCACCTGAACGTCTCCCAGGAGGAAGCCCTGCCAGCCCCTCGGGACACCCGCTCCTGCGCTGGACCACCCGGGTGAGAAGGAGGGGATTTTTCTTTATGGCCAATCAGAATTTTCTTTGATACAAACGTGACTGTTTCACCGTGCCCCTCTGAGAGGACTCTGGCTCTGCTGTCTCTGTAGCCCCCCAGTCAGCTAAAGCCCTCAGTTAGAGCCCCTTCAGCCCCCTCTTTGCCCGGCTGAACAAGCCTGGCTCCCTCAGCCTCTCCTCGGACAGCACGTGCTCCTCCTGAGCTGTGTCATCTCTCACACGGGGGACTGCGACGGCGGACGCAGTGTTCCAGATGTGGCTCCATGTGTGACAGATAAAGGGGAATAACCTCTCCCCTTCACCTGCCGGCCACAGCCTTGCTACTGCCGCCCCGTGGGTGGTGGGTCTCCGTTGCCTCCTCCCGGCTCACGCTCAGCTTGCTGCCCCTGGAAGCCCAGGCTCTTTGCTGCAGAGCTGCCCCCAGCACAATGAGTCCTCAGCCTGGATGGGTGCATGGGGTAGTTTTGTCCCCAGACGACTATGCCATATAGATAAAATATTATAGAAGAATATTCTGAAAGGTAGACCTCCTCTAAACCATGTCCTGGGAAAAAACTTAAGGTACCATATTTACGTGGTTCTCCCAAGCTGGGTTAATGCAACGCGGTTCCATTCGAGCAGCCAAAAATCTTGACTTCGCCTCTCTTTTCTACTTACGCAAGCCTACAGGTCTCCTCAACAATTTCAGTCTAAGTGGCCAGGAATGAATGTAACACTGGTAATAAAAATAAATTGGGCCTGAATAATCTCAGTCCTATCCGCTGCTGAACAGTGATTTCATCCGAGCCAGTAAGAAAGAATGGATTCTCTGAACGGGTGAAAACTCCACACCGAGTTCTACAGATGGGTTTAAAGTTTTTATATCTGTTCTGCTTTGCTTTTAAGTGTGACTTTGTTTTAAACTTACTTAAAGACCCACAGATTCATTTTTATTTAAGAAGAGCAGCAATGCATTCTGTTAATTAAATCGTCGCCACTTCGGGTACGCACCAGCCCGATGAATAATCAGCTGCTTTCAACTGCTTCAGTAAAAGGAGCAAGAGCCCTCTAGGAGGGCGTTACAACACTGCCTTCCTCTGAAGGTGCCATTACATCCTGCTGCTCGATTTACAAAAACACCTGCGAACCCCCCTTCCCTGGGAGGAATGGAGCCGCCTGCCATTCCTGCAGGGAGGGCAGAGGCAGCTGGGAAGAGGAACGAGCTCTGTCTCACACTGTATATAAGGAACTGGATCCTGCAGAAGAGAAGAGAGGGTGATTATGAAATGCTGAAAGAAAACTGGCTCCAGGGACACCCAGAGCCAGAGGGAGCCCAGACTGGGCAAGAGACAGCACCTCAGCCCGGACTGCACCGCGGGCACCGTCAGGAGGAAGAAGTCTCTGTTCCCTGCCTTCCAACCCAGAGACGGTATGTTGTGGCTGAAGTGATCCGCTCCAAACGAAAGGAAGGAAACGCCTGTTTCTTCCCCACTCTTTAGCTTTGTTGTGTTTAGTAGAATCCTCTTGAAGTGTCAGTACTGGGAGTGAGGGGAGCCCCAGCCGGTCCCCAGTGACTGAGCCCGCAGTCTGGAGACCAGGCAGCAACCCCATCGCTCCTGTTACCTGTGAAGACCCACTACTTGCACCCAGCACCAAGAAAGCTTTAGAGCCAGACTGTATAGAATAGCCATCGGGGAGGTCCTGTGGCAGCAAAAGGTGGATGGAGGAGGTAGCCATGGCTTTATAACCACTGGGAACTGTGCCTGGCAGTAGCCCTTGTTGAGTTGCCCGCTTGTGCAGGGTCGCTGCTGCCTCTGTATTCTCTGAAGAGCTCCTTCCTGGTCTTCACTGCCTGTGCATTTTTTTGTCTTGGAGCTGACGGTAAAGTTTCTTCCTAACGTAGTCATTTTGCTGACTTATGCTCTGAAGCAGAGAGATTTAATTCCTAGTTTTGCACCTGAGGTGATATAATTGTGGATGTTTTCATTATTCACCTGAGTCCCCAGACGTTTTGTATCCTGCTGCGATAGCGGATCACAAGGAAACCTTAGGGCAGCAAGTTCCAGCGACTGCAGTGGCAAAAATAAAGGCAAAAGCGTGTAAGCTTACCACCTCCTCAACTTTATTGACTATTTCTTTCTGGAGATTTTTTGAGATGTCTTCTTTCCAGGAAAATCGCTGTCTCCACTAATAATTTTTTCCATCAACTTCCCCTTCCTTCTCTTTGATCTTTATGGTATTGGAATATTTCATGTAATTTTCCAGCTTCTTTCATTACTTAAACAGTGCTGGATTTTTGATGTGAGTAGAAATCTTCAAGGAATCTCTGCCTTTATTCCTGGTTTACAGTAAAGTGTAGAAGGAATTGGAATTATTCCTTGTAGTAAATATTGCATTATGTGATGAACACATGAGCAATGAGCACTGTTTGCTATATGTAATTTATTATTATATGGCGCTCTAAGTCCTTAACTGTTCTAGATCTTTACAACTTAAACAGCTTTGCATCACTCCACATTCCTAGGAACTTTCCAGTCTTCCCATGACAAGCGATATCTCATTCTCTCTAAGTGCAAGATATTAGCTTTGAATTTTCTTTAAAAAATTGTTATACAGAATACGCTGCCAGGGACATCTTCGGTTTTGAGTCTGGAAGTTTGTTTACTTTAACTCTGATGCCATAGGACTGAGTCAGGCATAAAGATGTAAGCAGCCAAAACGTCAGCTCTAATTTTGGAATCCTCATGTCTAATCACCAACTCCTTCCACTTGAAACCCTGTTTCCATATGGACTCTGAGGCAGATCCATTGCGGGGAAGGGAGAAGCCAGTCAGCAAGCACTTCAAATTCCCATGAATTGGAGTCAGATTGTAGAGCAGAAGCTCCAGCTCACTGTCTGGTTGTCCTTGTACATCTCTGGCACAGGTGCAAGACCTAGGTGTTGATGGTCATCAAGATCCCAACACATCCATCTGCAGCTTCTTAGGACACTCGGATCAGGAGGGAGAGTCCAATGATGACTCTCAAAAGCAGGGCAGGACAGAGAGACTAATCAGCATCAACTCCTAAAGGGTACCTAATGCATATTCAAAACCTGCACGTGCTCACCAGCCTAAGAGTGACTCAGAAGAAGTGATGAAGACCCAACAGCTGATACGCCTTGTCATCAATGTCATGACAAAGAATCCTAGGCAGATCGTGTGGGCACCAGAACCTTGGTCATTGTGAGAATAGGGGTCTGAGAGTGTGTTGGATGTGACTGAGTGAGAGCAGTTTTGTTTTTAAACGAAATCACCTTCCTCCCCACACAACAAGCTTTACCACATCGATTCTACAGCACTGCAACATGATTTCCTATATGGAGCCGATTGCCAGACATCAGGTCAAATTGAACTGTCTCCCTGCTGTTTCTCTCCCTGTAGATGCCATGTGAAGCCTGCATGGAGAGGGACAACAAGAGCACGGATGCAACCATGGAGTTCCTCCTGCTCGGCTTCTCCGAGCTGCTCTGTCTGCGGGTCCTCCTCTTCCTTATCTTTCTCATTGTCCATGTGGTCACACTGGCAGGGAATGCAATGATCTTCATGGCAGTGGTTATGGAGCCTTCCCGTCCCCCCATGCTTTTCTTCCTCTGCCAGCTGTCCGTCATTGAGCTGTGCTACACCTTAGTCATTGTCCCCAAGGCGCTCCTCAGCCTGATCGTGGGGGACAGCAGCACCATTTCTTTCATGGGCTGTGCCGTGCAGATGCACCTCTTTGTGGCGCTCGGCGGGGCCGAGTGCTTCCTCCTGGCAGCCATGTCATACGACCGTTACGTCGCCATCTGCCAGCCCCTGCGCTACCTGGCTGTGATGAGCGAGGGGCTCTGCCTCAGGCTGGCTGTGGCGTGCTGCCTGGCAGCCTTTGCCGTCGCCCTGGGGCTGACGGTGGCTGTGTTCCGCCTGCCCTTCTGCCGGTCGCATCGGATCAACCACTTCTTCTGCGACATCCCTGCTGTGCTGCACCTGGCGTGCACACAGAGTTACACCTCTGAGCTGCCGCTGCTGGCTGCCTGTGTCCTCCTGCTGCTGCTCCCCTTCCTCCTCATCCTCACCTCCTATGTCTGCATTGCTGCTGCTTTGGTACATGTCACCTCCTCCGCGGGAAGGGGAAAGGCCTTTTCCACCTGCGTTTCACACTTGGCCATCACCTTGCTACATTATGGATGTGCCACCTTCATGTACGTTCGTCCTAAGACCAGTTACTCACCGGTTCGAGACAAGATGGTGTCTCTGGTCTACACCAACTTTACTCCGTTACTGTATCCCCTCATCTATGGCCTGAGGAACAAGGAGATCAGAGGGGTCCTCAGGAAAATGTTGAGGAAGAAGAAAAAAGCTCAGCTGAACTGTGACACCGCCAGAGCTGTGCTCTCTGTGTGTGGTAAATTTTAGTAGAAGAAACGTGTGCGTGTTGGAAAACAGCCCCGTAACGACGGTAGGACCAGAATCTCCGTAGACTTCTCTGTGGCAAATATCCAGGCAGAATTCAACATGCTTCAATACATTTATGTCAAAAAGATGCCTCTGCTAAAAAAACACCCACCACAAACAAGAAAAGATCTCCAACATAACACTTTACCTAAAGGGACATGCTTTAATGACTTGTGAGGATGAAGAGCTCTGATCACTTTGTGGTCTCACTTCTGTGATCGCATACCACATCGTGCTTACTTGCGTTCATGGTCATGTCAGCACAATCAAAAGATCAACACAAAATTATGTAAAGCTGCTGTATTGGTTTCATTGTTTTTCTATCAAGATGGAAGTAGAAACTGTAAAGTGGGAAGTCAATAAAAAATTTTAGACTGGTAAGTTTATCAGCACAAAAAATCTAAAGAGGATTATTGAAAAGTTAGAAGAAGAAAGCCCATGTCTAGAAAGGAATGCAAATTAAGCTGTGGTCTTCTCCAAATTTAGCAGAAGGCTGCACTCCAGTGGAAAGATTGTTGGTGCAAAGTCATCTTTGAATTATTCTAGATAATGAAAATGAAAGTGCCATTGCTTTGACAAGCGTATGACTGTCCTACGCCCGAAAAGATTGCAGGAAGCAATCTTTCCTTTTATAGGGAGACGCTTTAGGTTTGGATTGCTCCTATGGCAACATAAAGGCTAACATGCTGGTCTTACCATGTGACTTCTATCCGGCAAGACCGTATCATATAAATAAGGATGCCTGAGGGGTGCTGAGATCTACTGCCGTAAGATTCATAGTACCACTGACACAGTTCTTGTCATTTCTTTAGCAAAACCAGTGAGAGTTACAGCACGTGCTGGACCGCAGCAGAGGTCGGCGTCTGAAAGGTGCAAAGCAGCGTTATTTTGTGTGTTTCCTACACGTAGGTGGAACAGGATGATTCCGACAAATTAGGGAAGATCAGTTTTGGACAGGAACAAGGGGGAAAGAAGCAAGTTCATTATTTTATTTAATACTTCCCTCCCCCCGCGGCTCTTTAAAGCCCCACACAGACCCTATGATTCAGAACCCACCTCTTACATATCAAATGGTTGAGAAAAAATTCAAAGGCTTGCTTCTTTTTCTCTGCCTCATCCAAGGGAGTGCCAGCACCCCAGCTGCCCCCGCTCTCCCGCGGCAGACTGAGCGCGCAGGGTGAGACTTGCTTTCTCTGGGCTACGATCATTAAGAATGATGGTAAGTGGATTTGACTAATGTAAAAAACTGGCGCTGTAACGGAGGAAGTTAAGTTGGAGCCATCTGACAAAAGAGAAAGGTGGAATTTAAAACTCACATTAAAAGCCGTCTCCAAGCTGACAGTCTAGCCGGCCTAAAGCATTAACACGGAATATTGGCTCTCGTGTCAATGAATAACTAATGACTGCTGTCAGCAAAGGTTTAGCTGCATTATTTAAAATTATCACCAAAGTTGCAGTGAGCATTTTAATCACCTGCCAGGTCGTCCAAAAAGGAGAAGGGGAGGGTCTCGGTAAAAACACGTCACTGACTAATAGAGAAGTGCTTGAGAAGGACGTTAGAGAAGTACTTTGAATCGAATACTATTAAGTAACTGTAATGAGCATAGGACAAAACTGAAGCATCAGTTCCAAATCCTGTCAGGTCAGACCAAGCTTTGAAGTTAATCCTGCTGCGAGCAGCGGGCGGCCTGAGCCCCCCGAGGTCCCCCCTGGGGGCAGGGCTCCGCGGCAGAGGTTTCTAGCCTGCCTCCTGTGGGGCACTGCCCCGCTCAGACACCTGGCCATGAAGCCAAGGGACAGGAAGGTACCGAGGTTTGTAACACTGATCAAAACCCTGGCAGAGGCCTGCGGCAGCTGTGGGCACGGGCCGGCAGAGCTGTAACTGCCACCCACCGCCAGCTGGCAGAACGTAGCGGGGCTGTCCCCTCACTAGGGATGTCCCTCCCCAACAGCTCCGGCGGGAGGCAGCTCGCGGACCTCCCTTCGCTGCAGGGATACGGATGATGCCTCTGGGAGGGACGGCATGACCAGGAGAGCAGCCAGGCCAGACTCCCGGCTCTTTAGATCGGAGATCCGTGTGGGAAGCACAACGAGCAGTGGAGGCTTTCTGCGAAGACACTGTCTCCACCCGATGTCCTTGCAAGATGAATGGAGTGAGGAGATATCCCAGAACCCAAGACCATCCCCACCAGTATTCCCGCCCCCAGGCACAGCACCCTCAGCCCCTCTCCTGTGCCCAGCTGGGCTGTGCAGGGCTTTGCCCTACAGATCCGTAGAGAGGGCTGGGGGGCGGGAGTGGGAAGAGGGAAGCTTACGGGGTAAGAGCAGCAAGAATGTGTAGGAGACATCAGAACCGCTTTCTTTTTAAATGTTACCTTTCAATTGCCAGGAGCTGCCCGAGGTCCCTTTTGCAGGCGGCTGCTTCAGCCCTGTCGGCCCCGTAAGCTGCACGTGGGGGGCTGGAGGGTGCTCGGGTGAGGTGAGACAGCGACATCCCTGAGGAAGGGTGTGAGCACAGGAAAAAGAAAAGAGAATTTCTAAGTCCTTTTCAGAACTTCTCATGGAACAGCAGGATGCCGTCAGGCAGCGCAGAGTTAGACGAGTGCATATTCCACCTCCAACCAAAGATGGACAGGGCAAAGATCTTTCCATGGGCATCATAACTGGTTGGGCTGGGTAGGGTCTCAGGACCGCCCAGTGTATGAGTACAGTCGGGTGCCTGCATTTCACAAGCGGTCCTGTGCTTTCTTGGAAGAAGAATGCCTACACCCCCAAATCCGCAGAGGCCTGAGGTCTGGCAAACGCAGGTGTCATAAAGTTTTCCAATGAAGCCGGCTAAGACATCGGTAAGAATCCCTTCATGGCTTACACAGCCATAAAGATAGAGTGCTCACCCCTGCCATGAATTTTGTAAAGGCTGCCCTGAGCAAGGTACTGGATGAGGACACGGACCCTCGCAGGGGTTGAGCAGAGCACTGGAACTCAACCTGTAAGGCCTGTAACATTGCGTCAGTGCTGTCCACATGCTCAAAAATGAAGAGGGTCTGGAGGAAGAGACGCGGAATAACATTCAGGCTACTCAAGGTCCAGTACCTCGAATGGTACGTACTGTTCAAAGAGGTACCTTCACTGAAGGAGACACATCGGGCTGTTACCCTGAGCGCCACCTGCCAGTACCACTCATACTGGTAGGGTACCAGTGAAATCTCCTTTTCACTGTAAACCAGTGAAAGCTCCTTTTTTTTTTGCACACTGCCGTGTTTCGCTAGCAATCCAGGTAAGACAGTTCCTAAAAATTGTTCCTATAATCATTCTCCTAAAAGAATTAAATGCACTTGCATTAAAGATATTTCCTTACTTTTCTAGGAGGCTAAATACAAAGAGTTTACTAAGGGTACGTGTTTCTGTTATGGGTTAGGGAAGCTGAAATTCTGCTGGAAGTCCAATTTTAAGAGCACGGAAGAAGTTTCAATGTATTCACACCCCCCCTTGCAAAGTCACGTTACCACAGCCTATCCATTTTGGCTTGCGTGGAAAGTGAGTCCACCAGCCTCCCTTCTTTTGGATTCTTTAAAGGCTTAGAAAACCTGAAGCTAATCCTGTATTTACCCAAATAGCTTCTTTTGTCCTTTGATCTGAAGCAGAAGGAAAGCGTCAAGGTGAAATTAATACAGCTATTTACAACAATGGAGTTGTAGCCAGTGAAAATGGATGCGGGAGAGGATTAAACCTAGAAAGCTACTTTAATATCACGAGGGTGAAAAGCTGTCAAAGGCGGTGATGTGCTTTATTGAGAAAAGGCCCCTGTTCCCCTTCTGTTCATCATTCAACATGCCAAGGGCAATAGCCGTATTGACTTTACTGTGATAAAAACTAGTGTGCTATAGGAGTTTCTCTTGCAGATATTTACAGATAGAAGATTTACAGCAGAAGAGAGATGAGTCCTTCCTGAGATTGTTTTGTGCCGTTACATGAAATTACTTACCCAGTGTATAAAATCTGATAGGACCCTATAGGATACAAAAAAAATAAAGTCCACATCCCTATAAACAGGCTAATGGGGAAAAAATATGCCTAAATATTCTGCCCTTCCCTCCCAGAATCAAAAATTTCTAGACTCTGAAAGCTTTCCATTTTCCAACGGGGATGTCGCGTGGGCCTTTGGTCCCCTTTAATGGGCTGCCTCGAGAAGCAACCAGGAACATAGGGCAAGAAATAACCGGAGACCAAAGCGGAGGTGAGGAATGCGGCGAAGCCCCATGCCAGCTGGCCGGTTTCAGAGGCAGTTTCACTTTGCTCTGCAATCAGCTCCACATCAAAAAGCTGACTGAGGTGCTATTAATAACTCCAGCATCGCATCCCTAACCTAGAGCTCTTGGCTCCGAGGCTCCTGTTGTGCTCAGTTATCTTCTAGACCAGTCCAGGGAAAAGTGAGAACGGGAAGGTCGATACCTGCCCAGTGTGTACCCTTGGCTCTACCCGCATAAAGCAAAGACACAAGACCGTCAGGTTCTACAAAGGGGTAGGTAGAGCTGAGGGAAGACCAGATGGCTCAGCCTCTAGCCCCGTCACTGCTGAAAATCAGGTCTCCTAAAATCTGAGTCATGTTTTTATTGTGTTTTTGGTCTATGGTTGCTCTCAGCGTTCATTTCAGTTTTCATGTTTTGGTTTAATTAAGAGTTCAAGTTTCAAAAATCAGGTGGGAAGCTGGACTGGGAATAGAGTTGACGGTGAGCTGGGAAGATGTTACCACAATCAATGCCCTCTTGCCACCTGCAAGACGTCAAGGCGCCTGTTTCAAATATCTTCTCTTGATGTCAACGTTGAAACCACCCCGGATGAACAGAGGTTGTTAACGCAGCGACCAAGGGCAACTACTTCATTTCTGCACAGCACAGCAACGCTACAACACCAAGATTAAGCTACAACAGCAAGAAATAAGGGCAAGCTCATTGTGTTTAGATTGCAATTTGTCAAGAAGAGGACCATAAAAATAACTGCAGATCTGAAACAGACACAAAAGCTTTAAAATTTCTATTAAAAGCCCCAGAAATTAAAAGATTGATTAATTCACACACTCAGCTCTCAGTGTAGAAAAAAGAAATTCAAAATCACACCATCAAAGTGGCTAGAGATATGGCTGCTTACTGCATGTTATTAATGCTAGTAATTTTTTTCGATGTTGGTGAGGTATTTTCACACTTAAGTATAATTAATCCAAGAGTGGGAAAGAACAGTTAGAAAATATGAATGCATTACAAAGTACAGAGTGGTATGTATTTGTCATGCAGGGACTACTACTGCTATATTTTGAGCTGTGATTCAATTACTAAAAATATTATAAATCTGTTTTTCTCCAACCTGGTTGAAGAAGTCATGAGCATCTCTGCTAGAAATCACATTTCTCTGGGTCAAGTTTTATGTTTATTGTACACATGCTGTTGTGTTAGTAATGCTGAAGGAGAAATTGAACCCTGCTATTTTTTATTTGTTTTTCTTTTTTCTTCCTGAGGTCAGTAATAGAAGTAATAAAAAAGTGAAAACTTAATGCCAACAGGATAAATAAATATCTTCAAATGTGCCCCTGAATAATGTGCTCTCAAAGAGCAGCGGAAAGCGCAGAAGGGCATTTTTTGTATTTACAAGTATATAATGTGCTATAATATCTGTTAGAAAGTAACTAACTCTTGTGATGCAGACTGGTACCACGTAGGCCAGTTTTCTGAAGGGGAATATGAATCAGATTAGATTATGGCTGAGTTTGCGTCGCTTTCCACTTGTCTATCCAAAATGTTGCATCTTAACATAAGTGAAGCCGTTTTGCTTAGATTTTTTTTTTTTTTCCTTTTTGCAATAGGTCCCTCAGTCTCCCCTGGCTTCACTGTTGACCAAAAGCGTTAACTTGGAAAGAAACAAAATCCCAGCCACCACCAGACAAAACTGATTGCGTCACCCTTATGCTGCACATGGTGCGGACGGGTGGGGTGGGCTGCGCTCTGCTCCTGCCATAGCACCCTGGGGCAGCTGCCACCTCCGGGGCCCCGCATCCACTGCGGCACCACGGGGAGCAGAACTGGCATACGAAGGCAAGAGAATTTTCTCAGGTAATTTCCGGGGAAAAGAAAGATCCTCGTCCTCGTTTTCAGGATGGTACA
>JAVKKW010000058.1:365429-381340 GCA_034782655.1 Micrastur ruficollis
CGGGCCGGGCTGGGCGGGCGCTGCTGCTCGGCGCGGCGGGGGCGGCAGGCGGGGGGCGGGGGCGGCTCACGGTGACTCCCCGGGAGAATTCCCTCCCACAGCACCTCCCAGTGGCTCCGCAGTGACGGGCCGCCTGGAAAGCGGCAAAGGCGGTTTATGCGGGGCGTCAGGAGGCCAAGTAATGGGTCGTGTAGTTGTTACCCATGTAGAGAATGCGGGTCTGGCAGCGTGGGCACGTACAAGAGCAGGGAACAGCCGCCGCTTGCTTTGACAAACACTGACAAATATGTAATGTCTTAAAGAATCGCTCCCCGATACTCAGTAAGGCAATGCCTACCACTTGGGAACCGAGCGCTAACTCGGTTAGAGCATCCGTTAATGAAGAATGGGGGGATATTTTGCTTGCCCGAACAGCTAAATCTGTATCCTGCTGTGTTTGTACCGCAGGTAGCGCAGCGGGACATGGTTCCAGCGGACCTCTGTGGGCTGTACAGTAGAGGTACACATATATTTATAAAATACAAAATATAGTCTGTCTGTCGGCCCTGCGGTAAAAACTGAATCTACGGCTTCATGTTCCGTATTCCAGAGAAGTGCTCCCTAAACCTTTCGGAGTACTGTCAGACAACACGTCTCACAAAACAGCGTTTCCACATCGAACTTAAATGACAGAATATCCGAGGAGAAATGATTCTGTGGACCACTCTGTTAGGCACCTCACTGGCCTGGATAGCACTAAGAGGACAAACAACTGAGCACCACTGGAAAATCAGCCTACACAGAGCACTGTGGACAGTAAGAATCCTGTAGAATTCCTAGACTGCAGGGAGCTGGACTGCTACAATAAAAAAAAACACCTGGTAGGTTGCAGTGGAATCAGCATGGGATAAAATGCATCCAGCCGTTCTTAGACAGCAAGTGACAACTTGGCTGGAATAGGAGATATCCAGCAATTTCTAAACTGCTATAAATTGTGGACCTGAAATAACGCCAGCAAATCTTTGGTGGCACATAAAACTGAGACCATCCAGCAGTCTTTGAACAGCAAGTAGAGCTCCTCTACCAAAATGAGGAAAGTTAGATTCGTTGGGCAGTACATATTTATACTGTGCTAGTGCTCAGACCCCAGCTGGCTTGGTGTGAATGCTATGGAGAGAACTCGGAACGGCCAACAGCTGAACCAGAGGCTTCAGGAACAGGAACAACCACCGGTTGCTCTCTCGTCCTGCGGAGTTTTGCATGGGCCTGTCAGATATGGGGAATCAGCTCACCACAGCCTCTTTGTTTACAATACCAGTATTTCATCTGTCACCGCAAAACAGTAATTTTTTTCCCCTTGACTCATCCAAAGACATACCTCCAGTGTTCATTTGGAGACTGTCAGGTTTTATTTTGCACCGTTTTCTGTATGTTCTTCAAGCCGTTCCACTTCAGTTGTCTCTTACGGACCTACCACGAAAACCTCTTACTGTGGCCATTTCCAGCCAAAACATCTCCTAGAGGGCAACCACAAGAAGACTTGCTTCTGTCTTTGGGGGGTTTTTTTTGGAAACGTGTTGACAGTCAGATCCTACACTTCTTGTTTGACCTACCAGTTTCAACACAACCTGTAAGAAAAGCATCCAGCCTGCAAATTAACAAAATATAAAATAGGAGCATAAAAAATGCATCTCTGAAAAGATGTCTAGAAGTGGTTTAATGACTCATACTTTGGTCTTAATTACATTAAATCAGCCATACATAGCTTGCATGGAAATGAACATATTTCTGCCTTCTCCAGCCCCCTGATGAAGTGTGTTGATCTGGTAGAAACTCACGTTGCCAGTTTCATGTACTTGAGGTTTGGAATTTTAGAAATTGTGAGACAGACTCAACAAAGGTCACTGTAGCCGGGCTGCCGTGCAAGGACACTTCGGGGCAGGGCTGCAAGGGGAAAGGAGCAAGCAGAAGCAAGGATGTGGAAAGCTGTAGTGCTCGACGTAAGCAAATGCCTGCCAGGGATTTTGCATAAATAAAGTTCAGTGCATCATTTGGCCTTTACAGTGCTCACAGGAAATTGAACAAATCACTTTCACCTCCACACATTCCTCATTCCGCCCTGTCCCCTACTTTGCAAATACAATTTCAAGAACAGCAGGTGAACTTGATGTTGCCAAGAGAGCAGAGGAGTCAGGTCTCATCATGAAGACCCTTTATCTTCTCTTCAGATGGCCAACTGTACATCCCGTAGCAGAGGCTGCAGGAGAAATTTAGGAAGTCTTGATGACAGTTAAAGTTGTTGCTGAGTAGCTTGTTGATGCAGTGGCGTGCTCGCCTCCCCCCCCCGCCCCCCCCCGCCCCCTTCTGCTTAAACAGTAGCCACCAGTGCTGGCCATGGCGGCTGCATCTAGCTTAAGTTGGAATTTGGGGAGACAGATAACAACACATTGACCCGGTCTAGGACTGGGATTGGATCCAGCCGCACCCGGACTCCTCTCTGATAAGGAGTTTGGAAAGCTAGGGGGTCTTTTCTGAACGTTGTGACTCAACAGGAGGGTCTCCCTGACAGTTCTGTCTGACCCTGTAAATAATCAGTGCACAGTAAATACTCAAGTGCACCTTGCCATTGAATCTTGTTGAACCACTGCCGCATTTACCATTGAATTCTGTTAACCCACTGCTTTATATCACTAAAGTATATTGTTGCTTCTTTCTTACCAGGGAAGTGCATCACTCCATTTGCGACAGATGAGCAGGAGAATCAGGGTGAAAGTAGCACCATCATGTATCGAAGACTTGGAAACTTCATCAACATCACTGGCGACTTGTAGACTTCGTCAGTATCAATGGATCTACAGCCAGGTGTGGACTGAAAACTTGTGAGAGATCTGGGTGTCACACACTGCCACACTTTCAAGTGTGAGAGGTAAAGGGTCATAGAATGGTGATTCTGGCAACAGGCTATTATCCCTGGGTTTAATCAAGGGAGACAAAACTCGGAGGAAGCGGGGAGGAACAGAGGCGGCAGGGGACAAGAATATACACCTCATCAGTAGTTCCAGTATATTCAAAGAAGTCTCTTCAGCCAAAATTATGATCTCCCATGCACCAAGTGTCAATGAGAGCTCTTCAACTAGTTAACGCTGTCTCCTGAATCCCTCTGACGTCTTTCATCAGCAAGGGATTTTACAGAACAGTCTTATGAATCAGAGGTTGCCAGTAGCCAATAGACTTGACCTCTTCTCAGGGAACAGTGGCACCATCGCATGGATCATCTTTGGCATCGAGTATGACTTCGGTCTGACACAGATGTCTATGGACTATGACCCCTCTATCCTGAAATTCTCCCTAAATGGGCAATCTTCTCATACTCACGGGAAGACCCTTTGCAACCAGTCATCCCTTTTCTCATGCATACAGACGCGATGTGGAACAAGCAAACGTGCACAGTTATCACCATTAATAAATTCTGTCAAAGCCATCAGTTCAACCAGATATACACTTAATTCCACCTATTGAGGGTTCTGGGGGTTTATTGCCTACAGTGAACCAGAAAGCTATCTCTCAGCAACAGAAGCTTTGATAAAACAGAGTTCCCCTTCACAAACAATAGGAGTTGCTGTATCACTGCTGCTGCTGCCTCAGGAGAAAGCAAAAGTGGTGTATTGCTTTCACGGCGCTGATTTACAAAGAGCAGCCTGGTCTGGCAGCGATAGGGCACAGTGTTCTTTGTGAGACTGTCCCTGCAGCTGATGGCTGACCTTGGAAACAGTCATTCACTCCACAGGAAAAAAAACATCCCAAACACCTTCGCAATGCCATGCTAGAATGTACCGGGATAACGATTCAGATGCCATACAATCTGCAATACTGCAGGGCACGATCATGGCACATACCAGAAATGCATTATGATGTGCTCTTGCTAATTTGGCAGCGTCTATTAGAAATGCAAATCTGTGTCGGAACTGGATAAAACCTGTGCGTATCACTAAATAAACTGACAGCTCGCACATTGAGGAACGGTGCCAAGATAAAAGCTACGTTCCTTTCAGGTCATGTTTCTATTTGCTTACATAAAGCAACCAAGAAAATGCTCTTTCACTGACCCCTGTGAACGCTTATTTGCACCAGTCCAAGTGAAACGTAACACTCATTTTTCCGGAGGCAGAGAAAGGAGCCACATCGAGCTTCCTCTTCCTGAGGCGTGCTGCCTGTGGGACTCGTGGCTGGAGCAAAGCACAGTGAAAACTGGGGCTGAAACTAGCGCTGAAACAAACTGTGTTGCCTTTGAACGGAGAATATCTAATGAAGCAAAAAAAGGGTCACTGTTATAGATCTAGTTTTCAAGGAAAACCTGCCTTTATTAAAATAGATTTTACTTTTTTTTTTTCTTTCTTATTTATTTTCTTGCCAAGTGGTGTCTCTCTGGCCTTCCGCACTCGAATTGTTCTGTGGCTTTGTCACACTTGCCTCTTACTGTGAGCGCCTTAGGCTCCTGGGAGCAGGCGCCGAGGAGCGCGTGGGGTTCTGCGCTGCATTTGCTATAAAGCACAGCACTCAGAGAGCGACCAGTACCAGCACCAGCACTGTACTCTTATCTCCAGAGCACAGCTCATCAATAAAATAGTTGTGAGCCCTTTGTCTGGCAACAGGCCCCCCCCCCCCCCATTCTCCCACCCCACTATTTACTGAAAGAATTTGAAGAAAGTGCAACGTTGTACAGTAGGAAAGTAAGAGTGCCTCAGGGAGAGGCACCGTGGGTCCCACCAGCAACAGCGAACCAAGCCAGATTCCTGCTCACCAAGCTACGATCTGCAGCAGCGGTTCCAACCTCTTTCTCCTCCTTTCATGCCTATTACTTTTCAATCCACAATTACTTAGTATTACGGTGAGTTTCATAGCCACTGAACTCCAACCCGAGGCAGCTATATTTTGCTGCTGGGTGGCGATTCCCCAGCATTTCAGGTGTGGTTCCCTAGCAGAACCATCTAAGGCTGTTGAAAGGAAAAGGGCATCCCCTATTCTTCAACACAGAAACAGGCCATGAGGTCCTTTCTCCTCTCTTGTGGCTATACTGGCGCTTCCTGCAGGTTTTCATGCCTGTTAGTTTACTAACCCAACACAAAGTAGCACTTTTTTCCTTCTTACTTGGTTAGTTTTACGCCCTGTTAGCAATTCAGAACATGTCAGGGAGGGCTCCGGTGCATAACAGGTTTGGCAACGTAAGCAGCACGAATATGTCGCTCGGACCAGGGAGGGAGATCGAGAACAGGATGTCTGTGGCAATTACACGTTAACTTTCCTCACTGCATCTCACATCCTTTGGCTGAAAACTTTCCCGTTTTGGAATGGTGAAATTACATCTGGAGAAAAGGAATGCAAACACTGTTCTATAGTGGAGCACCTCAGAGTATACAGGGCTTATTTCTCTTATTTCCAGAGACACCTAGTACAGTCTAGAATGACAGCAAATGCCCTTCTTGTGTTCTTTTAACTATTCTCAGTTGGTTCCTTAATTTTGTCTTGGAACTATTCCTTCTGCTCACTTGCCCTTTCCATGCTAGGAATTCCACTTGATTCTTTCACCACGTTCCAGCAATAGGATCTTAACTGCCCTCCTTCTTCTTCACCTTTAGTCACAGCCAAGTTGTCTCCTCCTCTGTCTGATCCACATGAGGAGCTCTAAATTAGCACAGAAGGAGAAGCCACTGTAGTAGCATTACAGTCACCAGGGTGAATTCCTTCAAACGAGTGCATGCCGCCAGTCCACATCCTGTGCGCGGCAACGTCTGGTTCTCCATCAGCAGAAGTACTGCAATGTGCAGAGATTCTACACAAGTATAGAAAGTCCGTCAACAAAAAGTAAATAATACAGACCAGACTGGGCTCTGTCATTGAACTAAACCAGCTGCAGAAAGTTCTGCCGACGCGAATGAAACCTCGCAGTTTTAAAGCCCCTGCCCTAGGGAGAGCTCACAACAAAAAGATGATGAAGTTTCTAGCCTTCACTTTCTTCTGTGCAGAGAAAAAGCGAAATATGTGATGTAAGCAAATTTAAAAGGCTGTAATAGGAGATAAAACTCCTCATATATCATAGTCTTGGTAAATGCTTGTTACTTCTCTGTCCTCATGGCAGAAAAGGAGGTGCTGCTTTGTTAATTTTAAATACTTAGGAACTTTAGGCGTGCGGGCAGCCCTGGAAACGCTTCTCACCTTAAATGTGACCCCCTCACTTTGAGAAAAGAGAAATCTGTTAGTTCTGTGCAACATAACATGTGTCTCTGACTCAGTCTCTGTAGATTGATGCTTTTCAGGTATCGCCGAGACAGCTGAGGAACCAGTAGCAGCAGCAGGCGCTCTCCTTGCAGTATCAGTCCTCCTGGAACCACATCTCAACCCAGATCTATAGAGAAGAGCCACTGCAGGTAGAAGACAGTCATGCCAAAAAACCACCATACAGTGGCTACACATGCGGTAACTTTTAGCCATCGTCCTGTAAGAACTGGAATAAGCTGGGAGACAAAAGGCGGTTGCCAGCTCCCAAGAAATGTATGAACATTCAGCTACGGCAGGTCAAGCACAACTGGGTTTCTCAAAGTTACACAAATTTTTTGAACACCAGAGCATAGGCATGGCTTCCTTCAGCTTTTGCTTTCTCCTGCTCAAGTCATTACACTGACCAGAAACTTACCAACCCTAGTTCGTGGCTGCCCCAGGACCTCTGTAGACACCACGTCATTGTGCTCCTGAACAGAAAAATCACAGTCATATTTCACAAAGGTGACTAGGCAGAACCTGGCAGACAAAAGGAGAGGCCACCGAGACAGGAGAAGGTGGTTCAGTGGCACTTTGTCCCCAGTACGTGCTCAGGCTCTCAGAAATTGCTTCAGGACAAGGTTATAGGGAAGAATATACTTCGTGATTACAGGGAGATTAGTCATGCTGTGGTATGTATGTCACAAGCCCTTGGGAATAAAGCAAGCTCCTCTGCATACCGAGCTGATAAGCGAGCTTACTGTAGGTACCCAGTTAATTAGTAGC
Source organism: Micrastur ruficollis (assembly GCA_034782655.1). Lineage (NCBI taxonomy): Eukaryota > Metazoa > Chordata > Aves > Falconiformes > Falconidae > Micrastur > Micrastur ruficollis. The sequence continues at coordinate 372,450 of JAVKKW010000058.1, forward strand.
AGTCTGGGCAGGAGGGAGAGCAGATAGTGAGATGGAACAGGGGAAAGGTGAAATGCTTCCTGGAGACTGGATGAAGAATGACGATCAACAGTGAGATACTGCAAGAAAGGAAGAATAAAGAGAAGGAAATCTGTGCTCTTAACTGAAGAAATCTGCTGTTAAATGAAGTCTAGTCCCCACAGCATGACTGAACAACAGGGAACGGAAAGCTTTCTGTAAAAACACCCCTACTGCACATGAAAGGGAGACAGTTTAGGGTGGCAGTGCAAGTGTCCTTGTTTACTCTCCCTGACTTCTTCCCCTCGTTTCACCAACGCGGCATAGTGATGCCTCTCAGGCCCTGCCCGAGCCCTGTTTTCTGAATCTTGTCATCACCAAAAACCTCTTGATGCAGCTACATGACCAGTTTTTCTTTGTTATGGACCCCCACACACACTGTAACCAATGACAGTCTGAACCAGACCATGGAGAGACTCAGAATGGGGCAGACAGGTCAAAACTTCAGAAGTCCTTCAGAAATGCCAAAAGGCCTCATATAGAAGCATCGTGTGGCTAGTAATCATATTGCAAAGGCTAGTTCACAGGAGTTCATCCTGCTTTGGACCCTTAGATCCGCAAGGCAGTCAGTATCACATTCATAAAGGCGTCCAACCAGTGCATTCACAGCCGCATGGCAAAGTACCGTTCTTGTAAATGCATAAAAATCATTCCTGAAGGTTCAGCCCAGTCATCCACGCAACACTACGGGTAAAATACACAGGAGTTACTGAACTCTGAACTTCAACTAAAATAAACTGAATACAAGCAACAACTAATGCAGCAGAGACACCTACCATTTTTAGCCTTTTCCAACCTGATATTTCATAACTATGTCTATAAATTTTTTTTAAATGGTGCACTAATCAAAACTACTATACAAATTTTCAGCAAAACCTGTATCTTTCTATCCACAAATGAAACACAGCCTTTCCCATCACAGAAGTAGTTTTCCACCAAATAATGAAGAATTTTTTCACCTAACTTGGCAAAAAGGTCCAGCCCCAAAGCTGTCTTTATGTGCCCACTCCCCACAGGAGAATGCACAGAAAAGCGAAGTGCCTCAGCTCCTTCCACACAGCTTACAGAAGAGTAAGTACCTCCTGCCGGTACTTACAATGGGGATTCAACAACAGCCGGGTTCTTGGGGGGATTTGACGATACTCAGTGTATGTACCAGAGCTGGGAGTTGCCTGAAGTCATCAGGCTGAGCTGGAAATCCCTGATATAATTAATAGGATTTGCTGAGGACAAGATGAGCCTTAGATTCTGCTGCTTTCTGTGGGGCTTGCTCCGTCAAAGAAGGAAGAAATTCCTTCTGCTCCGGTGGGGCTGGGCCAACCAAACTGCGCCTGCTGCAGCCCCGGCAGTTACTCCTGCTCTCCCCCCTTCCCCTCCAGCACTCTAGCTAGGCATCCCCATTGCTTCCTCGAATAGGGATCTAGTGGTTAGATGATCCTTTGGTGACTAGATTCAGCTCACTAAATTCACTCTGGAAAACCGTAAATACTTTCCCGCTGGCTGAGGCAACGGAGCTGGCTCAGCGAGAGATCGGCTGAGCTGTAGGATCACTGCAAGGAGGACAGGAGGAGATGAAGAAGAGGCAGGCAGGAGAAAGGACTAGCATGTTCTGCAGCAATTATCTATTAGGTTTGTTCAGCCGCCTTGTCAATCTACACTTTTGCTCGCTACTTCAAAAAGTAGAACCCTTTTCTCTGAAATCAGAATCCTTATAGCAGTGATGCTCTTGTATTACAATAGCTTAGTGAACAGAACACTTAGCCAAGGTCTGTAGTATATTTTAATTCCCTCCTCAGCCCCGTAGGATATAAATCTTCTCTCTCTAAGCAACAGTGCTAACAACCACCAGTGACCTGGGTTAGAAGGAAGCTGCTGTGAGCACCGAGGTGCCCGGACCCCGCCACAACTCAGGCATGCTTTCTGGGCAGAGAGGCTGCGCGAACAGTTTCGTCCAATCTTCCTTAGCAGTTAAGGTGTCCTCCACACTGGGCAACCCCAAAATGGAAAGACCTGTAAGAAACAAATCAGTTTTCCCATTTAAATTATAGCCTTGCAAAACGACATGCTACCATGCACCAGAAGCCTGACTTCCTCCCCTTCACATGGACGTTAATTCCGGCATCTTCAAAGGAGCTCTCTTGAAAGCGAAGAACGGGTAACAATCAGAGCTGACGGTCCTCTATCTGTCGGCAGTCAAAAAGGCAATTATAAAGGAAAAATACGCAAAACGTAGGAACATTGACAAGTCTAGGCTAGAAGGGGAGATCGCCTGGTACAACCTCCTACTGAAAGTAGAGTGTTAAGTCTCAGGTGCGCCTTGAATATTTCCAGCCAAGATGATTCCTCCACTTCTCTGGGCAAGTAATGGCAACATTTTGCTGTCTTCACATTGAAGACTTTTTTTTCTTACACCCAGAGGCACTTACTGGCTTTTCTATTGCCTCTTGTCCTGTCACCATGTGCCCTCATGCGGAATACCTCCTCCTCTCTGTAACTACCTACTAGATATTGGAAAACTGAGTAGACACTCAGCACCTACCCAAGCCTTCCTTCTCTAGGCAAACCCAGCTCCTTCAGGTGTCAAAGTTCTCCAACCCTCAAATCATATTGGTGGCAATTTACCAGACCACATCCAATTTTTCAATCTCTGTCTTGAACTGGGGGGACCAAAACTATGCAATATTCCAGGTGTGTCCTAACAAATGCTGAGTAGAGTAGAATAATCACACCCCTTGATTTACTGACTATTCTTGATCTCTCCTCCCTGGTATCCAGTGATAGGATGCATGGGAATGGTTCAAAGCTGCACCAGGGGAGGTTTAGGCTGGACATGAGGAAGCGTTTCTTTACTGAGAGGGTGGTCAGACCCTGGAACAGGCTTCCTGGAGAGGTGGTCAATGCTCCACACCAGTCAGTGGCTAACAGGCATTTGGACAGTGCCCTTAATAACATGATTTAACTTTTGGTCAGCCCTGAATTGGTCAGGCAGTTGGACTAGATGATTGTTGTAGGTCCCCTGCCAACTGAAATAGTTTATTCTGTTCTGTTCTGTTCTGTTCTATTCTATTCTATTCTATTTTCAGACACACACTAAAGGTTCAGATGGCAACAGACTTCACGAAGTAATTCAGTACCTGTTCTGCTGCTTATCAGTACCCCTCATTCCCAGACACATCAAGGGGCAAAAAGGATTTTAACTCAGCCTTCTGTGAAATAATAACCCATTGCCTCCTTTTTTCCTTTTGTTTGTAAAATCAAAGAGGGCACAAACCAACATCTGACAAACAGCACCCAATCAGGATAGAAAAATGTACAGATTTCTGTTTTACAGAACTGATAAATAGATTTATGCGTGGGCCATGTGATGGGGGCTGGGCCGGCAGCCCTTCCTGCTTTCTGAGGCAGGGATCACGATTCCTCTGCGATGCGGAGGGGAGAACACAATTTTCAGGGCAGTTTCTCTCATTAAAGCAAAGCAGACCAAACAGCTCCGCCACAGGTAAGCACTCCCCCACTGCTCACTCCGCCCTCTTTCCTAATGAGTTTCCTGCTTCTCTGGGACAGACCTAGAAGAGCTGCAAAAGAGTGGAAGGTATGTGATCGTCCAGAAATTGCTTTGGATTCAGGACCTGGAAAAACGAGGTTCTAGTCTTCCACGCAAAATTTGTACAACGGGATCTTCCATCGCTCGCTATCTTGCCACATTAACTAGTTTCCAGCTTTTAGTTTCAACAGATATCTTTGCTGTCTGCCCACAAGAGAATTCAAACGGAGGAAGGGAGAGTTTTTGCTGGTGTTCCATCCTCAGGTCAGAAGGGGAAGGAGCGGGGGCAAAAGAGCTTGCACATTTTTCCTTGTGATGAAGAGAGAAGTTAAAACATGACTGCTCCAACCTACCAAACCCCCTCTCTGGTAAGTATACGCTGGGAAAGAATGTGTTTCTTTTTCTGGTATTTGCATATATACATTTATCTGTTTTTGCTGTAACGAGGGAATGCATGTAGTGTGCAAAAGCACAAAGTGTAACGTGGAACTATATAAACTGTTTATTTGCTTGGAGATGCATATTCATAAAAAAAAAGCCCCCGGTCATGCTTTTTTCCTTCAAAGGGGTCTTCATCAAAACAGTGGGATTTATGTAGGTGTATGACACATGCAAGATGATTCCTTAATTATGGTATTCTGGCATACCATGGAACCCTGGCGTTCATTCCATACTGACCGCACTCAGCAACAGCTGCTGTCTCTTTCACGGAGATGGGGTTTGGAACAGGGGACAGAAGGGGCTCTCGTGGTTGAAAATGGTGCAAAAAAGCACATCAACAGAAAAAGAACTGAGGCTATAGGCTAAGATTGAAACGCATGCCTACATTTGGCAAAACCAGACATACCCCAGCTACATCTAGCACCTACAGTAAAGTTATCGCTACAACACTACACTGAAGGCAGACACTTGTTTCTCGGGGGCAGACGGCCCCACCAATACGGCCGGTTGTCTTCCGGGATCTGAGCTAGTACCTGACTGTTCATTACGCTATGCGCAAATGTCCTAGAGTTAACCTTTGGAGTTGTTCTGTGTCTCACTTTTGTAGTAACCTCAAACCTGCATCGCAGACTGCTCTAAGTTCCATTAAGAAGCTAGACTTTTTTAGATAAGCCTGGCAATAAGTGCTGATGGACTATTTATGCATTTTATGTCTTGCACTTGTGTGTCCACGCATTGCCATTATCAATAAGCCTTCGCGTAGGAAATTCTAGTACACTTACATTGGCATGCATTTATGCACAGATTTCCCAGGCTTATTACATACGTGCATAGCTGTGTGTTCTCATGAGGGTGTGTACTAGAGTGCGTATGTTCTTATTTTGGTCATGATACTTGTAATGTGCTTGGATGCTCATGTTTCATGTTGAAAAAACTATTCCGCCTTCCACAGATGTCTGTCCCCTTAACCGCTCGCCTGTTGTCAGCTGTCTGCTGCCTCCTTCTCTACTGCCATGTGGTTAGAGACACACTGGAAGAACATCCGCCAAGCCTTGCTGCTTCTGTTCACTGCTGCTCTTCTCATTGGGGTCACCATGCTGGCCATTTCATCTAACATCAACCCAGTAGGCTATTTCTTCCTGGGGGTCGGGGGAGTGTGCCTCATCGGCTATTTGCTGAGTGTGTTTGTCGAGTGTTACCTGAGGAATCGGCACCGGCGTGACGCGAATGAGATACCTCCAAACAGGCAAAGCCAAGCAGGGTAAGCAGCAGCCTGGCTACCCCTCTTGCTGTAACTCTCCTCAGCCCGGGCCATTTTACATATTGGTTTGCTGCCTTTCCCCTAGGGCACCAGACAGACTCCATTCCAGAAGAAAAAGGTTCTTTTTAGGTTGTTTTCCTTCATTCTTCAGGTGGAGGTTGCAAACGTCTGTGCCACGCATGTCCTGTATCTTGTCCGACATATATTTTCTTCCCCCCTGCGAGCTGATCCACTAACAATTTCCAAGGTTAAACAGATCCGGGCCCTGTTTTATTTTTCTTTGAGTAATCGAGTCTTGCCAAACAATGAGTCAGACAAGGAAAAAGAAAAAACGCTGAAGCAACACGGAATCTTAGCTGGGTTTAGCTCTATAAACCTTATCTCCAGAGCACGTGTTCCTCGGCAAACTTTTGAAAAGGAACCTGTAACTGGGTGTGTTTCCAGTTTGACCAATTTGACACTCATAGCCCTGATTCTGAGAGGCTCTGAGTACTCCCACATCTTTTTGGCTTCACGTATGTTTGCAGGTTCTCAGCATCACCTAATTTAACCCCGAATTGCCTGCTGTAATTGAAGAACTTAACTTTGTATCTGCTTCCTTGTCTGTATAATCCAGATAATCATTACCCACATCCATAAATGACTTGACATTCTCAAATACAGGGTTTGTAGGAGGGTAAAAATGTTATAATGTGTTTTATTTTTAGAAAGACTACATAAAAAGAAGACTGTATTGGGCTTTGCTAGCTTGGGGGGCATGCTAGAAGAAAGTTAGTATCTGTCTGTTTAAAAATACAACCTAAAAAGGCAAATGTTTCTAAAGTAACATTTTTTCTCCGCAGAAACTCTTTTCAAGAATAATTAGACCTTGTTTAAACTAAATGAAATATATGAAATATGAAATGAAAAATGAAAAATAAATGAAAATACTTAATTTTATCCATTCCTTAAAAACAGATAAACATTGAGCTAATGTATTAAAAAAGCAAGGTCCTGTACTATTCCAAGAAATAATTAGCGGTTAGTAATTCTTAGTAATAAACTTTAACTGGTAGGAGACACTAAAGGAGGGACACCAGTGTAAGCCTAGGACGCCGAGCTGAACGGCGTGGGTTTCCTCCCCTACGCTGGCGGTGTGGGAAGCTGGTCGGGTGAGCCGTTCTCTAGCCCTGGAAGCGAGACCCTGAGCTGGGGGCCCGGTGAGCTGAGCCAGCGGCAGGGATCACACAGCAATGCCATGTGGGAGGGATGTCCTGCCTCAGCTCCAGCTGGGTTTGTGCCACGGTCCCGACAGCGCGTTGCCCAGACTGCCTGCCTCTGCATAAACTAAGCAATAAAATAACCAGTGCAACTGCCTTTCCCCTCTCGCTGCCTAGGGTGAACGCTGCCTACGAAGCACCCACCTATGAGGAAGTGATGACAATGTCAGTTCCAGCAATATGGACGATTGCCTCCAACCCAGGCTCCGTGCCCTCCCCACTGAACGAGCCACCTCCTTACAATGTAGCTATTGAATCGCCCGCGCAAGAAGAGATTACGGTGGAGGCTCTCAGGGTGTCGGTGGCATCGGAGCCCGAGGCGGGCACAGGCTCCAGGATGCAGCTGCAGCTGGTGCTGCCCCCAAGGCTGCAGCGCTTTGTCTCTGACATCCACGAAGTGAAAGGTATTGAGGAGAGGTTTGAGCCATTGGAGCCGCTCACTCCACCACCTGCTTACGAGAGTGCCATCAATGATGAGGTCTTTGAAGATGCTTTCCAGCCTGCCGTACTATCATTAACTTCACCTTCCACAACTGCAGAACCAAACCCCCACCCCAATACAGGATGCTCCTAGAGGGAAGGTGAAAGAGCTGAGATTTTTCACACCTGGAACTGTAAAAGTTTGTCTCATCATTCTTTGAAACAGAGTGGAGACAGACACAGCTTCCGATGTCACTAGAATCTTTTTGCACGAAGTATCAATCAATGCAATACCACAACGCTTTGTCTCAGCAGATACGTAAAACCACTGTGAGGACAGTTCTATATGGCATCTATTTTCAAACTGGAGATGCACCTCCCTCGGGGAGGAGAGGGAACCACGAGAAGAGACAAGGTTGACAAAGGACCTCTGAAGGGCTGTAGGATGCAGCCAGAAGCTGCCTGGGAAAGGGGAGGGATGGAAACGGCACCGAGGAGGTTCTGTCTGCGCATTACAGACAGCAGCACTGCTGAGAGCTGTGCAGTCACCGGGCTCCCTAAAATCCCTGCTGAGAGACCCAGGCTGTGGTTCCCCAAGGTGCTGTTTCTCAGCAACACAGATCTATGGCCTGCACTGCTTATTGCTACCCCTCTGCCGCACCTTCTCCATGTCCTCGCTGCATGCGTGGGAGCGTGGCTGGAGGGGCCGAGGGGGCTGCCTTCGTCCGCCCGGCACCTGGAGCCTGGTTTTGAAAAGCTGACAGCAAGCACGGCACCAGGAATGACTTCTGTTGTTCACCAGGTTCTCAACCCATGCAGCCTGCTGTGGTGAAGAGGGAGATAATAGCAGTTTGTCTCCTGTAAAAGCGGCCGGCAGTGGGATACACGCACAGAGGCATCCTCTGCCTGGACCACTGCTCTTCGCAGCCCCACGGGGCTGGGGGCGGTGTTCCTCTGCTGCGCTACAGACCCACCCAAGCAGGTGGCTCGAGGTACTTTACTGTCATCATGGCAAGCATTTGCACAGAAAGGTACATGGTCCTCCCGTTCTCCGTACCATGCCGTGCGCGGAGGCTTCCCTCCGCGCCCCGGGAGGGGCCACCTGCCCGCCGAGGCCGCAGTGGATGGCACCCGGGAGTAACAGTCCCAGGGCACACGTGGTGTTTGTCATGACAGCTCTAGGTGGGAGCCAGGTTCTAGCTCTCACTGACCAGTGACGCCGTGCCATCTTTTAAAATGGGTGAGCTGCACCGATAGGCTCTGCAGCATTACGGTGGTCTGCAGTATGCAGAGACATTCCGGCCTGGTGAACGTTCAAATAAAAAAGAAAAAAATACGGTGGTCTGAATCTCCTTATGATGGAGAGCAGCAATCACCACAGCCTTGCCTCACATGACTGCATCATCTTTAATTCATGAGGAACCATCAAACCATAGGCAAATAAATTATTTCTTATTGTTTCTTTATAGTTCAAAGAAAAAAAGAAAGACCTTTTATGTTGTTTATAAATAGATGGAACTGCATTAAAAATACCTGGTGGCATCATGAGTTTTTCTTCCCAAAAGAAACACCCCCCAAAGCCACGCCTCTGCTTGCCTTCTGCTTCTGGGATAATCTTGGCTTGGAAGAAGGAGTTCCCTTTCCCAACCCACAGCTGAATCACCCGAGTATCCTTAATGACGAGGCAGCTGTGATACCTCCACCGCAGGAGTATGATGGGAGACAAAGTTGCTGGTAGGGGCAACGGGATTTCCTTAATGCCAGTCGCTCCTGGCGTTTCCCTCCGGGATCTGCAGAGAAAAGGGCACGGCGGGGTCAGGAGCGGCAGGGGCACCCCGCGGGGGACAGGGCCACCCCGCCACCGCACCCGCGCCGGGGCCACCGCAGCCAGCCCGGCCCTGGGCGAGCG
>JAVKKW010000058.1:388610-405456 GCA_034782655.1 Micrastur ruficollis
CCTGGATGTTCTTACATCCAACATGTTCTTAATGGCTGTGTTGTCAAGATCCCAAAAGCAAAGAAAATACTTTTTCTGAAATCTTTTAATTCAGTGTTCAATGTTTCTCTGAGTAGAAAGCTACTAAAGGTAGTCTTGTCTGTTGAGGAGAGAGGGACTTTTCTTTCTCTCGTTGTTTTCACTTTTTCACTATCTGCAGTTGGCAGCGTTGGACTAAAGGAAGAATTTAGCAAAGATTCAATATTCTTAGTGCATGGACAAGGGTGGAAACTCACAGTAAATGAAGGAAGAAAGAATGTATTTTTGAACAGAGATGTTCCCTTATTAAAATGTAGGCTTTATTAGACCACCCTTTCTATTTTCTTGTTTTCAGTTGTGCTTTACTATACAAACAATGACATCTTGAAAGCAAAAAATAAAATACAGGAGTCACTGGACAAATTAATTTTTGGCAAAATCGAGGAGGGTACGATGACCTCAGTGTAAAGTTTCCAACCTGTGGATTTGGGTAGAAGTAGATGAGTAAAGAAGGGAAGGAGTTTTGCATTGACAGAAAATGCTGCTGCTGTCTTGTCATGTTGTTTGATTTAAATGTGAACCATAATATCTTTTAAGTTTTATATGTCTGTGTGTAAATGCATGTATCTTTGTTCCATGATACCTACAGGCTTGTACCGTAGAGAAAAAAATAGCTGTTTTATGCTACTATTTCTCATGGATTTATTGGATGTCTTGTAGCTTGAACACTGTTACGGACCAAATCTTCCATTCCCTGCCAGTGAGTCATGTAATTCAAAAAGGCCGCGCTGGACTGGTGAGTTGCACATGACATAGTGAATACTTGGTTGGCTATCTGGTTGCTTCTAATTTCTTAATACTCTCTTAATTCGATCCTAGAAATAAGCTTGCCACCACTTTGCTCATCCCAGGAATACAAACTTGACAGTGAACTCACTACATTGTGATCAGATGCAGGAGGCAGAATTAGGCTAGAAAATAAAAGAGAAATAGCATATTGGAAGAGAGAACCCAATCAGTTTCTAGTCAGCTTCACTTCGTCTTATTGGAAATTTTGTTGCTTAAACAGTATGTGTCAGTAAAACTTTAGATTTTCCAAAGATTTTCTTTGTTTAAGATTTGTAATAAGAGTTTGATTGAACTAGAGCTGTGAAAAGATACTGGTTTTGGGTAATGTTCCTTAACTTAGACTTCCTTCCTGGCAAATAAGTACAAGGCCTTACGTATGTTACATGGGCCCAATGTCGATTTCTGTAGCTTCTGTCAGGTGCAGCAGATCAGCTTCTCTTCAGCAAGCATTTGTGACTTAGGTCAGGGAACTAGCTGTTGGAGTGAATCTCCCTGCTAGTTTTTACGTTGCCTCTGGTAATGCCTGGAGTACTCATGTACTCTAACCATGGGTTTAACTGTGTGCTGGCTACTAGGAGCTCTCTCTGGTGTTAAAGAACAAGTGTCTAGATTTTGAAGGCTTTTTTTTTTTTTTTAGGTGCAAAGGTTTTAGGGTTGGGTTGTTCTGGTTTTTAGAGCATATGTTCCTCCAACCAGGAGAGCCATGCCTCAGAAGGCTGAAAAAGGATTTGAAAGGAGATTATGAATGTCTTTAGCTCCGTTTCTTCAGGACAGGGAGTGAGTGTTTGTCTGCAAATGGCAAATAGTTGATTATCATTCCCCTCATCTGCTGTTATCCAGAGGAAAGGCTCGTTCAGAGGCAGGTAAACAAAAAAGGGCATTGCACTTTATGGAAGTTAGAAATGTCAAGTTTGATCACTTACGCGTGTGTTCAGCAAAAAATAAATAATTGTATGCAGTGAGCATGGGAGGCCTTTTATGAAAGGAAAAACACTATTCTATTTGAATATTTCTAGCAATGGTTTGTCAGCCTAACTGTGAAAGGAATAACATACTGTGCAAAATGACAGAAAGCACACGGCTCTGATTTGAAATGAGAATTCTGTTTCCATACTCTGTAGAACCAAATTTACTAGGCCTTGGATAAGGCTAACCCACATGCATGACCAAAAAAAAAAAAAATTGCCAATTGAAATTATTTAAAAAAGTATATCATTCCAGTACTTCTGTTTTCTTCTACTGTGTTTTGTTGTGTTTCTGTAGTCCTTGATCAAGCAAAAGTTTTAGAGGCATCAATAGCATCATACAGGAACATGCCTAAGACCACATAGTTCAGAATTTGCAAATTACTACCTTAATGCAGAGGCTTTGTAGTTGGAATTTTTTATTGTTATTGATATGTTTGTTTTGCACAGAACCAATGGAACATTCCTTGGATAATGGAGATGGTCCCCCAGTTCCTTCAGTGAAGTACTGCACTCCTCAATTTTATCATGATCATCAGCACTTGGTAAGTAGTTCACAGAGAAAATCTCCTTCAGATGTGAAAGATGTGAGGTGTTTGGATATATTAACAGAACAAGTGCTACTTAAAACTGAGTTGAAACACGTGCTTCATTGGGATGCAGATTAGTGTTGTGCTGTCTGTTAGTTGCGTTACCAGTCATGTTCGATTTGATGTAGTTCTCGTGCAAGTTGCAAGAAATTCTGGGAAGTTCTGTAAGTCTACAAATTTCTGCCTCTGGTTTTTGTTCATGAAGAGCTTTGTGGAATGCCTTCTGTTCTGTTGCTCTGTGTATGCTGGCAGTATTATTGCCTCGTATGTACTTGTTTGCATCCTCATCTCCTTCTGTGTGATGACACACCCTGCGATTGACTGTAAGATACTAGAACTGTGTTTCAACCAGTAGTCACAATCTGGGCTGTTTTATTTGCTAGCTGTACCCAGAAGAGTCTCTCCTTAGGCTCGAGAGCTGGCTCAGGATTCTGTGTTGGGTGGTACTGGGTAGAACAACTGGAACTTCTAATCTCCTGCAGCATTTGAAGTTATGTAGGGAGTTTAATTACTTTTTGTTTATTCTGTTTGTAAAGCATAGGTTGTGGTGGGGTGGACTTAAGGAGGAAAAATAGTTTTGTGTGATGGGGCAGAGACTTTATATTAGAGTTACACAATGTGCTAACACTTAACACCTCTGTCACAGGCTCTGTGTACAGCAAAACAGATTTATTTATTTTTTTTAACTGTCTTTTGGGGAGACCTAATTAAGCATTGTCACTGTGAGCTTGACTTGGCTCCTTTTACATCTGTGCCTGGATAAACCTTATTTGATACGCTCTTTTGGTATTAAATTTCACTTTCAATTTACAGGAACGTTAGTAACTGATTTATTATTGATTTGTTGTTGTTAGAGTGGGAGGGACAGAGAGGGAACTTAATTTGAAGATACCCCTCTTAAATTAGTTCTTTCCCTGTTAACTTTTTTTGTCAGCCGCATAACTTGCAGGATCAGTGACTGACAGTCCCTTGCTGTTAGAGTTGCACTCGTGCTATTTTACATCTCTGTCTGCTCCCAACAGCAATTAAAAAACGTTAGCTAAATTTTACATAGTGTTGTCCTAAAGCCTTTGATGGGGATGATGGAAATATATGGGGCTGTGCTGGGATGAGGGTGAGGAAAGGGAAAGACCTAATTCACAGTTTTAAATGGATAAACTGTGTTTCTTTTAAAATGAGAAATAAGGCAAGCTAGTATAACATCTTAATAACTGTTGTGGGATCATCAGATGTGGAGACTTGCAGTTGTCTTTGGGACCCTTTGCAATACAAACATTTGTTTATTAAAAAACCAAAAAAAAACACCCAACAAAAGACAAAACTAAACTTCAAAAACTTGACCTGCTGTTTTTGTGCCTTCTCAATCAAGAAATCCTGTGTATCATATCAAGTTGGGATTGCTGTTCTACTCTAACATGCTCTTTTTGTGTAGTCTAAATTTACCAATTTTAAATCTTCGCAGGCTTATAAGCTGATATCAGAGCCCCGAGGCTTAGCACTTATTCTCAGCAATGTCCGTTTCAGCAGTGAGAAGGACTTGGAGTATCGTGCAGGAGGAGATGTGGACTGTACTACCCTGGAGATACTTTTCAAGCATCTTGGGTATCAAGTGACTGTCTTTCATGATCAAACTGCACAGGTAAGGAGGATGGATCCCAGTACTTCACACCCAGTATGGATGAGAGTTTGTGACTGTTACATAAACATCTTAAGAAGTTCCTTTTGGTAGAACTAAGCTTGAACAGGAAGATGTGGCTGATCGCTTATGAATAGAAAATAAGTCTAAATGGGGTGTTTCTGTACACATACTGACAAATACGCAGAAGCTTGGAAGGTGAGGACTTACGATGGAAAGTAGGATCACAAAGGACCACAAGAGGTACTACTCTAGTCTGACTAGTGCAAGGGGCAAGAATTTCTAAACCACACCTGGCATGTGTGTTAAAACTACAAATGCATTAAGTCTCCAGTTCACTCTAGATAGACATTTCCAGTGTTCTGCTATCCTAAAAGTTAAACTTTGCAAATATTTGATGTAGTCTTTGCAAGTGTTAAGTGATGTTTTCATGTCCTTTCACTGATGGAGTCAATTGCCATCCTATTTATCAGTCTTCCAGTATCTATGCAGTTCAGTTCCACTCTTTTGGTCTTCGCTTTGCTAGCGAAGTGGCTGTGCTTCACTTAGGAAAATTGATAGTTCCATGACTGACTGAATCAAGCCACTCTTGTTCCATAGGAATTCAATTGCTCCCTTCTCCAGCCTCATTTGTTCCTACTCCTTTTAAATCTCTATGAAACCAAGTGATACAGAACCTGTTAAAAGCTTGTTTTATTCAAGAAGGAAGCTTTTGCAACATTATAATAAGACTTTTGCACCTACCACGTGGTTGGAATTCCTAAAATGTTCCACTTTAAATGGTTGTGTTTTAATTACTAGTGTTTGAATGCCTGAAGTACCAGGGTATGTACCTGATAAGTTGCTCCAGTATCTCAGCCAGACTCAAGTGTCAGTGTAAAACCTTTATAAAATATCTGTTGGTTTCTCCTATGTTGAATGCATACGTACCAACCCAGATACTTGTTGCATCCCCCAGTTGGCCTAAGTGATTTCTACTTCACAATGTTATACTTTGGACTGAATGTTAATAAAAGAACAAGAACATTTTGCTGTTTTTTTTTTTTATGGAACACTTGTCTTTTTGTCCTATAAATTTGATGTACGTAGGGTTTATGTCGTAACAGGAGGACTGTTTGTGTTCTTCCCTGTATATTGACCCACTTTCTCTGTGCAAGTCTGGAAAGCATTAAATTTTGGTTTTTTCTCTCTCTCTTCAAGGAGATGCAGAATGCGTTGGAGAGATTCTCTAAGCTGCCAGATCATCGGGATGTGGATTCCTGCATTGTAGCTTTACTTTCCCATGGTGTGGAGGGTGGGGTTTATGGCAGTGATGGCAAACTACTACAGGTATATTGCTGTGTCCTGATGTGCTGTTGTAGGTTTTCTCTTGGAAAGTAACAATGGAAAGGGGGGATAAAAAATGTTTGGTTTTTCTTTAAAAACAAAAGACAAACAAAAATTAAAAACAAAAAACACCCCAAAAAACAGTGAAGTGATGGGAGACTGAGGATTCACGTCTCTTTAAAAGGAAAAAATAAGGGCTTGTGGGAAGAAAAGGGCTGGGGGCTGTCTATTAGAAGTCTGTAACATAAAGAATGGCATAGAAATGGGGCAGGTAGGGGAGGTTATTTCATTCTCTCTTCCTGTACAAGTACTAGGTAGAGTGCATGAACTCAGACCAGCAGGAGCTGGGGGAAAGGGTGGGGAAGGGGTGTGTTTGTCACATGGTGAGTTTGGAGATAAAGGAGAAAATATCAAGACTGGTGAGGTAATAACCAAAATACAGAGAAGCAAGGCGACGCTGGGTTTGGCTCACAGAAGGCTGCAGTGAAGAATCTTTACCTTCTTTCTTCTCTCAGTTGCAGGAGGCTTTCCGGCTCTTTGATAATGCAAACTGTCCAAATCTCCAGAATAAGCCCAAAATGTTCTTTATCCAGGCCTGCCGGGGAGGTGAGTGCCTTAATTCTAAAAGCCATGTATTTGGCATGCCATTAAGGCTCATTTTACACACATACACACCCTCACATTCAACTTGCTGTCAACTCTCCTCTTTGCTTCTCTCAGGTGTAAGTGGGACCCATATTCACCTCCCTCTGCCCTGCTGCTGCCACTGCATCTGTTGCTCTGTAAGTGTCTTTTGCTCTGCATGAGGTGTGTGCATTGACTTGCAGACCCCAGAGCACGTAGTGATATGAAGCTCTATCATATCCCACTCACATATTGAGGCTTTCTCTTGCTATGCCTGCAGTAGGGGGAGTGGGGCATATTGTGCATCAAATTGCAGCACAGCATGGAGTGGTACACTAGCACTGGAGTCTTGTTTGAGGTCCTGTCTTTCTGTTGCTCCTGGATGTGTTGTCTCTTGTGTTGCTGTCTCTTGAGCTATCAAAGTTGGCTCCAAGTATTTTTTCCTTTTTTTTTTTTTTCCTTTACCCTATCCTGTTTTCAACCTCCAAATGACATTTCCTTACATCCTTTTTCACATACTGTTGTAGAATTCTTACATACTATTGTACAGAATTCTTTTCTTGATTCACATAGACTTGTTTTTTTCCGTTCTTTCTGTTCCTTTTTTATTTAATTCTGCTATTTCTTTTCCCTCCTTTTGTAACTAAACACGTCTGTAACTACCTACCTTTCAGATCTGCTAATGACCACAAATTTTTCCCTAAAGTGTTTGGACTTCTTGAGATTGCTGTGAAACTGCAGATACTCCAAACAGAAGTTCTGTCTTGGAAAGCTTTGTTTTTTCCCTTGTGATAGAGAAATTTTTGTAGCATGTGTGCTTTTTACCCTTCTTTTCCTGTGTTCCTTGCAATTGTCGTCTTTCTTTTTCATTTTTAGCAGAGCTTTTTAGTTTGTCCTCTAGCCAAGAGGATGTTTCATTCACCTGTTACCTACTCGTGTCTAAATCCCAATACAGAGAAAAGCCTAAAGTCTACATGAAGTATTTTGGTGATCAAAAACACTTGATCCTTCTAAGCATTTGGAAATACTGTAACGTGCATGTTTACAATATGAATTGAATGTGATTGCTTTCCTTATGTTATTGAACCTTTAGATACTCTTTAACAAATGTGAAAATGCAGACTCAGTGTGGAAGTAAGTGTAATAAGCCAGAAGGGGTTGTTCACATCAACAAATCAGACTTGGCCTTCCTATTCTCAAAAAGGTTTCAGTTAAGAGAGAGTGGTGGGCTTACTATGCAAAATGCTGTAGAGCAGGGATACTGCAATAGGCCAAGGGTTGAGACTTGAGCAATTGAAAAGGAAAAGTCTTTCTTCAACTTATTAAAAAAAAAAAAAAAAACAACCCACAAACCTGCCTTTTTTAACCTTTCTTGTAAACCTTGATTAATAGTTGCAGGGGAAAGATTGTTACAAGGTAATTGAGCTGTCAACAAAAATGTGTACGTTTTCATGTTAGTATTCAAAGGTTAGACTAGCCAATACAAATTTTTTTCAAAAGCAGCATTTAAAAGACTGTCTAAATAGTGTGGATAGCTTTAAATTATTAGTCAATATCTCTGTGCCATGCAAGTTAGCTGGAATCAGTTGAAACAAAATGAGACATGCATAGGTTATTCTTTTTTCCTAAGTTTATGTGATAGACTTTATCTATCTTCTGTTAATGACACATTAAAAAATGTAGGTGAAGAGTTGGTACAGTCTGCTTAATTTCCAAAGGGCCTCTGGCAGGAGTCTGCTAAAGGATTGAAGTAGTTGACCTACAGTCATGGATCAAAACCAAGTGGCAGCAGAAAGCAATGGGAAAAGACAAATAGATTTCACTATGGCACAAAAGGAGACATTTTAAGCTGCTTAACATCTGTGTTTAACATAGTAGTTGGTCCAGAAAAGTAAAGAACTGTGGTAAATAATGACAGATAGGTAGTTAGCAGTTATTTAAATCAATTGGGAAAAGAGCTATCTGGGAGCTTCAGTAAAATTTAAACAGACTGGATCAATCTGGGGGGTGGTTACTGGTGATACAAGTTAGAGGCTAAGTATGTGGAGGAATATCCTGATAGGGTTAGTGCTTTACACTTTTTAGCTATGTTGATAAGCTGACTGGAATGGTGTTTGAAGACGATGCATGAGGAAGACTTCTAATTCTGAAGCTTTAATCAAAAAGGTTTTGACTTATACATTATGGGATGATGACGGTGTGAATAATACAGCTTGACTGTAAAATTACCTGAGTCTTACCTGAAATAACATACACTGTGAACAGCACACTATATTTTTAAGAAGATACAGAACTAAAAGGATTTCGAGAAGTGTGATAAAAGACATGGGAAAAGTGTGGTTAAATATGGAAAAATGTGTGTTGCTACCTTAAAGAGATGATGAAGGGACTTGATGGCAGTAATGATGAAATTTTGAGCTATGGAGCCTCAATTATAGGCTATATCTAGCCTGTCAATCACACCCCACTGCTGCTTTCATTTTGGAGGAAAAGAACAATGTTGCTGACTTACAAACTGACCATTTCCTGGGCCCAACTGAGATGCCACCAGTGCCGCTGCCTGTAAAAGGGTTAGAAATCCAAATGCATTTCTTAGGCATGACCTGGCAACAAAAACCTAGAGTCATCATAATGGGAAGGCCTCTGAAGTGGAGGCTTATGCCTCCTAAGACTCAAATCTGACCCATGCTTTTAGGAAGTAAGTAGAATAGTAGATTCTCATCTTAGAACAAAAGGGCAAAATTATATAGAAAACCTGTAAAATGTAGTTTTATTTTTATTACAGCATAACTGGACTATTAAACTTATTGCCACTAAGCAGTCAGTCTAGATCACAATGGAAACTCTGCATCATGTAAACAACCAATTGAGAGTATCTACATTTGTCATAATACATACTAATGAATCCTGGAAAGGACATTAAATGTTCTCCAGGTTTTACACTGATTTCCATGTACTGGAGTTCTCTCTTTCTGTCTCATGTTTGGGGTCAATTTGTTTTGTGTTTTACTATCACATAACTTATGCTTTTGATTGAAACAACTGATATTGGTTAGGATTTACAACTAGGTGAGATATTTGGTCCATGTTTTCTTGATGTCTTGGAGGTAGACCTTAGCAACTAAAATGATCGCTCTTGTTTGAGTCCTGCAATAAGTAGGTAGTTAGCATTGCAAACTAGAATAGACATTTTTGGACATTTTTAAGGTAGGTAAAAGTGGAAAATAGAAACTTTAAGGCTAGGCAGTCAAATCCTTCCATGCATGGTGAAGAACTATGAGAAACTTCTTTGCTTTCTGGTTATCCCATGCCTAGGAAAGGAGAGGGGAAAAATAATCAAACAACATACGGACTAACAGTCATGTTAGGTTGAGCAGGTTCAGCAGCTGTGGGTATCTGTGTTAGTTTGTGCAGAAGAACTTTCAGATAAGTTTTTTCAGCTGTTTTTAAAAGTTCATGCAAAAGCTTTCTGCTTGACAGCAGTTATGGCGTTGCTGACCAGAGCCCAAAACTAAGGAAGTGCAGGAAAACTACATCCATTAATTTACTTTTTTTTTTTTCCCCTCCCCCTGCTCCCCTTGTTTATTGCCCTCCCTAGATGAGACGGATCGGGGAGTGGATCAAAGAGATGGGAAAGAATGGTCGGATTCCCCAGGCTGTGAGGAAAGTGATGCAAACAAGGAAGAAAATCTCAAGCTGCGTCTGCCTACGTGCTCTGATATGATCTGTGGATACGCTTGTCTGAAAGGTACCTGGGAGAGGCTCCAGTTGCTAGGGGGCATAAGGAGGTTTTATGTGTCTGTGTTCCCAGCAACTTTGTCATACACACTTTCTTGTCAGGCACTGCGGCCATGCGAAACACCAAGCGTGGATCCTGGTATATCGAGGCTCTCACCTCTGTGTTTGCAGAGGACTCCCGAGACACTCACGTGGCTGACATGTTGGTGAAGGTGAGGTGGAGTGTCTTTCCTCTCCCGCACTTACCTGGTTTTCTTCCAGTGCTTCAAATTGCTAGGATTAGTCTACCATTAAAGCAATTGTTCTTGCCTTGTTTGTAGCAAAACTATTACTTCTTTCTCTGTTTCTGTATATATATTTATTTTTTTTTAATATATATATTTATATGCAGTTCCACAGCAGTTTAACAAAAGTAAAAATGCTGTTTCTTCCACTCCTTCCGTTTCACTTGTTAATCTGGCTTGCCAAGAATCACTGTTCTATAGAAATAGCTGTTCTTCAGGGGGATTTATTCCCTGAACTGGCTCACCACATAGCTGCACAAGCACTTGCACTCTTACAAGGTAAACATTAAGAAAATGGAGGAAGAGGGAATGAAGACAGCGGTGTGACCACAGCAACCTGAGCTGCTGTGGAACTGCACCCTAGTTCTTTATCCTTCTTATAATTTAGAAAGAGAATACATAGGGGACTACTTAATAAGTTAAACAATAATCTATGAGTACAGAAAGCAGTGACATTTTTACTACTTCTGTCCTCTTAAATCCTTCCAGTCATTTTTTTTTTTTCTCAATTTCACATCTAGGTGAATAGGCAAATCAAGCAACGAGAAGGTTATGCCCCAGGCACAGAATTTCACCGCTGCAAGGAAATGTCAGAATACTGTAGCACGCTCTGTCGGGACCTTTACCTGTTTCCTGGCTATCTGCCAGGAAAATAACCCTGCCAGCTCTGTTGGAAGAGAGATACTGCCAAAGCTGGACTTCTGAGTATGGATGTCTGTGTTTCCATTCTTACAGGCTGTGACACCAGATGCGCAAGCAAGGAGTGCTTTTTATATCTGGCCAGTCCAAATCTTGATGTCTTTTTCTAAAATAGTCTGGCAACTCTCTTTTTAATCTGATTCAGTTCAGGGTTTAGAAGTCTAGTATCCTGACTTACTCCATGTATATAGAAATGGATAGAAAGAGGATCAGCACTGGAACTGAGAAGTGGACACATCCTTTGGAAGAATACATAAGCAAAGTGAATGTGTAAAGGGAAACAGACTATTCATACAACTTTTTTTAAGTTAATCTTTCTGAAAGGAAAGTTATTCATAAAATGCTACTTATGCTTGTATTTTAAAATTTTTAAATACTTTCTGCCTGGTTCTTCATGCAGGACAGTCAGCTCCTGTGCACATTAGAAAAGGGCTCCCTTATGAAGGAGAATCCTTCCCCTCCTTAAAATGGAAGGTTATTGTTTTCAGTACTTAACACTTTCCTATCCCTCTTGATCGCTTAAATCTATTTTTGCACATTCCTTCTGTAGCCAGGTTACTGAGAGAACTACAAGACATCCCAGGTTATCAACAAAACAAACAGATCCAGAATTTCTCAGACAGACAAATAAGCCTCTGTAAACTGCCCCCGAAATAGTTTTGAATCTAGAAATTCCAGATTAGCTCCCCTTAGTCCCAAGAGTGAACAACTGCATGGAATATTACTTTCGAGGAATTTGTTTGCCATAGTACCTGTGTGTCACAACAGGCATAGCATTCAGTCCACCAGCTTCTCAGGAGTCTATAAATTGCACTGTACAACTGAATCCCTAGAGTTGTACAAAAGGCTCTTTTTGTCTTTTGTTTAATTAACAAAAATATTCAAGGCAGCTCTTTACAGTCCAAGCGTGTTGCTTGGATTATTTATCACTGCAGTTTGTTTCCCTTTTAAATCAAAGGGAAGAGTCTCACATTACTATCCTGTTATGTGAGTTTTCTTTCTTCAGCCATCATCGTTTAAAACTGTTTAGCTAATACTTTTGCAAAGTGTCATTTCAGCTGGTCAGTCCATCACTTCTTTTGGAAATTTCCTACACAGTCTCTTCATGCTGTAATTTGTCTCTTGCTTGCGTCCAGTTGCAGTTACTCCCATTTGATGTGACGTGGGAGATGGGCATTGTTCTCTTTTTGTGGTAGAGCCTAAATCCTGATATACTGGGTTACATATGGACTGTGGTCTGTTTGCTAGCATAGTACCTGGCTTTTTTTTAAGTAGGTGTGGCTTTAAAAATATTTTTTTCAGGATAGAATTATGAACAGGAAGCACAAAGGGATATGGAGGGAGGCTGGAAAACTAGGCATGTGCTTTTTTTATTGTTCTGCCTAGGAAAATGAAGGCTGTGTTTCCTCCGGCTGACAAAGGTGCAGCATTAACATGCATCTTGCACTTATCTTACAACACAATGTGATAAACAGAACAAGGATCATACCTGCCAGTTGGTGCCTTACTCTGAAGTTTAGGATAGCCGTTTAGGGGCTGTTGTACCTCCCTGGAGTATGAACACTTTCTTCCTGAGTGCTCCCTCTTTGAAATGGTGCAATATTTTACAGATAGGTATATTGATGAAGCAGTCCATTCTGATGGATTAGATTTCTGTAGGATTGCATCAAGCTGCATTATCACTGCCACTTTCGTATATTCTTTTTGTATACTTGTATTTTACTGCCTTGAAGTGTCAAAATAAATAATTCTTGTTTGATTAATCTGTGCAGTATCTTCCATTTGGAGAGTTATACCTCTGTGTGGAAATGGAGCTTCTATATAAAGAGATTTTTGCATAATTTCTTGAGGTAGTACCTCCCAGAGGCACTTTCGAACTCTCAGACAGAAGCCTGCTGCTTGCTAGCTGCAACAAGTATGGGCCGCTTGTACATTTTGATAACACCTGGACTAAATGAAAGTATTACATTAATCAAGAGAATGAGGGAGAACCGCCCAGGAGGAGGCTGATGTGTTTCAGCACATAAAATATTTAAACTGGGAAAATTGCGGGCTTGGTGTTTGTGAAGGAAGAGTTGGTGCCAAAATGAAGGGTTCCTGAAAAAAAGTGTCTTGGAAGGAGGAAGGGCCCAGAAAGAAGGTGAAGATACCAGCTGGGGAACGGAACATCCAGGGGATCAGAGTGCTGCATGGAGAAGAATGCCAGGGGATGTCCAGAGGCCCTGATGTGTAATGCCCAAGACTGGTAACTGGGAGCAGCTGTACAGCACAGAACCAACACAACTTTCTGCTCCACCTTCGCAGACCAGTAATGATCTCACTGCTGGGAAGGCAAGCTGAGACCCAGGTACTGCACCTGGGAGAAAGCCAGTGAGTGAGTGTGAAATACGGTAAAAGCTCTGTTATCAGTAATTCTAAAATAATCCCCAGTATCCAGATCCACTAGAGGTTGCCATTTACTCTGTCTCGTTGGTGACGCCTGGAAGGGTGCCTCCTATCTGAGTTCTCCTCTTGCTGAAATAGGGTACGTTATTTTTTCAATAATACCAAATTTTGGTACAGGAAATCTAGTAGTGATATTAGCAGTGGAATTACTCACATCTACCTGTGCAGAAAGTGTTTCTAGTAGTCCAGAAGACAAAGTAAACAAGATGGTTGTATTTTCAGAGAAGTAAGTTTTGAGGTACTAGCATAGGAATGATGTTTAATAGCTGTGGGCTAGCAGGAAAGACTAACTGGTTCGCATTTTGGCTCGAAACCAAGAAAAGGTCAAAAGTTTTGTGGGATGAGGGGTGACAACAGTGAACAGGATGTAGACAAGGTATTTAGCAAATCCTGAGTTGCATGAAAATCATTGTATTAATAGAACAATTCAGTAAATTAATACAATTGTAGCAATTCTAAACTGGTTTTGTTTCCCTATTTGCCGTTACGAAAAGTAAGATACTCAAAGGATTTGACTTTGTAAAAATAGTCATTGAGCCTCTTAAAAATGAGGATGGACAGAATGGTATTGAAAGAGGGCATGCTTTCAAAAACATCAAAAGATTTGGCTAAACATCTATAAAGCATCTTTATAAAATAAAATTTATGCCAAGCTGAGACTCCTAACATACACTGTACTTGCATTGTGCAATGTGTTCTTACCCTTGTCTTCAGGGTATGAGAATTCTTTACTACATCGCAACACTAAATTATTAAGTTAGGAGAAGAAAATGCAAGAAAACATATTGTTAATAATAGATCATCTTCATTACAGTGATGATGTCATCAGCATATGCATACAGAAAACAGTTTCTTTAAAAGGAAGGAAATGAAATGAGAATCTCCAGAGAAGTTATAATCAACTGTTGTCACAGGATCGGCAACCTTGGTGAGGCTGTGTCACTAGGAATGAGTACCGTGTCCTGCTCAGTGCAATTTGGCCTGGTGGTGCTGCTTTTGCCAGTTCTACTTGTGGAATTCTCTCTCGTGAAGGTTTGGTATTCTTTTGTTTCCAGTCATCTGCATTTGGTATCTTGTTTATGGTCACTGTTGTGTTCAAGTTAGTCTCCAGATTGTATATTTCCATAAACTGTTATGCCTGTGTACACAAATTCTTAAGAAGACGTCTTCTGTGTAATTCCCTGCATCTTTAAAAGAGCTCAGGGTTGTATTCAGACTTCTCTAAATCATGAAAAATAACTGGAATTGCTGTGGTTTAGTTGTTTATTTCCTTTGTCACTCCTAAAAGTTGATTTTTCAGCTGCAAATTAAGGAGAAACAGTAACACCTCCCATAGAAACCATGCTTTAACAAAGGTGAACGTCATGCTGCAGTGAGAAAATATTTAATTTGTAAAGAAGAACACAAACTAGCTAGCTGTTAGTTATTCAGTCACTTTTAAAGTGACTTAAAGTGCAAGGGGAAACGATCACACTGAGCATAGGCTTAAATTTTCTAAATTGATTTTAAATAGAAATAAACAGTTAAGGGATGTTAATAAACTGCCACTGTCTCCTGCCCAGCCCAGAAACCCTGGGCTTTCTGTCTCAGGCCGGTGGCTGTAGCTGCTGATTTTCCATTTGTAGGTTCAAACAGTAGGAAGGCTGAGTGTGCATCTGGGAAACAGACACGTGTATGGAGGATGCTGACATGGCTGGCTCCACAGACTGCGACAGATAGGTGCTGCTGTAGGCAGTGCCTTAACTTCAGTGCTACCAGGACTCAAAGCATAAATGTAGACAGCCATCTCCCCTTCCTCCTCGTCGGCTAGTAAGGATTGAAGGTCAGTAGTAAAAGCAGTATCACCCGCACTCTCTGGATTCATAAGCATGTTCATGGATATATGGAGTATGCAGAGAGCATGGTCCGTCCGTTTCTCCCCTTTTCCTGCCTGGATCTGGGGCTGCCTTACCTGCTCTGTGTGTCTGCTACCTCCTGGTTAGTCCAGCCTGGTGCTTGCTAGCAAACAGGCGGGCGCACATGCTCCTCACACAGGCACCCCACGCTTGTGGGTCTCACTGAATACCCAATAACCCTGACCAGACCCAGGGCCTCCTGCTTGCTGGTTAGTCCAGATTGAAGCTTGCCAACAAACTACATGCCCCCAGCAGCTGGCACCCAGCACAAGGGCTGTTGTGACCCACAGGCCTGCTCCAGCTGCTGGCCCTGAGCCCTCCCCACTTCGCCTTGCTCATGCTGGTCCCCTCCGCAGCTGCGCCCAGCACTTTCACTGGTCCTATCCTAGAGGCTGGAGCAGACAACTCACTCCTGTTGCTGATACCACAGGCCTGGGGTGCCTACACCCTTGGTCTGACTCCAGTTGCTGGCACCAAGTCCCCGCACACAGGTCTGGCCTGTAGCTAGCACCCTGGGCACCCAATGAGATGATGCAGAGAGCTATGGCAACTCCAGCCGCTGATGCTGTGACCCCACCTGCTCTAGTTCCTGACCCCAGAGCCCCTACACCCCTGGTCTCACTGCAGCTGCTGACCCCAGATTCACTCGTGCCTGTCTCGCCACTTGCAGGCACCTCAACCTTACAGCACTCATACATGGGATAGTGAGATTTCATGGAAAGAGGGTTAAGAAAGGATTTAATAAGAAGATAGGACAGACTCTGGTGATCAGGAGCCAGCGCTCAGTCAGACAAGCATCCTGACCAGACTTGGTTTTCACAAAACTGGCCCCTTTCCATCTATTCCCCACTTCATTCCTCCCCAACCATTTTCCTTAACAAGTTTTGCATAGTCCTACTGACCCAGTTCAAATATCTCAAACTCTTATGTTCCTCTTATTTCCCCCTTCTTGTTAGTTACAAAGTCCAGGCTGGCCCTCTCCAGAGCTGTGGCTGTAGTTTCTTAGTGGCCCATTGAATAGTGACTGGAGGCATTTGGTCTTTAGTATGATCTCTGTTATCTCTTGTCTCTCAGGTTTGGTGCTGTGTGTTTGTGGCTTCCCCTTTCTTTATCAGCACCTTCTGCACTGAAAAGGCACTTGCCTGGGTAACCGTAGTAAAGGCGGTGTTTTCCCCTTTCATATACCCTTATGTAACCCATATTTATTTAGTGGGAGAGAGAGATTAGGAAGTCCTGATGTTGCCCTGAGTAACTGTCTGCTTTGCCTAGATATAGAATTTATCAATTTCCCTGACTTCTCTCAGTGCCCTGTTTCTCAAGGCAGTAGCCCAGAGCAGCAACCTGATTTTGCCCTTTCTACCCTATTAGTTCATCCCTGCTTTTCTTGTGGCAAAGGCCCAGAACACAGAGGGGGCAGGACCTCCCTGCTTTGCACCCCTACTGATGGTCCAGGATCCTCAACATCCCATGAACCCTTCCTGACTGTGCAGTTGAGCAACTTTGACTGGTTATAGGTATTACAAATTTGGTTAAGCATAGCTTTTTTGTTGTCTTCTATATTCCCATATCATTTCTAGTCAGAGATTAAGAAAAAAACCCCAACATTAACCCAAGAGGAAGATATGAGATCTTTTCAAGGTAGTTCTCAGGAATGAAATTACATATATTTAGATGTTAGAATGTGCATTCTTGTGGTGTATCTGTCTATCACAAAACGTTTCAAAACATTAGAAAGCAAATTAGAAGGAAAATGGAAAAAAGAATCATTAAGAGTTGA
>JAVKKW010000058.1:406119-431510 GCA_034782655.1 Micrastur ruficollis
TGGGCCACCTGCTCAAGGTGGCCCTGGTTGAGCAGGGGAGCTGGACCAGGTGACCTCCAGAGGTTCCTTCCAACCTCAACTATTCTGTGATTCTGTACGGAAAAGACAGTGAGTGTTGGTTATGCCAGTGGATGAAGGTTCGTGAAGGTACAAAGACTGTGAGGAAGGCTGTTTATTTGCGATGAGATGTTGTGGCCGGGGAATCAGCAATAATGGGTATGCTTTAAGAAAATTTATATTAAAATGTGAGGACACCATGTAACTTAATAAGGAATGGTCTTCCGAGGCCTGCTAGGAGAACTTGCCCTCTCAGATGCTGACATTTCACAAAGTTGTCCCTGAAACAGGTTGTAGGGATAATCCTGCTCAAGTTGCAGGAAGGTTCTCTCGTCTCTGGTTCTGGTAATTTTTTATTTCCATCCTCTTCTTCCCTAGTGTCTCTCTGTCATCAGCCCCCCTTCTTTCTATGGTCCTGCTGTTGACCCCTTCCAAATGCAGTGAAGAATGATACTGCCTGAGAGAGGAGAGGGAAACCTTACCTCCTGTTAATTTACTGAGCTGTCCTGGTGCCAGGGCAGCAGAGAGATACTAAAGCAGGGAAGCGGCTGCTGTGTCCCAGCACAGACTGAACAGGAGGGGCCAGGGAGTCTCTGGTTACACTGTCCCTCTCTGTCTTTCCCTCACCAGTAACCTTCTCTCTCAGGGTGCTCGGTGGGACTCTAGCTGAAGCCTTACGTCTGTTGCACTCCCATGATTTTGCTGTGGAGAGCAGTCGGGAAGACATTGCCCTGAACAACCCCTACTCCACAGGACGTTGCCTCTGGGGATATGACTGGGGATGCCTCTCCAACAAAAGCGTTCCGATACCAGCAAACTCTGGTGAGTACAATACCTGCAGAAGGACAGAATGTTTCGTACACGATAGCTGTTCCCTTCTGTGCTTAAGGGGCTAAACACTTTCTTTGCCTACAAAATATCCTTCCCTGTTTGCATTATGAAGAATCTGTGTGAGTTCTGCCTGAGCACGTGCCCAGTAGCGTCTTCCTCCAAGAGAGAACAAGGCCATATTCTCCTTTTCTCAGTATGAAAATGGGAAGCGTTCCTAATCCCCTTGGCTGAAAAATTTACATCACTGAATTAACCAGACGAGGAAAAAAATGCTGGAGAGACTCAGGGCTGAGTCCGTAGGGATGCCTGGTCTGCAGAGCTGTATAGAAACGCAACTGCTGGTTGTGAATGGGTCTCCTTTTTCCAGACAACCACAGATAAGGCACTGAAACCTTTCCCTGCCCTTCGTTACAGCTCCCAGAAGATGTGGTTAGGATTCTGCCGCGCTGGGTGTTAACTGGTGCTGCGAGAGCACAGAGCATGTTGCTCTATGGCGTCTTTTGGGCACATCCCAGTGGGGTCTTGCACTGCTTTGTTTTATAGGTATTAGGGTACAGGCTGTTGCCCCACTTTCTGGTTTAAGTAATTTAAGAGATTACTGCCAGCTAGGGAGAACTACGATTTGTTGCATTTCATGAGTCCTCACACTTCTCTGGACAAGCTGAGGTAGAGTTTGTGCTGTATCTAAAAAGCCACTTCCTTTGGTCACTGAAGTGAGAATTAGCATCATACACTCTGGCTTGCCTAAGGAATGGCGCGAATGGAATCCCAGCCTCTAAAAACGAATGGTGGCATGTTTGTACCTGAGCACGCAGGGTTTTGGTAGCAGTGTTTGGAGACAAATAAGATTGTGTTGGGGCTGAGGAAAACATTAAAACTCATCTTCTTTGAGCTGCTGCAAAGAACGGTGGAGAGACTTTCTATAGAAGCTAGAACACCTAGTTTACTAAGGGGAATGTATGGCTGCCTTTGGGAACAGAATGCTGAGGTCTGAGGTGAAGACAGGAGAGTAGCTTTCACGCCAACATTTTCTGCTGCTGAGCCCTGCTCTTGTGTATGACGTAGTGCTTTACAGATGAACGAAGAATTGCATGATCTTTAGTGTGACCATATAGCCCTTTAGGACTGAAGCCTTGATTTCAAATCCAGACTTATGTAAAGAATGTAAACTTCGTAGCACTCCCCATAGGCACATCACAAGCACGCGCCCTCAGCTCAACAGTGTTTTGCTAACGTTGCTGAAGGAGCCAGTCATTACAGTGGAAAGGCTGGATTATGAAATATTTCATCTCTGTTGGCCTGGATTTCTGTAGTGCAATACAAAAAAGTAGCACCCTCAGTGTTGGGATCAAGTAGCACCAACACTAGAGCACTGAGACTGGGCCTAACAGATGGTGTACCAGGACTGCAGTGGCCTCTTGGCACAGTATGGTTTGTGGAGGGAGAGCAAGAGTTTGGTTTTGAGATCAGAAATTCAAACTGAGTTGGTTTCTGAGCTGATCAAGTTGTACTTGAGATACTGAACTGTAAGGAAATACTACAGACCTGAACAAAAGCAGTGGTAAAGAAGAGAGCATGAGCAAAAGGTGAAGAAATAGCCAGTATGCTATGTGGGAAAAATGGCTGTGTTTCTTCTGTAACAAACTCATGAATGTCTAGAATTTTCAGTTTTAGATTCTTTAGTTTAGGACTAGACTAGTCAGAGTATTTAGAATAGTGACAGTTTTCTTGCATGCTTGTGGGAAGACACAACTAGTATTAGACTTCTTGAGTTCAAAGAGCATAATCTATATAGCTGCAGCTAAGGCAAATCTGACAAAACATTTGTACATTGCTAAATAGCTATTCAGGAGAGAAAGGAAGACAATGTCGTGTGTTGTTTAGTCCGGAGAGGAGGAGGCTCAGTGGAGACCTCCTCACTCTCTACAACTACCTGAAAGGAGGCTGTGGGCGGGTGGGGGTCGGTCTCTTCTCCCAAGTAACAAGCAATAGGAGGAGAGGAAATGGTCTCAAGCTGCGCCAGGGGAGGTTTAGATTGGATATTAGGAAAAACTTCTTCACCAAAAGTGTTGTCAAGCACTGGAACAGGCTGCCCAGGGAAGTGGTTGAGTCCCCATCCCTGGAAATGTTTAAAAAATGCATAGATGGTGGCACTTAGGGACATGGTTTAGTGGTGGACTTGGCAGTCCTGGGTTAACGGTTAGACTTGATGATCTTAAGGGTCTTTTCCAACCTAAATAATTCTGTGGTTCTATGATTCTATGATCTTCATTTATTAATAAATCTATCCCAAATATTTGCCATGGAGAGCTTTTTTGGCTTCTGGACAGGACAGGATTGTGTAATAAATGGTACCTGTTTGATCCCTCAAATGTCTGCATGGATAAACCCAAAATGCTTACTTCTTTAATTGAATTCAAGTCACCCACATCCGTCTATGATGAGCTTTATGATAAGGAGGCAACTATGCTACAACCTATTGCGTTAAAGAGGTGGCTGTAAATTTAGAAATTCTTCAAGAATGACCATATGTACTTGAGTTCTTAGGCATCACAGACAGAGTAGCAGCTAGTTGCTGGATCTAATCCAGGCATCAGTGCTAAGCAGATGCTGAATTGCTAACCTTGATGAAGGATGAATTACTTCTCCAAACAAGAAAAATGAAGAACAGTTACAAGGGTTAGGTAGCAAGCGAACAAGGGATTGTAATTCTGGATGTAGTTGCCTCAAGTGGATCCCAGACACTTTTTGGACTTGAGTGTCTTAGCAATTTATGCTTTAAAATTCTATCGTTAGGAGCATACTCCTATCAAGTATCATCATTACCACTATCCACTCCATGTAGTCAGTCATGTTAGTTCTTGTTTAGTGAGTGAACAGTAGCAGAGAGCACTTCGAAACTAATGCTACATACATCAGTTTTCATACATAGAGCAATCACTGCTCTCGGGGTATGCTGCTCTGTATTAAAAGAGAGACAGTAGGTTATCACCTGTCTTCAAAGATTGTAGGAATGACTTCTGTTTTCCTCTGATTTAGAAAATCTATTGCAGTGTCACAATCCAAAACCAAAGTCACTTATGAAGCCCTTGTGTCTTGGGACGAGGGGAGATGGTAGGCTGGGTAGTTGCTGCTCAGCCTTCAAGGTCATATATCATCTACATAAGAGTGCTGATGAGTCAGCAGACCATTTCCTTCGATCTCTTCTGTGATTAAAGTATCTCTGGTTATTTATATAACCTAGCCACCTTACTAAATTTTCCTCCTCCTGGCTCAGCCTTTTGCCATTTCTTTCCCAGGTGTTCGTTGCCTCTTTGTCACTTACTCTTTTAGCATTCTCTTGTTATCCTCACATACCCTTCTCTCACTCTTGTCTTCCGCTGCGTCTCCTCAGTTTGTTTCTCTGCTGTTCCTGCCCTTAGTATATATGAAGCCAAGTGTTAGGTTTCACAGCTGTGTTTTTCTCTGCGCCTTCCTCACATCACTGCCATTGGATTCTGTTCTAAAAATATCCCATATGACCCTTTCCCTGTGCTGTCCCAAGGCAGTGGGGGGATTCTCCACAGCCCCCCTCTCCTCTTTTTCTTTTTGAATATGTTGTCAATCATACAGAAAGTAATGGTAGAAGGCAGAAGAGACCTGGAGAACTGAGGTCATGAGAAAGATCACTTGTGCAGACTTCTGTTGCTAATTCCAATGCTGGAGAGGACAAAAGATGCAGATGAATACAGGGCCAAGCTCTACAGGGCAAGGTGTAGGCTGCTGACTGACAATAGAAAAGAAGGAAAAGAGTCCTTCAGTTTCTTGCTGTCTGATTAAAAGTGCAGGCATTTAGGAGCATCACCTACTGCTATTAGGGAACAAATTTTAGCTTCTCTTATTCAGTCTTTGCTGGGGGGACAGTCACCTCTTGGATACTGGCAGTATTTGTTGGCTCACAGGCTAGCCTCTGCTGAAGCAGGAAGAGGTCCATTGCCCATCTTCTCGTCAGACGGGAGTTTAATACCTACTGAAGCTGAAGGCTTCCTGTTCGCTTATCCACCATATCCACCTTGCTGTCTACTTCCCCTTGCTTTGGCATCTACTGACTCAGTTCTATAGGCATATTTGAAGATCTGAACTGATTCCTCTCCTCGTTTCCCATCAGTGGGATCACACAACTGATACCTTGCCTCGTCAGAAATCCACTGCAGAAATTGGTGACAGGGTCTTGTTCTGGCTGTGTGGTACAAATGCCTGGGGAGTTTAAAGTCATTGCTTTCCAATGTACACATATCAGTACTCCTCTTCTGTAACCATCAGCCAGTTCCCGGGCAAACAGACCTCCTGCTTTCGTGCTGTGGGAGTGTGCCTGGATGTTTCCGAGCTGAGAGCTGGGCTGGTTTCAGAATCCCAGTGGGTAAACAGCAAATTTCCCATGCTACCCAGCATGCCAGGAGGAAGGCTGGGGAAAAGAAAAACGAGAACAGGCCTACTAACAACTAGCTTTTTCTTAAAGTAACGTGGATTTTACTTCTAGGGTTTTAGTAAGATGGAATACCCATGGCATTCATTCATTCTGGATTAGGAGCAGGTTAAAGGGTGTTTTGAATATAGATTTACTTATCCAGAGTGCCAGGCCCTAGAGACAAATCACGAGGCACTGTTAATAGCTGTCCTATCTACCCTGTTTGCAAATAATTTATTTAAGAACAACTTCCCCAAGCAACAGAGTAGTGCTTTGCCCATCACTGCAAGGGAGAGATGTTCGGAGCTGCCCTACCTGTTTAAAACTTGGGGATAGGAAGTTTTCATATCTTTTGCTGTGGCCATAAGCTCTAATGTGAGACCTAGCAGCTTCTTGAAGAAATTATCTCATTTCCAGTTTGTATTGCTAGCAGACCTGGTCTTCATAGTTCTATTAATAATCAAAGTTTGTCTGCCAGTATTTTGTTTTTGCCTCTATCAAAGTGAGAAAGAGTCACAGGAAGATTTAGATGGGCAGGGACCTCTGGCAGTATCCAGTTCAACCCCCTGCTCAGTCATGAATTTCCCTTGTTGCAAGTCATGGCTGTTGCCTCTTGCGCTTTCCCTGGGCCTCTGGGAAGAGCCTGGCGCCGTCTTGGCTATACCCTCCCTCCTGGGTAGCGGCAGACAGCAGATAGATCCCCCTCAGCCTCCTCTTCTCCACAGTGAATAAACGCAGCTCCTTCAGCCTCTCCAGTCAACAACCCAGGCAAGACTTCCTGAGGTGACACCCACAGCTGCATACTGGCGCTGTTTATTACCGCTTTATATTTATATTTTTATTATTACTAATATTATATATATTTTTATATATTAAAAATATAATGATTTATGTTATTAAATACTTTTCCCACGGAGAAAGTTTGATGTAACAGTAACATGTGCAGCAGAAAGAGTCCCGAAGATGTTGCTTGCCACTCGGCACTACCTTGCTGGGCTGTCGCCCACGTTGTCCTTGTACTGAACCGTGGGAGCAGCTGCAGCCTCGCAGGTACAGGTTGCCTGCAGGCATGCTACCCCAGACAGCACCATCCGGGCAGGGTGCTGCAAGGGGCCTTTTCTGCTCCTTGCGGAAAAATAGGGTTTTCACCTATTTCCAACATCATTCAGGTACTGAGTTCTGTCGTGAAGGTGTCTGGGATATATGTTCTCATATGTTATTTCCAAACAACCCGAGGTGTCCAGGTACAAAGCGGAGATCTCTCACACACCAGGAGCTAGCTGAAGAGCTGTGGTGGTGTCTCTCAGCACTGCAGTTGTCTGTTCCTGAGAAAGCTGCCGCAACTATAGCACAGTAGCAGTAAGAATATCTTTATACTTCAGTGGGTTTGTCCAGCTACATGTCCCTTACTTATAATGCTATAAAATTTAAGCTTTTCCACGACCTGTACAGACCTCATGTCCAAGCAAATAAATGCTAAGGGCTGGCAGCATGCTGATCAGTCTAACCCTTGCATTGATCTTGGGCTGTAGAAAGTAAAATAACCTGCTTGTGTGTATATGGCATAAGGGGGCATCCCACATTTGTTTGAAACCTGATAGGGTAGCTGCATGCTATAAGCTTTTTTAGGTGGACTAAGAAAGTACATCATTGTTTTGACAGCTGATACCTGCATGGTAATTTGGTAGTATAGCAGCTTAAATTATTTCAGACAAGTTTGGGGCGGGGCAGAAAGACCACGTACTAGTGTTCCTGATACTGCAAAAAGATAGACCTGTTGCTAGTGAACTTGTCAACGATTGTAGTAGAGGGGCAGCTGGAATGCAGAGGTTACTGCCCAAGCTGTGCAGCAGGTGGCATACAAAGTACAGCACATGAGAAATAATGCATCAATACAGAAATGTACAGCAAATACAAATTCTCAAGGTAAACCCACTGCTGTTGTGAACCTCCACAAAATCACAGCAAAGAACCTGGGCAGGCTGGAGAGAAGCTGGCAGTAAACACTACCTAAGAATAATTTATTTTGTCAGTGCTTGCTTTACTGAAGTAGCAGGAAGTTGCTGCTGTCAGTATTGATAGAACAGCTTCCACATACCTGCGTGATGCAATGATAAACGTTAACTCGCCATGTTAACACAGACAGAGGACAGACATAGGCTAATAATGTTGGAGACTACCTCATCAGAACTGCTTATTTAAAATGTTTTCATTTACTTTTAAGTGACTTAGAACTACTTGGGGAACCAGACTTCATTGCTGATTATTTGCATGGGAAGGCAATACTGTGCTTTTCTATTTGATAATGGTCCAAGCCTCCACACTGAACATAAGAGTAGGAAAGATCCTCCACAAGTTACCGCAACAGACACTTCAGTGTTTGGACATTGCTAAGGATACAGGCAGGGTTAAAGCGTTTGCTCACATTGTTAAAACTGAGCCATATATCTCTACAACAAATTCCGGCCTCCTGCTGAAGTAATTGATGCTTATGTGTCCTTAAAGGAACCAAGTGACTGTTGGGATTGACAGTCATCCTTTTCCACAAAATATTTATGAAAGGTCATAGATCAGGAATGTTTGCCTGTCAGCTCCCGGCATTGAGAGTGGATTCTAAAAGTAAATAAGACTACAAAGCATCTTTACCGTATTTATTGCACAGTGCTAATGCAAGTGTGAGCAGCACCTACACCTTTTCAAAGAAAGCCATTACCTGCAGCTCTAAAAACTGACAAATTACATGCAGTGTGTTCTTTCCTGCTTTGATGATGTGAGGAAACACAGTGTTTAAGTACATTACCTTGTGGACCCTCAAGTTTGTATCAGATTGAAGTTAGGCCAATTAGTCTTAACGGTGCATAGTCTAGTGTACACATTCTTTGTCACTATAGTGACTATGGATGTCTATAACCTGAGACTCTGAGCTACCCAAAGCTCTACGGGGACACTGAAGACAACAGAATTTGCCTGAAGATCACTTGCAGAAGCTGACAAAATATTTCACTGTTAAAAAGAAATTACTTCTTTTAACAGCTACAGAAAAATAACTATCCATTTCTGAGTATGGGGTCAGCCTAGGTACAGACCACAGTCCTGCGAGGAGACTTCTGAATTAGATGAGCCTTTCTTCAGGCAGCTGGAAGAGCCTCATGTTCACAGTCCCTGGAAGCAATCTGCTGGAGCAACAACACAGCAGGGCACAAGCAATCCAGGAGGTTTCAGGAGTGCATGGACAACAAGGTCTTAACTTAGATAATCAAGGAGACAGCAAGGGGAGGTGCTGAGCTGGACCTGATGCTTACAAACAAAGAAGGACTGGTTGGGGGTGTGAAGGTCTGGGACAGCCTCAGGATCTGAGGAGGGAGGAGGGCTAAAAACAAACTCACAATCCTTGAGTTCAGGAGAGCAGTCTTTGGCTCTTCAGGGATCTGCTTGGAAGAATCCTATGGGATATGGCCCTGAAGAGAAGAGGGGTCCAAGAGAGCTGGATGATGTACAGGAATCAGCTCCTGCAAGCTCAGGAATGACCCATCCTGATAAGCAGGAGGTCAAGCAAAGGCAGCAGGAGGCCTGCCTGAATGAACAAAGAGCTCCTGACTGAACTCGGGCATAAGAGGTGTGAGCAGGGTCATGTGACCTGGGAGGGATACAGAAACGCTGGCCAAGCGTGCAAGGATGAGGTTAAGAAAGCCAAAGCTCACCTGGAGTTTAATCTGGTGAGGAACATGAAGGGCAACAAGAATGGCTTCTACAGGTCTATCAGCAGCAAAATGAAGGCAATGGAAAACGTGGGCCCTCTGCTGCAAGGACTGGCTGACAAGGAACAAGGACTCTCATTGGAAGAGGCTGAGGCTGGGGAACATTTAAACAAACTGGACATACACAAGTCGTGGAACCTGATGGGATGCACCCACCAGAGCTGAGGGAGTTGGTCAATTCATTGCAAGGCCACTCATGATTATCTTTCAAAGGTCATAGGGACTGGGAGTGGTTACCAAGGGCTGGAAGGAAACAAATGTCACTCCTATCTTTGAAAGGGACAAGAAGTCCTGCAAACTGCAGGCTGGCCCACCTCACCTCAGTCCCCAGAAAGGTGGTGGAGCAGCTCATTGTGGGAACCATTTCCAGACACACGAAGGACAGGAAGGTGATTGGGAGTAGCTAGCATGGACTTATGAAGGGAAAACTCATGCTTAACCAACCTGATAGCCTTCTGTGCTCGGAAGACAGCTTGGTGAATGAAGGGAGAGCAGTGGATTTTGTTTGTCTCTACTTTAGCAAGGCATTTGACACTGTCTCCTACAACATCCTCATAGCAAGCTGAATAAGGATGGGCTAAAGTGAACCTCGAAGTGGATTGAAAACTGGCTGCACTGCAGGGCTCAAAAAGTTGTGATCAGTAGTACAAAGGCCAGCTGGAAGCCAGCCATTGGCAGTGTACCCCAAGGGTCAATACTGGATCCAGTACTGTTTAACCTCTTCCTTAATTGTCTAGATGATGGAATTGAGTGAACTTCAGCAAAGTTGCAGATAATACGAAACTGGGATGAGTAGTTGATCCAGACCAGAGGGTTGCACTGCCAATTCAGAGGGACTTTGACAGGCTGGAGGAATGGGTAGGGAAGAACCTCATGAAGTTCAACAAAGGGAAATGTAGAGTCCTGCACCTGGGGAGGAATAATTCAATGCACCAGTACATGCTGGGGACTGGCTGGGAAGCAGCTTGGCAGAAAAGGGCCTGGGGGTCCTGGTGGACACCAGTTTGAACACGAGTCAGTAGTGTGCCTTTGCTGCAAAGAAGGCTACTGGCATCCTGGGCTGCACTGGGAGGAGCGTTGCCAGTAGGTTGTGGGAGGTGATCCTTCCCCTCCACTTAGCTGTGCCAAGGCCACATCTGGAGTTTTGTGTCCAGTTCTGAGCTCCCCAGTTCAAAAGACATATGGAGCTACTGGAGGGAGTTCGGTGAAGGGCCACAAGGATGGTGAAGGGGCTGGAGCATCTCTCAGGTGAAGAAAGACTGAGAGAGCTGGGGCTGCTTAGCCTGGAGAAGAGAAGGTTCAGGGGGGATCTTGTCATCTGATGGGAGGCTGAAGGTGATGGAGCCAGACTCCTCTCAGTGGAGCCCAGTGACAGGGCAAGATGGAACGAGCACAAACTGAAACATAGGAAGTTCTGTCTGAATAGGGGGAGGTAGGGTTTTTTGCTGTGATTGAGTACTGGCACAGGTTGCTTGGAGAGGTTGTAGAATCTGCACCCTTGGAGATACTTAAAGGCTGTCTGGACGTATCCCAAGGCAACGTGCTTCAGTTGACACAGCTTGAACGGGTATTGGACAAGACAGCAGGTGTCCCGTCCAAAGCTCAAATATTCTGTGATTCTGTAATTAACTAAAGTA
Organism: Micrastur ruficollis; assembly: GCA_034782655.1. Taxonomy (NCBI): domain Eukaryota; kingdom Metazoa; phylum Chordata; class Aves; order Falconiformes; family Falconidae; genus Micrastur; species Micrastur ruficollis. Next base: position 416,850 of record JAVKKW010000058.1, read on the forward strand.
CTCAGAGGAACAGCAGTGCAAGTTACCTACTGGTTGACAAGATTATTGTCTTCTAAATATGACACACAATGTATTTTTACTTCCTCATCTGTAATGAACTCTCTTGTCTACCCTTATTTTTAAGGACTCACAAAAAAATGGCATTTACTTCTATTACAGAAAAGCAAATTAAAACTGCTTAGCTGCATCTAAATCCCAAGAAGTTGTGGCTTTAATAGAACAAGATGCATATTGTCTGACAAACAATATTTTTTTTTGTTCTGAACCCACTGCCTACCTCCCGAGATACAGCAAAACAAACCTTCTCAGTTCACTTTCTCCATATCACTCATGATTTTGTTCATGTCCAGCCCTTGCTGCCCTTCCAGCCTGGGAGGTTCAAGCTTGCTTAGCTGTTCCTCATATAGAAGTTATTTCATAATTTCGACCATCCTGTGAAACTCTTCCAGTTCTACTATATTCTTTTTGAGATTGGGAGAAACAGAAATGCAAATATTACTCAAGATGTAGTTGCACATTGCATTTGATTTGGTCTTATTTTCCTACTTCTTAACCCGCGGTTCTAAAAAAATACTGAGGGAGTCATTATCATGACCATTCTCTTTAACCCCAAGACCTTATTCTTAAATAGTAAAAGTCAGCTTAAATAGTAACAGTTGGACGATTCTTGTTTATGCAAAGCTAGAATGTCTGTTCCTCCTCGCAGTCATCACTTTACATTTGTTGTGACTGTTTCATCTGTCATTTTATTGCTCAGTCATCTTCAGCCAGCCTTTGTTTTTCCTCCTCTGAATGACTTGCCAACAAACTGTGAGCCTTTTTCCAGACCAGAGGGGTATTTGATATTACACTGCTTGGCATCAAGTTTATTATCAGTGGTAGAGGACAAGGCACTGAGTGTACGCTGCTTTTAGTTCCAATTCCATATGGAAACAGGGCATGTCGGAACCCTCATTTCCATTAACTGGAAGTCCATAATGCTCCAGGCCCATAGGGTGAAAGAACGGCAGGTTCACCTAAGCTTTCCAAGAATGGTAAAGGCAGATGCAAGATTAAACCCGTCGCAGCTGCGCAGTGTAGTAGCGACAGAAGAAACAGCCACTGTGGTGTAGGAACTTTATTCCAGAGGTACATGGAAATCTTTCTGTTGGGAAGATTAAGCAAGGGCTAAGTGAAGTCCTTTTGCCAAAGCATGTGTTTTAATGCTTCATGTGAGGATGTACATTGTAGCTGAGATGATCTGTTGGCCACCACATGTAACAGCTCCTTCAGAGCTGCTTCCCTGACCTAGGGTGAACTCATTCAGAGCATGACCCTGGGCAGTTAACAGAGTAAAGACACGCATGTTTTCCCACCAGTTTACTGGTGTGTGGGGCTGTCCCTCCCCAGGTGCAGGACCCTACACTTGCCTTTGAACTTCATGAGGTTCCTTTCCGCCCAACTCTCCAGCCTGCCCTGGTCTGGCTGAACGGCAACGCAGCCTCTGGGGTACTGGCCACTCCTCCCAGTCCTGTATCATCGGCAAACTGGCTGGGGGTGCACTGGATAAGCTGAACAGGACTGGCCCCAGCACTGACCCTGGGGAACCCCGTGAACTACAGCCTCCAGCTTGACTCTGTGCCGCTGATCCCAGCCCTCTGAGCTCTGCCATTCAGCCAGTTCTCAACCCACCTCACTGTCTGCTCATCTAACCCACACATCCCGAGCTTACCTGTGAGGATGCTATGGGAGACAGTGTCAGAAGTCTTGCTGAGGTCAAGGCAGACAACATCCACCACTCTCCCCTCATCTGCCCAGCCAGTCCTTCCATCATAGAAGGCTATTAGGTTGGTCAGTCATGGTTTCCCCTCAGTGAATCCGTGTTGACTACTCCTGATTAACTTCTTTTCCTCCACATGCTTTGAGACTACCTCCAGGAATAGCTGTTCCATCACCTTTCCAGGGGCAGAGGTGAGGCTGACCGGCCTGTAGTTTCCTGGGTCCCCCTTCCTGCCCTTTTTGAAGGCTGGAGTGACATTGGCTTTCACAATGCTAAGGGCAGACATATCAGAGCTGGTGCAAGGAAGGGAATGTGACTGTCCTTTCTTTATGCCACTCACAGTTTTGAGGCAGCTGTAAAGGTTCAGGCCAACACTGAAAAATCTTGAATTACTGTGTGTTCTCTCCCCTTTAACCCAGCCTCTTATCTATCTTCCAAAAGCAGTCTGAACTACCCCTACCCCATGACCACTAAAGACTTCCTTTTTTTTTTTTTAAACTGCCCTCATACCAAAAGATAAAAGACCAGACTTGACACTTTGCTTCGAAATGTGGAATAAGGGAGACTAAGAAGTTCAAGGTCTGATGCATTACTCACTTTCGAGGAGGCAGGTGCACAGTGTGCTGGGCAGCCTTTTCTGCGCAGGGCTTGGGTAGCATGGCCTGTGCCAGCCTGACTAGTAGCCCTTCACCACAAGCCTATGGAAAGAGTCAGAGTATCTGCAAGAAGTAGTCCTTCCCTGTAGTACCCTTCACTCTCCACTCAGTTCGGACCCTAAGCTACCCCACGTCACTCTTACTCTTTACTTTTACTGTTCCATCACTGTGGGAAACTGCTTGAATGCTATGTAGGCTACCTGTAGGCACAACCGTGTTAAAGAAACACCACCCTTGAAGCACAAATCACAACAATTTAAATCTGAGAGGAAGTGCCAACAACTGCCCAATGTGCCCTGCTGGGTCAACCCTTGTGAGCTCTGCCCGACTCCTTCATCTCAGCAGCATCTTACGGAGCAGAACCCCAGGGGCTAGACAAGCACTAAATTGACCTTTTCCTTCAAAAGTGCTAGTCCTCGGAAAGAAAGGGAGGGAATTCATATATCTTCAGTTGGTAGCAAGAGGTTCACTGAGTATAGCTTGCTTATTATTTCTTAATGTGCTGTTTCTTCCAGTCTTGCTCGTTTTATATTCTGCTCAGCCACCTAACTCCTGATACCTTACAGAACCTGATAATGCTTACAGCAAGTGCATAGCATAATGTTAGTATAAAGTATTAACAAAACACCCTAAAATACTCAGGCACACCCTTTCCAAATCCTTCCGCAAGGATTTTTGACTGTTTCAGAACCTCTAGTTGTTTCCACTTCCAACACAACCGCTTTTTACAAGTGTAGGCTCCCCACTTCCCCAGATCACTGTGTTTGGGTTTGTAGTAAATGGATCTTGTCTAAAGAGAATGAGCAACCATCAGATGATCTTAAAGGTCTTTTCCAACCTAAATGATTCTACAGTTGTATGATTCTATGACATTTTGCTACTGAATGTGGAGGACTGTGGGTCTGACACAACTGCTTCCATAACAGTATATCAGCTGACTCTTTATGCTTTTCAAGGTGAAGTTTTATGATATAATGTAATATGATCTACTGGCAGGTAGCTGTGAAAAGGGGCAGGCTTATTTTCTTCCTTCTGTTCTTAGACATGCTGTCCTACTGCCCCTCTCATGATGGATCTAATGCCCATGATTGCAATGTTGAATTAGCTCAAGCCATTGATGGAACAGAAACCTAACCCATCAAAACAGTTTTCCATCAACCCAGCTTGGTCACCTCTCAGTCACATGATTGCTCAAACCCCGCAAAAGGAAGAGGAAATTGTTTGGTAATACAATGTTATGGACTGTTGTAAAGAGTGACTTTGTACAGGAGGGGCAGAGCAGCTACGGGAATCAGGCTTCTGATGCTGAACATTAAGAGGGTTATCAGCACACTTTCAGACTGAAGATTCAGGAGAAGATAACAGGTGCAAAAGCGTATTTTCTTTAGGTCATTTCTATGAAGGATAATTCTGTATCCTCAAGTGCAGGGCAGATCAGAGTCTGTGAACAACCAATTTAGACACAGAAAGCAAATATGGTTCAGTTAGAGTACCAAAACAAGAACTAAAGTAGCAGTATACCTACTTCTGTGCAAATGCTAGAATTAAAATAACATGTAGGACCAGTCTTTTGTCCTAACAGAAGATATACCAGGCATATAAAAACCTTTGTGGCAGACAAACAACGGGAAATTGCGATACCAGAATACAAAATATGCAGAAAGATAAGGTGAACCATACTAGTGATAGAGGAGGAGGAGGGGTAGAAGGAGTGGGATTTAAAAAATTTCACAAGGACCATTTATGCTTTTTTTTGTTTTCTGACTGATCTCTATCAAAATATGCTCTAGACATAATACTGTGTGTGGAATAGAGTATGACTCCGATACAGATAGGCAAAAATTGAGTTACGGCCCAGATCAAGAGCAATGTCTGAACAAGGTACCACATGTACTCTCAGTGATTTTTGCTGACTCTTAACACCAAACAATGCACATGAGCAAGACTGTGAGCAATGTTATTAAACATATGAACACAGTATCTAAAAATCAGTAATTTCTCATAAACAATCTGAGTTAGCAGCTTCTAGAACTTATTTAAGTTCTCAAGTTAAATGCAAGTTAGAATGGTTCCCATCATTTATCCTCTGAGCCTTCTTTTTCATTGGCCCATTACCCCCCCCACACACACACTCCTGACTTTGGTCAATAGCTTCTAATATCAATCTACAGCTACTGCCTGGATTCTTGTTCCAGGTTTAATATTTTCAGATGACATGGACATTAAATGTCAGCCCTGGGACACAATGCCATTTGTGGGGCATTTCCTGCACTTTCTTCTGCTGATTGATCTTGTCCTGGGCTTGAAATACTAAGCTACCTGTCTCTGACATCAGGAGATTGTTGCTCCCTCGTGGCCCTGGGGTACTGTTTGCACCTTTTTCCCCTTGTGACAGTCAAAATTGCCCCTTGCTGGTAAGTATACAGCAGCTTTAGTTTAATGAATTCTGCAGAGAAAAGGCTTTCTGTAGCCTCATGCCCAAGTGTGACCCAGTGCTTCAACCTGGATGCACTTGCTCCACGCAGTTCTTCCCTTCCCCCAACGCTTCCCTGCAAGTCAAAGCAGGGGGCTGATAAAAGAGAGAGGGAGTCCTGTGAATGTCATGCTGACTCTCACTATCATCCCTGTGTCAGCAGCCAGTGATAACAGGAAAGGTTATTGCCACAGGGGAATTTCTTTGCCCTTGTTTGTGATGGATTTAGTATCTGGGCTGCCAAGGGAACCACTATCTTCCCTCCATTTACCTTCATCTTTATCTCATATTACTACCAGGGCTTCTTTTATGGGAAACTGGCAAGATCCCTGCTGTGCAGGACGGTTAGGTGGTTTTGTAAGGGTATCTGCATTTGGATGGGGAAGGAGGAGAACAGGAAGCTTAGTCAAAACTGTACAAGATTTATTAGTGTAAATTTCATAGTAAATGAAGTATTTAAAAAATCTTTAATGGTAGTGATAACATATCTGTGCTACAACTTTCATATTGACATCATTTATCTCAGCTGAGACAGGGCAGGACAAACTAATACAGTCAGCAACTAGTACTTGGCAACCATAGAATTCATATAAGTATAGCATTCTCTTTAATAATGGTGAAAGTCTGCAATGTAAGCAAGACCTGAGTGTTACTGAGAAAAGGTTTATGGTTGGTTATGTCTCTGCTGCAATCAGAAAAGACAGTCCCTTTTCTCATTTCTAGGTTTGTTCCTGACCCCTCTTCTAACATTCATGTGGCCATGCATCAACTGGAATTGAGAGCTGAGCAGGCTGAAAATTAATTTTTTGTTGCGTCAAGCTTCCTGATCACTAGTTTCAGTACCTAACAAATTAGGACTGGTCTTTTCAACAAGTCTGCTCCTTAAGTCCCCTAAATCAGTAGTGTGATCACTCTCTCAGAGAGATAAGTAGATTCTAGGCCCTCAAAGAAGTGATTTTTCAGGCATTTGAAAGTTGAACATCTATCAGGAAAATGAAATAAATTATTTCTTTTCTGGCATACCTCTAATCCTAGCCATGGCCTCCTGGAGATATCTGTCCATACTCAAGGTCCCTTCTTGCCCAACCCCAGCTCAAGCGTACCCCTAACATGTCCTTGAAACCTTCCCCTTTCATCTTAGTCCAAATAATTTTGCTTCATAACCCAGTCCTCCTCCTAAACTTTTCCGCGATGACCATTTTTTCCTAGTTGGCCATGACTTACATAAGACGCAGCGTTCTTCTCTTGAAATTAGCCAAGTCCGACAGAAAACCAGGAGCCCTAGCACACCCTGTGCGAGCCCACTCCTACACAGCTCATCACTGCCTTTTCTTTCCACCCTCACGATGTCAGTCATGCTGCTGTGTAATTGCATGATTGACAGATTGAATGTGCAATTATTAATTTTACCTGTACAACAACCGGTCTACAGGGAGGAGGAGAAGAAAGGCACAAATTACCTACCATGCACTGCCTGCCATCTCTCAAGGATGGTTTTAGCTGACAAGAAAATACAGGTCATGGTGCAGGTGACTTATTAGGGAACATTTACCATTTAGAATCAGAGCTTATCATCTAGATACACAGGTAAAGAGCAATTTCCCAGACAGTCTGTAGATTCTCTGTCCTGGAATAACAACTAATTCACAAGCTTAGAAGCATCCCTAATATGTTTTGATCACTAAGGATGAATCTGTATTTCCTAGATGTTCCTTAGTCTCTTCTGCTAAAAATGTCTTCAAGCTGATTACTTCAGAGAATGTTTGTGATGCAACATTATTCTCCTAGAAAATAAGAAATCCACTGAACCCCCTTCAAACCGCTCATTGAGTGTTTGCTAGTTCTTATTGCCTTTAGCTGCTTTTGGATGCATAATACAGTTATTAAAAGTTTTCTGCCTCTCAGTAGTCTAATTCTACTTTTTATATCTTTTGGGTTTTTTGCTTTAGCTTTTTGATACTTGCATACACACTGTGCCCATTTGATTTGCTCTTAGTTTATTCTAAGACAAGACAATCTCTACCCCACCAGTAAGACATCTCTTCCTTTGGAAAGCTGTTGAGCACACGCAAGGAAGAAATCATTTAATACAGGTTACAGGGTGCTGTAGGGTAGAGATTCACTGAGGGAATTGAGGGTTGCAATTTAAGAAGAGGGGCAGCTGTAGGGGAGGAGCCATCCAAGCTGTGGAGGTGTGGAAACAATCTCCTAGGCAATGGAGTGTAAGCACAAAATTTTAGCAGCTCAGAAGGTCACCGAGTTAATTGCAACCAAGGTCACAGTGGGTGGGGAAGAGTTGTGTATAAACTATATTTATTTCTGAGCTTCCTGACTTATATTGAAGTTTTCTCTATTTAAAAAAATCAAATAATCTTATTTTTATTCTAGTAAATACTTTTATTTTGAGTTTTGAAGCCTGCTGGTCTTGACCAGAGAGCTCACCAGGACATCTAGTCAGATCCACTTTGAAGTTCTGGATGAGTTGGGATCCATTTATAAAACCTAATTTTGCTACCTTCTCTTTCATCTGATTTTCTGTGTCTGGCTCTTGCTGCTGGGTTTGTTTAAGTTCTCTCCACTTGTTCTTTTTGCTCTCAGTTCCAAACTGTGACCACACTGCGAGGTAAGGTATGTAATTTACCTTAGGTACCAGCATCAACATAGATACGGCTTTGTTTCATTTGATTTTGGGGTAAATTCACCAAGTGCTCTGTGCAGACTATCACAGTTGGGTTGTTTCTGGAACATAAATGGAACATAAAGGATATAACCCTGCCCCTTTAAAGCTCATTCGGTTTTTGCCAAGTCATGGCATATCATACTGTTGTACCATGTGGTACCACAATGTCTTCATGTCATATCATGATCTGTTCAAGTTTCCTTCCAAGTTCATCTGTTCCAACATCTGCTTCAATGGCTCCTTCACGTTCCTGTGTTCCTATAAGTATTTCTCTGCTTTCAACTGTGAGATCTATTTTTTTTCCATTCTGCCTCTCCTCTGGTAACATCACCATCTCCCTACTTGAGTTACCAAAAGCTGACGATTCTCAAAATCTGCCCTGTTTCTGTCAATTGTGCTCTATTCAGCCTAGTATTAGTCAGCACATGTCCTCTTGAATATCATCATACTATCTTGTTATTTCTCCGTGATGAAAGCCCTTAAACTTTCTGGACTTTTTCTTACTACTTTTACTGTGAACTCAACCCTTCTTTCAAGTGTTCTCTGAGGGTTCTCTGTCATCATCTCCCCATATTGGGCCTTGCTTACAAGGCGCTCCTGCACAGCTGAAATGTCTGTCTTCTGCTACTGTTCAAGCCTTAGTCCATGGTCTGTTTCTCCCTTTCACTGTAAAAGCTGTCTTTTATCCCAGTCTCCCTCCCTCTTCCTAACCCTTTTCACAGCATTCTTTCTCTCCCAAAGTTCGCCTCCTGTACCTCTTTGAAGCCTCCATGGGTATCTTGTCTAATAAAATGTCCCATTTAAGCACCTTGTTCTCCCCTACAAGACATTGCCTTATCTTACGTCTACTGAAGTCTTTTTCCCGCCTTTCCACTCTTTGCTGCTCCATCTGCAGCTATTGCTTGAGGTGAAGTACACTTGCTGTGGCTTCTTCCTGTCCTGCATCCCATCCCTTCATGTCCTTCTGTGCTTTCTTTGTCTCTTACTGCCTCAGTGTTTATCTCTTAGAGCTGCTGTTACTGTTAAGTAGTCCTCCTTTTGTCACCTTTCACAGAATCACAGAATCATTTAGGTTGGAAAAGACCTTTAAGATCATCAAGTCCAACCATTAACCCAGGACTTCCTCCTTCAAAACTCCCTTTTTCTCTTTCACCTTTACAGTTTCTTTTGTCTCATAGCCTATCTTCTATATTATCTCCTTCACAGCCGTATGGACCTCTTGGACTGAGCTCCCTTAAGCACAGAATATTATTTTTTCTTTATTCTTAAATGACTGCTTTTCTATTCTGTGTGCGTGGTTCTGAGTAACAATAACACTGCCTCCACAAATCCAGCTCTTTTCCGTCTGGGTTGGTAGCGGGCTCTGCACCACCATCTGCTGTAACGTCTGTGTATGCAGTATTGGTGGTAGCTGAAGCACAGGTGTTACGTGTCATTCCAGAGGAGGCTGCACTCATAAGGTGGGCTGCAAGGTTTGTACACGATGAGGTCATGAAGCGGGCTAGATCTTTTAGGATGAATCTGCTAAAGAAACAAAAATAAAAAGCTCTAGTATAAGCAGAAGGCTCAGAAGTTAGTATGATGTCTGATAATTTTGTGGGCAGGGCACAGGGAACAACATCAAGCTTGTCACTGTTGATTAAAAGCACTGGGATTTCAGGTGATAAATCTCCTGAGACAGGACCATGAGAGAAGTGCGAGTCTTCAATCATCCCTCCTCCCATACTATCAGAGCTTTCACTATAAAGGCAGTAGTGGGGGAAGGCTAGGAATTCTACTTCTGCATCCTGAAAAGCATTCAGGAGAAAAAAATAAAGGCAGAGAAAGGGAGACGTGAGAGAAAACTGGGAAGGAGAGAGAAAGATAGATGTCTGACTTGAGAAGAGACCCATCCTGGGTGAGAGTTCTTCTTACTTCTATTCCTTTCTTTTTCCTCACCTAAGACTACTTTGGGCTGTAGCTGTAGTTTCATCTGTCATGAAGATGGCCTGCTTGAAGAAAGTACCACAGAAACACACTCTGAAGTCCCTCTAAGGACCTGTAATACGTGAAGAAGGAACTGGTGTATGAGCAGGTTGTATACCTTTCCTCTTGTGTGCTGTGGGGCAGGCTAGGAACTGTGGTGAGCCCTTTCAAGAGGCTGAGGTGCACCGGAGGAGTCAAGCCATGTGGATAGGTCATTTCTGTTTGTTACTAGTGCAAGATGGTTATTGCATCTTCCTCTCTTTTCACATCTTCCTCCATTTCCACGCTAGTCTCCTGAGTCTGTTGGTAGCCACTCAAGCAACAGCAGTACGACATTGCTGTGTCCTGGTAGAAGGGCAGAGCTAGGTCTTGGTAGGACAGATGAGCAATAAAGCAAATATATAAAGGAGAACTGTGGCAGGAAATTACAGGAAAAGTGATAGGGGAGATCTGGCAGCGGTGGCTGGGCAGCAGCAGTCCAGAAAGGCAGGTCTTCTCAGGCTGTGCTCAGTATTCTGTACTTTTGGGACTCTGCTCATCGGAAAACATGGACAAGACAATGGGTAGAGCTGGGACAATACCATTCATTAGGTCAGCTGTGCCAGCTGGAAAAAGTGGACAAGCTGTTGGGTCTACAAGTTTTTCTTTGACTCTGAAATGGAAGCAGCAGATCTCAAAGCAAATACAAGTTGAGAGTAGCTGCTTTGAATGTAACTAGACTAGTGTCAGTGAGGCTGTGGCAAAAGATTATTGGTGCCTTGTGGAACAGAGAGGACGTTATTACTGCCCTGAAAGCTGACAAAGTGCTTCCCTCCTAGGGGAAAGAGGGAGAGGCTGATTTATAAGCTGTGGAGCATGGTAAGATTAGAGTTCAGGACACAGAAAACAGTGTGACATAAATCCAGTATCTCTACAGATGGCATATATTTTGTCATGCACTGGAATAGTGAATTTCAGTTCTCAGTCTTTGCCTTGGTAGACAATATCTGGGTGCAGAGATTACAGGTAACGAGACTGTTTGATGAGAAGTGGTCTCCCACTGGGGACATGATAAATGCTAGGTCCTTAGCCGCAGCTGCCCTTAGAACTAGGTCCTTGGAGCCTACACGAGTGCCGCTGGGTGCACAGCGATTGTTCAGTTTCATGCTGTATAGTTGTCAGTCTGTCACTTGGTGCACTGGGTGAGGTGTATGACATTGTGGAAAGTACGAGTGAGGGCGCAGGGGTTTTGTGGGTTGTCTTCCTCATGAGGGTAGTAAAGGTTTCTCGTTCGAGTAGCATCTGGAGCCATTGGTGAATGCTGGCCTTGGGGTCCTTTGTGCTTTTATTGATGAGGTGAGTGAGGCTGGGGCCAGTTTGGAGGCTGAGAGGGACAGTTCTTGGAAAAAACCTTTCTGGGTAGGATCATTTTATTTTACACTAGAATTATATAATTAGAGAGTAGAGTTTGATCAGCTGGCAGTATGGGGTTCTTTTTTATACTGAAGCAATTTCTGATGTGCTATTCTTGTGCCTCTTGAAAAACAAGAGCTAGAAGAGTGCACCGTGGGGTAAAGGTTCCCATTAGTTTTCTCCGGTGGCTGTGATGAGCATTCTCCTCCAGTAAATGTAATAGTAACTGAAGATCTGGTGCTGTATTACAGCTTTGATGTTTGCTGGGGCTTACTGTGGTCAGTCTTTAGGTTTCCTATATATGATGTACATTTACATTCTATGCAGTATTTTTTATTTTACACACTATATAGTATACGCTCTGCATCATTTTTTATGTAAGCCATAGTGACATTGGTCTTCCAAAAGCATCTCGATATGTTGGGAGTAGTTAATGTCTTTATGATGGAAATCTGTGAGGGTATCCAAATGTTCTTCTCTGATTTCCTAGACATGGTCACTTAGAAACTTTTCTTTAAGGTGGTCTATTACAAGTTTTGTCCTACTGATGGGCCACAGTTTTCCTCCAGGGAACGTTGCTTATTGACAGTAAAGTGAGCACTGGTGAGAATGAAACAGATGAACCTGTATGTTTTGAGTCAGCACTGATGTTGCTTCTGTGAATATTCAGTGCTTACCTGGCCTGCCACCAGGCGTGGGTCATACAGACTGACAGTATCCATATGGGTATTATTGGTAATGGATGTCCATATGGATACGGTTAGCAGAGACATTGGAGGAGGTGGGGAGGTGGTTTATGGAGGAAATCGAGTATGTCTTCCTCTTGGAGACTTTCTTTGTACCCCACTCTCAAGGACCATGCAGCCTGAGAAAAAGCAAAATGAGCCTCCAGGAGAAATGTTTTACAGGGATCTGCAAAGTGAAATAATGTTCTGGACCCAAAATAAGGGTGTTTTGCCTCTCTCTCCCCACCATCCTGCCTGCAAATCTCTTATCCTGCAGTGTGAGATGCTTGGAAGCCATTATTCTGGAGAGGTGGCAGTGCACAAGAGGAGGAAGAAGTTAATAGCAGCTCTTCAGTGACTGCGTTTGAGGGATGTGGGGCCTGCTTTTCTCGTACACAGTTTCTAGGATCTTGAACTCATTGCTCTTCATTGGTTAATAGCCATCAAAAGACATACGGTTACAGACAGCACACCAACAGTACTGGGAGGTGTCTCTAGACAATGTTGCTGGAACATGCTTCTGATTGCTGTCACTGGCTGGTAGCTCACGGGTGTTGGCTGAGCTCCGTGCTTTTTTGCCTGGCTGAGAAACAAGTGGCAGAGTGGAAAGGAGAAGCTGTTGAATGCTCTAGCCTGTGGAAAAGTGAGCATCAAGAAGAATAAATTTCTGCATATACCCGTAATTGAATACCCACAGAGCAGTTTGGTGACATTCTTCAAAAGCGTAGAGTGTTCCCCATAAGGGCACATGAGAAGGCTGAGAGTCAGCTGTAATGCTCAGCGGTTTACAGGGATGCCTGACTTCTCCATGAGGGCTTGCTGCTTCTCTTGTGGACCATGGACTAAGAAAAATTGTCTTGGGACACTGAGTGTGCACCCATCTAGTTCTGTCTCGCCATAGTTGCTGACATCTTTATGATTGCCAATCAGTCTTTTGGACACCTGGTATCTGGGGAGAGAACAAGGAAGCCCACTGAATTTTGTTCTCATTGCAGATATGGCTTGCTCAGGATGGGGAGGTGTCAAAAAAGAGATCTCCTGGATAATAATTTCTGCTTCCTCCTGTCTGCTTTCTGTCTCTGTACTTCTAGCTCTGTCTGTCTTAGCGCCTTCTTTCCTCCTCACCCCCCCTTCCCTCTCCTTCAGGAGTTCCCCTCTTGCCCGCACCTGATATTCAATCCCAGCAGAGTTAGTGCCTTTTGCTGAGATCAGACACGGCACTGGGGAATCATGTGGCAGAGGAGGGTTGCTATAAATATAGTTAAACCCTGCAATCACTGCCTTTGGGCAGGAAGGGGAGAAAGTGAGAGAGGCACAAGGAGGAGGAGGAGGGGCAGAGAAAGTGAGTGCAGGAACAGGACAAGTCAGAGTGGTCTGAGGAGAGAAAGAGGAAGGAGGGAGCAGAAGTGCAGAGGCCATGCTCTCAGGCAGAACACAAGGTGGTTCTAGGTAAGCGTGAGGACGAGTAGAGGCATGGAGAGCTCAGAGACCATGACGCAGGAACCCAGCTCGAAGTCAGCTTTGTGGGGGGGCACACCGCAATACAACTATGTCTGCTTTGAGAAATGCACGCGTTACGGGATACCTTTGGAGGCAGGACGCGAGGCCGGGGGGACAGGGGACGACCTGGAGAACTCCCTCAGCTACCCACAGGTAGGGCTGGACAAGTGGGACGTTTGTGGCAGCACAGGTCTCCCTGGGATCGCAGAGGCTCCTGGGGCTCCCGGAACGGTGCTGCAGAGCACACATCCCTGTCCATTCCCAACCCCACCAGCTCTCCCCCTCGCTTGCTGACTCCTAGGTCAGGCATTGACTTTCATGTTTGTACTTAACATCCAGGAGTGCTGTCAGCATTTCGAGTCAGGGGTCATTTTCATTGCCATGGACACAAGGAGAGTTAGAATGGGTAAGCTGGGATGGGGAAAATCAACCAAACCATTAATATATTTGTAACAGCAAAGAGGAGCTGCAGCTGCCTTCAGCAGCAGTGATATTAAGTAGAGCAGAAGAGTGAATAAAACCAGAGAACCGTGATGTATATAGATGGGTATCTTTCTGCACAGCTGCATAGACCAAGTCATGCAGAGCTCTTTTCTGGCTTTCCTCTGACCAAAAAGGACTTTATGGTCACAGACCCATACGTGGAGATTGATGGTTTCAGTAGCTCTTAGGGGAGCTGTAAGTGAGGAGTTTTCTAACCCTTAAACTTGACCTGACTCTTGCCCTGGTTCATACAAGCAGCGGTTCAGAAAAATACCTGGGACACAGATGTAGTCTGGTTATAGCTTCTTGTTCCGTTATCCTCTGTATCTCCTCTACCTCTCCTTTTGGGACAGCCTCCTGCAAAGGGGAGGGTTTACGTTTTACAGCAGAGTCCTGGTGTCTTATTTCCTACCACGCTGCTCAGACTAAGCTGACTTAAGAGGGCTGTAGAGCACTGGAGGATCCAGTCAAATGATGGGGGAGAGAGCGTGTGCATGTGGAATTCACAGAGTGGATGCTTCTCCTTCCATGACTACAGGTCCCCCAACACGAATACTTAGGTGAACGGTTGGGGGATGAGGGAGGGGATGCATTGATCACCTGAACACTTTTGTGATTTAGTGCTAAGAAAAAATCCACAGTTGCCCCCCAGAAAATCTCTTCCAGTAGATAAGCATCCCAAGGCGGATGTTACGTGCCACATTGCAGAAGACTGGAGAATCAGTTCCGTGGCTGTGTTCAGGAATTTCTCTTCTGAAAGTGCCTAAAACACCTGAGGGTTTGGGAACGCCTGCCGCGCTGAGCTCCTCCAGGGGCCCGGCGCGGCGGTGGGCGCAGCAGCGCCAGGGGAGGCGGCGGGGCAGAGCTCGGGGGGGCGCCCTTACACTGCAGTTACCCCCGCGGGGGCAGCGGCTCCGGGCGGGGGGGGGGGCGGCGCGGGGGGGGCGCAGGGGGGCGGGGAGGCGGTGCCGGGGGGGCCATGGGGGTCCTGGGAGGCGTCATCAGTGCCATCAGGTGAGGGGGGGACC
>JAVKKW010000058.1:431610-475145 GCA_034782655.1 Micrastur ruficollis
GGGATTCGGCCTTGAATCGCCGCCTCCTAACGAGCGGCAGCCCGGCGGCCCGGCCCGGGGCGGTGGGCGGGGGGTCCCGGGGCGGGCAGGGGGAGCAGCGCCGGGGGCTGGAGAGCTGGCGGGGCTGGGGAGATGCACCTTGTGCTGCAGGGACCGTCAGTGGGTTGGGGGCGGGGGGGGCTGTGGGATGCAAAGTGTTTCTCCAGTAAAGCACTTAACATGCGCAAAACCACCGTGGCTCGCGTGTCCCCCCCCGGTGCGCTGGTGTCCCCCCCGGTGCACTGGTGTCCCACGCGTGTGCTGGTGTCCCCCCCGGTGTGCTGGTGTCCCCCCCAGTGCGCTGGTGTCCCACTCGTGTGCTGGTGTCCCCGCCGGTGCGCTGGTGTCCCCGCGGTGTGCTGGTGTCCCACGCGTGTCGCAGCCGGCAGGGGCGGCACGTCCCCCTCGGGGCGCGGGGTCCCCCGGGCCCGGGCCGTGCGGGTGGGCAGCTCCCGAGCGACCAAGGCCACCAAAGGCGTCCCCTGCGCTCCCTGTAGCGTCCCCAGGCAAGCATGCATTTGGGAACACAGTTTGCAATCTGAAACACAGACCGCAGTATTTACAGATTTACTGAAAATAGGGCGCAGAAACACTTGGGCATGAACAGTCACGTACACGCGTGTGCATGTACATTTATGTATGAAACGCTGTGCGCAGACATGTGCTGGCAGAGCCAGGCTTGCTGCGCCTACATCCGTTCTGCCAGCCGCTCGTGCACATGCAGGTGCAGTGTGACTCTGCATGCTGATCTGCACCTTGTGTGAACGTGCACACTTCACGTTATTAGCATGAAAACCAGCCTGCTGCACATGTTTTCGTCCATTTCCACGCGGAGTGACCAGTAAGATTTCTTTCCCCGCTGTCTTGTGAAAAAACAGTTGGCAGAGAGAGATTTTGATTCTGTTGTGCCCTTTTCTTTCGCTTTTTCTGTTGCCTTCTGTTTTAGATGTAGGTTGGAAACTCTTCCAGCCTGGCTCTGTGCGTTGGTGGGGTTTGCACGGGCCCCAGAACAATGCAACCTTGGTCTTTGGCCCGGGCCCTTCAGGTTGTGAGTGGTCAAAAAACATATAGTGGTTAACAGATAATAAAATAAAAATAGTAGTCAGATAATGATATTAATACAGACATAATTTTGGACCATTAAGATAACAGTAGATATATGATAGATGATGTAATACACATTGATAAAAATATACATTATCATACACTGTAGGATGTCGTATTTTCTTTCTGCATGAGAAAGCAGCTGCAGCTGTGCTGGAGCTGTGTTACTGGGGTCTATAGAAGGGGTGTTCACGGCAGAGAGCTCGCTCAGCAGTACACAGAAGGGTGGCGTGGGAGGGATGTGTAGTAAGTGATGAGGCAGTGCAGTAATACAGAGTAACAGACGCACAGAAAGGTGCCGGGGGGGGGGGGGCGGCTGTGGAGGTCTCTAGCCCAAGCTCCTGCTCACAGCAGGGCTGACTCCAAAGCTGGGTCAGGTTGTCCAGGGCCATGTCCAGGCACATTCTCAACATCTCCGAGACTGGAGGTTCCCCAGCCCCTCTGGGCACCCACTCCCCTGCTGAACCACCCTCAGGAGGTGGATGGGGATGTTTTCCTTTTGCACACTTTCCTTTCTTGCAAGTGACGCCGTTTTCCCTTTGCCCTTCACTCTGCCCCTCTGAGGTGTCCTGCTCTGATGTTTCTCCCCAAGCCCCCTCTCCCTTCAGCTGTTGGGGCTGCTGTTAGATCTCCCCTTCGCCCGCTGTTCTTCAGGAAGGACTATTACTTCCTTGCTGCTCCCTGCCCCTCGCACGTGCCTCTGGCTCTATGCCTGAGCAGTTGAGCCTAGACTTTTTACTGACATTTAAATTTACTTACGAAGTGAGTTTCAGGAGTTTTCACCTTTGAGACCAAATATGGCTACTCTTGTCATCCATCAGAAAAAAAACCTAAGGAAGATCATTTCAGGAACAGCAGGGTGGCTACAAGGAGGGAGTGAGAGGGACGAGCAGTAGAGCCAAGGCTGCCTCAGTGGCCAGGAGCAGCAGGTTGGGAACAGCGTGCACTGGCAGTGCTGGGGGGAGGGATTTCAGGACTGGAGTATGCTGTGGAGAAGGTATTGTTCAGTCTGAATGGCATGGGAAATAGCTTAGGGTTTGGGCTGTGAGAGGAGGGCAGTTTTATGCAGGTGCTGAGCTCTCAGAAGATAGTCCCCAGAAAAGTCTTGAGGTTGTGGTGCTGTATGTATTTTTCCCCTGAGATTCTGTGCAGCTTTTCCTCTATTACTCAAGCAATGAAACTTCCCCATCTGTTTGGAAAGACAGACCCTGCTGGTTTACAGTTAAATGTTAATAAATGTTTCCTCCCTGAAAATGAACTTTACCCTGGTTGTGCTTTCTCCCCGGATGTTTCTTAGGGTGTTCCCCCCTCCCCTGCCTTAGTGGTATTTATACCTTCAGCTGGTTTTGCACCGTTATCATGGTCTCGCTCGGCATTTAGCCATGCTAGGCATGATAGCACCTTTTCTGGCTCAGCCTTTTAGGTGGTAATTGCTATCTCTTAAAGTTCTCTTCAGTTCTTCTGGTGCTCAGCAACCCTGTGTCCCTTGTGTTAGAGAGGGAGCATCATAAGAAGGAACTACTGTGTTATATTTTTAGGTTTACATGTCTTCTAATGGAGTGGATATTTCTTGCCTAGCCTAACTTTTCTTTAAGGTCATCCTCTGATTTCCAGATTCTTTCTCTGTACCACAATCTCCTACCATTTTACATATTGCCGGAGTCCTGGAGAAGCAAAGCATATGTATGAAGCATTTTTTAAGTGAGTTTGAGACTAACTTGTTCTCCAGGACAAAACCTTCATTTTTGTGTCTGGAGACTAACTCCTTTTTTCCCACATCCTAAGTGTACCATTTTCCAGCCAGCCAGCCAGAAGCAGTGAACTAGGATACCATATGAGGACTTTTACAATTCATACTATTATACTGTCATGCTGTTCCACCTGGGCAGATTTGCCCTAATTTGAAGTCTAATTTGAACATCATACTTGGCACAGGTTTGAGTTCATAGTTTGGATTAAGCTTTATTTGATATAAACTTATCCCTCATGACCATGTAAAGGCAATGAAACATCAGGTGATGTGAAGATGCATTTATCTAAAATCTGCTAGTATTTGGCGTTTCTGGCTGAAACAGACACAGTGAGAGAAAAAAGGAGCAGTCTGCTGCTTAGAACTGGGTTCTGCATGTGACAGCTTACCTTGTACATGAAGTTCTTCAGCCTGGTGGTACACTGTCCTGTCTGTGTTATGGGGGTCAGAGCATGGCCATTCCTCCCTACAAAGAGGCTGCATTGCTTAATTTGCCTAGAGTGTGTTGAAAATCGTGTGGTTAGTAATTACATTAAATTTGTCAGCTTCTGATACAGTGACGAATGGAAGAATACTTTCAGATGTTCGGATAGGATCAATTTTTCTAAGAGACAGCAGGTAAGCCACCTTAAGAACAGGATGATTTAAAAAAGCCCAGATGTGTGTTCTGTGAAAAAAACCCTAGGGTTTTCAAAGGGAGCTATTGCACGTGGTTCAAGTGTTTCTTGAGGAATATATGCAAATAAATAAACTACTTAGGACCTTCAGTCATATTTGTTATGTGGAAATACGAATTGGTAGAGCATTGAAACAGATGCTCAGAGAAGGTGGGGAATTTCCACCCTTGGAGATGTTTAGGAATTGCCTGGACAAGGTCTTGAGCAGCCTGATCTGGCTTTGGAGGTCACATGCCATGAGCAGAGGCTTGGACTAGAAACCTCCAGTGGTGCCTTCCAGTGTAAATCTTTCTCTGAGTCTCTGAATATATTTGATCTCGATGGAACAGGAGCAACATCTCCTGTGTCACTTTGAAAGGAGGAGGCATGAAGCCGTCAAATAGAAATGTCTCCTAAGTGTGTGATGGTGCTTTATATCTCTCCATCTTGTCATTCTCCGGCTGAAGTGTCTGATTTTGCTGTTCAAAGCATTGCTCGCTCTCCTCCTGCCACTCAGAACATCTTGGAGAAGCAGATGTTGTGCTAGGGAGGAAGCCAGGTGGGAAGTGCCAAGCTCATGGGCTGTGCATCAGGTGGTAACCTGACCTCAAGGGAAGCCAAAGCTGGTTCACTGAAGAACGTGTGAGGAGAGGCTTATTCTCTGCTTCTCAAACACTCGCCTTCCCCACTGTACTCTGAAAGAGTGAGGTAGGGGAGCTGCTCTTCAGGGAATCTGATAAACAAACACGGGGGCACAGTCAGGATCCTTCAAGCTTCCTCGAGGTCTTGTTGTTGACGAGACGGTACAACTGCCAAGTTTACTACAGATCTGTGTAAGAAATGGCACTGGTAAGTTAGCTGTCCATTGCAGATAACCGACTGCAGTTCAAGATTAGTATTTGACGACAAAGACTAGATCGAGTTGTTAGGAAATTCAGAGGAACTGGAGATATGTGAGGACTTAGCATGATGATTTGGGTAAATACTGGGAGGGGGTGTGCAGTACCCTGTGATATTTCTGAGCTGATGCTGATGCTTTTCCTCCGCAGGCACCATCAGTCACTGTGTGCCCTATTAAGCATTCCTTGGCAGCAGGAGGAACAGATGCAGGACATTCCTGCAGCCTGTTTGATAGTGTAATACCTCTCAAAACCTTCAGAGATGTGTTACAGTGCTGCTGAAATCTGTGAGACAGCACAGCCCAAAGGGTGGCAGCCTCATGTGAACTATTTTGACCTTCTTTATACCTCCAGAAAGCCTGCTCAATCTCTTCAGACCACAGCCACCTCTTTCGCAGGATGTTAGAAAGCAATTAGTATTCTGTGATCATGTCTTGTACTCCCAAAAAGGCAGTGAAAAGATTTTGGAGATGTATTCAAGAGGGAAACAGAAAGGGGGGAAAAAAAAAAAAGATGAGTTGCATGTGCCTGAGAGTTTCTGTGTCTCTGTCTCCTGGCTTGGGTACATTTGGGTCTGCACCTCGGACTGTTAGTACCTCTGCCTTTCCATCTTCAGTGCTATTTGTGAAGGAGCGTTTGCCTCACCTTTTCTTTCTGATCTCTCTTGCTTTCTGCTCCTCTAGCTTTATGGCCAGTACACAGACCAGGTAACCGACTTCGCAGAGAAGGAAGCAGCAAAACTACTGAATAAGAACCTGGCCCAAAAGAACAATGGAAGACCCCTGAAACGTGACAGTCAAGTACAGATCAAAGAAGAGCACTATTCCAAATGTCAAGGTGGGGACAGTTCATCTTTCATTACCCTATGACCAGATATTGGGTAGGCCAGCCAGAGAGATGGAACCTAAGGCAAAAAGACAAGAAAATTGTGACTGGGGAGAAGCAGGGAAGGAAGGAAGAGGAAGCACAGTGGATCGAATGACTTTTTCATGCAAGCCAAGACCTGTTTGGAAAAATAACCAGTCCCAAGTTATTAATTTTTTCCACAAACAGATCTCTGCAACGGGAGGAAAAGGACTTTCTTGTGTCAGATTTTTGCTGCTAGTGCACAAGGTGTTAAATTCTGCCCGTCCCATCCCTGCTTTTTTTTTTGTTTTGTTTTGTTTTTTTTCTTTTGGAATGCATAATATTTTGCAGCACTGTGTAAGAGAGGGATGGGTACCACCCCTTCACACGGAGCCCATGATGCTTCCAAATAAATCCTTATTGTAGTCAGTTCTCTGCATAGGAGTGCAGAGACAGGCACAGGCTTCATCTATGTTCCCTCAGTTTTTATGGCTCACTCTTCTCTCCACAGACTGTGCTAGACGTATCCAGAAATATGTTACCAAGAAGCTTGGAGAGGACTGGATTTTCTTGGTTCTCTTGGGTCTGGTCATGGCGTTGGTGAGCTGGGGAATGGATTATGCCAGTGCAAAGAGCCTGCAGGGTAGGTCCCATTCAGGTGTTGTGAAAGCACGCCGTAAATTATACGAATGTTTTACAAAGCCCAGTGACTAATGTTCCTCCTCCTTTAACATGTGTCCCATCCTCACCCCTCGTTGCCTGGGAAGTTCGAAGTACTTGCAACATAATAGAGAAAAGGTTAACTAGGGAGAGATTCTTCAAAGGGATGGCAGGGAAAAATTTGGAAGTAAGTGGTCAGAAACAAAGGATATGCATATGATGAGTCAAAGGCAAACCATTATTTTTACTCCCTTTCCCTCCTGCTCCCTTGAATATATAGGGGCACAGGGATGTGGTACTGTGGTCCTCCTGTTAGACTGATTCCCATCCTCCCCAGGGGTATTGAGCACAGGGGGATGGGGAGAGGAAGGGGCTCTTAGATGCCCTCCTGACACTGTTTTTGATTTTTACCTCATTATCGTTCTTTCCAATTTTTATTTATACAGTGCCCTGCAGTTTCCTGCTACGTGACCACATAGTGCTTCTCTCCTTTGGCTCTTTTCACAAAGGTCTCCTAATCACTGCCTTATATCCCTTCCCTGCATTTTTCCCGTGGACCCTCTCCCTTTTGCCAGCTATAACAATAACAAGATCTTTCAGTCCCCCTGCCCCCGTCTCGGTGCACACATGCACACACAACATTGCCCACATTCTGTTTACTGCACTGTTCCTTCGTCCTTACCCTCGGTGTCCCAGTCCTGACTTGCACACCCCCCAGCCCTTTCTTCTTGGCGCTCTTGGCTGCTGATGTCCACCAGACACTGCAGCTCGTCAAAGCCCCCCCCCTTCAGCCCAGGGTTCCTCCATGTAGAGCTTCCCCACCTACCAGCCGTCTGGCTTAGCCTGCCAGTCTCGGAGAGCCCCTGTCCTTTATGCTCCCTGCAGCTGAGTCCTTTGGGGTGTTTTTTTCTCTCCCTCCACCAAGCCTCCGCTCCTGCTGTGTGGGGAGCCAGCTCAGGCAGAGAACAGGAGCTGCAGTGCAGTTTGGATTCTCAGCAGCTGGTGCTGTGGTACCTGGCTGAGCAATGGTACCGCTGCTCTTTCAACAGTTGACACAGCTCCCTTCGTGCTGCTGCTCTAAAAGGCAAATCATAATCAGAGCTTTTAAGCTAGTTTTTGTGAAGGAATGATTTTTCACGTGACTGAGGTGGAGGAGAGGGCACTAGCTGTTGGTGGACCACTTTATTGTCATCCTTCAGGACCCACATAAGGCCCTTAGGCTGCCAAATGAACAGACCCTGCACAGTGAGTCATCCTGACAACTGCATGTAACACACCTCTTCTTACACCACGTCTGGGCACAGGTATTAGTAGTGTCTAAGGACAGAGAGCCACTTCTGTCCCTTCCCGCAGAATGCCTGCTTTATTTGGGAACTTGCACTCAAAATGTAACAAGGCTTGTCTTAGAAAACGAGGACTTCAGGATAGCGTTTCTCAGGGAGATTTAGTAGGGGCAGGTTTAGCAAGTGTGTGATTCTTTGATGTCTGCCAACCTGTTTGGAGCAGCTGTGGTTACTGACCGCTTCTTTGTTTGTCTGTCTACAGCCTACAAGTGGATGTACAGAGCGCTGCACCCGAATGTTCCTATGCAGTATCTGGCGTGGGTCACATACCCACTTGTTCTTATTCTGTTTGCGGCCATTTTCTGCCACCTCGTCTCTCCACAGGCTGTTGGTGAGGGCAGAAGGCATGGCAAGATCTGTTTCTGTCTGTCTCGTTTTTCTTACTCCATTTGCCTGCGGGTTTTGTTCATCCCCTGCTCTGCTGTTGTTTTCAGGGTCTGGGATCCCAGAGCTCAAGACCATCATGAGGGGAGTGGTCCTCAAGGAATACCTCACTCTCAAAGCTTTTGTGGCCAAAGTTGTGGGCCTCACGGCTGGGCTTGGAAGCGGCATGCCTGTGGGGAAGGAGGTAAATATTGCTGTTTTCATGTGCAGTAGTGGCCAGGGTCTAGGAGGTGGGAGAGTTGTCAGTGGAAGAAGGGTCATAAATGTTTTCTTCTTTTTGCCACCATTCCTCTTCTCAAAGCGCTGCTCTTGCTAGCAACACTTACCTTCCATTGGCCATTTTCCTTCCACTTTGCGAGGCTTGATATAGAAAACATCAAAGAACTTAAGTCAGGTAGACTTCGAGAGGAAAAACAAGAAGAGAACTGGAGGACTGGCTGAGACGGCCAAAGAGAAATTGCGAGATCTGCAATGGTTAAGTGGTTGTCTTAGACCAGAGGGTAACTAACCCTCTCTGACTTCCTCCTCCTCTCACAGGGTCCTTTTGTGCACATTGCCAGTATCTGTGCCGCGGTACTCAGCAAATTCATGTCAATCTTCTGTGGTGTGTATGAGGTAAGGCGCATGTCTCTGCATGCAGTTCTGCCATAGGCTGAACTCCTAAGACATGTAGGATAGTACTGGTAGGCCACAAAACACGGAGGAAACATATGGACTGACACTCACCATACTGCTTTAGAGTAGTAAAATACAAGCCAAAGAAGATGGTAATGGGAGACCAGATATACAGCCAAATAACTGCAGGACCACTGGCGTGACCTACCAGTTACACAGAAGCTGGTTAGGAATATACATTTGACAAGTTTTCAATCTCATGATGCTGATACCTTTGCACTGTGATCATTGTATAAAAATGTACCTACAGACAAAGATTAATTTGTCTTTAAGCCAAATATATACAGCGTTGCTAATTATAGACACTGACAACTGTCTCTAGGCTTTTGCTGTCGCAGAACAGCCTCTGCAGGCTGATCACTGTATTGACTGGTTGTATAAAAAAATCTATTAACTGCATATATAGCTAAATGTAGGAACTGCTTTACATACAGGCTCTTAGCGGAAACTGGCTGTGTAATACAACGATGGGAGGTGCTGTTCTACTTGAGTAGATCCTGTCTGTGCATAAGAACTAGATGTCATTGCTGAAGACCAGCTGCCAGTACTAAAGACTGCACTGAATTGTGTAGAGCCTGCTATTTGTAATAGCAGGGGCTGAATCTGCTGCTGGCCGTTGCTTTGTTTCATTGTTCTGGACCCTAACCCCTGGCTTTGCTCCCTCTAACCCCAGCATGCCCTTCTCTGGCTGCACTCTCTGTTCCAGAATGTGCATAGGCAGTTCGACCTCCTGGTGGTGGCTTGCGCAGTTGGAGTTGGATGTTGCTTCGGGGCTCCTCTTGGAGGCAAGTGTCTTCCTCTGTGTGACATTTAATGCACAACTCATTTAGCCTCTTGCTGTGAGATTTCCTGCTCTCAGGAAAGGTTCTCCACAGATACCTCTGCACTCTAGCAACACGAGTTCTTTCTGTTCGCATCTAACTGGTGGCAGTGGAAGAAAGGGAAGGTTATAGGAAAAGTGACACCTGTTGATGTACTGATTTCTAATGATGCAGCGTGTTCAGTCCCTGCCTGCCATGGACATTGTTGAACCTGGCGAGCACCAAGGGCTGTGCAGAAAATCAATAAGGATCAAGTAGAGAACAGAAGTTAAAAACAAAAATTCATGTAAGGAGTAGTGACATCTCAGGGCAGGAGATGATGGCAAGTGTGACAGGAGCTGATAATATGAACAGGAAACTACTATATGAATACTTCATCAGTGGGCTGGAGAACAGAAATAGCAGTGTTTAAAGTTTTGGGCCTCCCATATAAAAGAGATGTGAAGGGCCAGTAAGATGGTCGGGAGGTTGGAGTAATGGTATGTGAGAAGCTGAGGAATCTGGGTTTGCTCAGCCTAAGAGAGAAAAGGCTAAAGCAGGATGATCTAACTGATGTCATCTACCACCTAAAGGGGGACTTCAGCGAAGACTGAAACAGGCACTTTTCAGAGCGGCACAGTGCAGGAGGCAATGGGCACAACTTGCCCCAAGGGAAATTCTGACTGTGTATAAGGAAAATACATTCCCCACCCCCAAGGGTGGGTCAGCACCGGCACAGGTGCCCAGAGGGTCCAGGGAATCCCCACCCTTGGGGATGTTCAGGGTTCACCTGGACAAGAACCTGATCTACCCTTGGAATTAGCACAATTCTGAGCAGGGGCTTGGAGGAGATACCTCCAGTGGTCCCTTCCCACATGGTCCCTTTCTATGGTTCCACTGCGAGGAGAAATGTGGAAATTTCTCTCTGTCCCTTCACGTTTGTCCTAGTCTTCTGGTTCACAGAATTTCCTTAAACAGCACATGTGCCAGAGCCACATGGTAACTTCTTCCTAGAACAGTGGAAAGACATTCATAAACAGTCTTTAAATGTTCTCCATTCCTCATTGTGCCTTCATTTCACTTTCCCCCATGCACTGCCCTGAACCTCTCTCCATGGTTATTGTGCCCAGAAGTTTAAGGAGTTTTTAAAATGAGATGTTTTTTCTACGTTGGCTTTATTTCTTCCATGCACTACTTTCCTGTTAGTCTTTAAATGGATGAGTTAGCTGACAAATGCGACATGGTCTTGCATCAACAATAGCAATGATCTTTACTCTGGTTTGCTATTAAAAAAAAGGAAGGAACATAGTTTGTCAGCTACAAATTAGAGGTTCTTCAGTTGGTAACTTGAGAAAAGATGTGCCAGGAAGAAAATCAGGTTCAGCAAGAGAGGGGCTGAGAGCTGTGCATGTGTGGGCAGTGTAGCAAGTTGGAGACAGCCTGGGCTGAAGCCTGAGGCTTCAAGGCAAAACTTGTAAGTCTGCCAGAAACGTTGAGAGAAAGCAGGTTCAGACCCAAGGGATAGAGCACCGTCAGGTGGAACCATTGGTAGTATACAGGAGAATGGTGTCTCTCTTAATGGTAAAAAAAAAGAAAAAAAAAAAAACAAAACAACAACCCCGAAAACCTTCCATAACACAGTCTACAGTTCTTGTTTCTTTCTCTGTATCTGGAATTTATACAGTCTCAGAGACTGCAGGACACATTATACATAGTTCACTAGGAGAGGCTAGAGAAGAAAAGAGAAGTCTAAGGGGGGGAATGGTCTAATTGCTGTCTTCTGTAGCTAAAGGAGATGTTAGAGAGACAAAAATAGCCAAACTTTCCTCAGAGAACAGTGAAAGAACAAGAGGCAACAGGCACAGCCTGCAACAAGGGAAATTCTGTCTATACATAAAATAAATTTCTCCCCTTGGCCCAAAGGTGGTTCAGGGTGGCACAGGTGTCAGGAGAGGCTGGGTAATCTCCACCCATGGAGGTGCTCAGGGCTCCACCTTGCACCCTCCTCTGAGCACCCTGATCTTGCCTTGGTCAGCCCACCTCTGAGCAGAGGGGTGGAGAAGAAGCATTCAGAGGTACCTTCCAGGCTAAAACTTGCTGTGAGTCTGTTGATAACACTGGAGCGTGGGAACAACTGAAAGCTATCATAGCTTTTGTAGCCTTAGTTGGGTTCCTCTGACAGATTCACACCAGGTTGCTGAATGGGATTTCCATTACCTGGGAGTCATTTAGTCTTGAGCTGACCTTAGTCCAGGATGTAACTTGCAACTTCACACCATATTGCCCACGGTGCATAGCTTCTTGGTGGTGTTGCAGGGGAACGCCACCCTGTGTATTAATGAGGAGCCCTCAAAATGGATTTGAAAAGCCAATTTAGCCCTTGACAAGCAAAAGGTGCCCAGCCTACTTTTTGTGAGCGCACTCTGGTGCTCTTTGTTTGCCTGTTTATTTTGGTCTGTCTGGCTACTCCTGTGCTGCTAGCCAGCACCAGCACTCTGACACAGTGCTGGGTCCTGGGAGGTGCCATGTGCCACAGGCTGTTCTCAGGGGCTGCTATAGGTGTCTCTCTCATACTCTTCTTCAACACTGTCCCATCAGGTTTTGCACCTTCAAACAACTCTAATTGCCTCTTACCATACTGCAGGCCATGCTGCATGTATCCTCAGTTTCCAGCTGTTAACCACCATGCTGGTGGGCTATAACGCCATTCCCGCTAGTCCAGACACTTTGAACTGAAACCCATCCCTGTTCTGGACACGTCTTAGGGCCACGGGGGCACTAATAGGACCTAGAAGTTACCCAGGACAAAATATGGATAAGGACACATTGTTCTGGGTCAGGGACTGGTCATGGCCCTGTTTCGCTGGGCTGTGCAGAGACAGCCTTGGGACACCCTCTGGTTGAGGCTCTGTCGAACACCTGCTCCGGTAAACAGGAATTCATGGCCTTCTGGCCTTAGAATTCAGCCTGGTCACTCAGACTCCCACCGTAACACAGGACCACCCTGTCGCAGAACTCTCGTGGGAGGTCTAACAGGCTACCGTGGGGACACGTGGTAGCGGAAAGTACCAAATGCACAGGCTTCTAACGCTGGTGCATTGTACACCACCTAGGGTGTAGGCAAAATAAAATGAAATAAAACCTATCTGCTCACCTTTCACCATTCTCAGGCACTCCCGGGCCAAATCTTGGAGAAAGAGTGGCAGAGGATTTTCTCCCTTTCAGCAGCTCTGTGTCTTCCAGAACTGTCTCAGGAGAGACTCTCTACCTTTTATACCTTCCATTTCCCTTTATTACCGTGATCGTTTTGGCCGGGACAGCACAGTGCTTTACTAGGTGGTCTGTTACCCACTGACCTCCCCGGGGTGATGGGACCTTCAGCACCTGCCCTCACTCCGTTCTGGGCACGCCTGTGCCCGGTGCCCACAGACTCACAGGTTTCCTGAGGCGCTTTTTGGCATGTGTGCATCCTGAGATTCCCCGCCAAAGTAAAAGAGATGGAGCAAAACTTACTTATGTGCCCTCCATCCTCTGGAGGATCTTCCACAAGACATTTCTTCCACAGTGACAGAAATGTGCACGTTTCAGTGAAAGATGAGATGCTGCCTTCTCCGCATGCCTCGAAGAGGTGATGCCAGGTGTATGCCTGTCTTGTGCCAGGTCTTGTCTTTTGAATATTTTGAGGCCGTCCAGAAGGCAGAAGCAAGATAAATATAGCTATAACTCTGAGACGGGTGACAGAGCTGGGTGACATCATGTGGCTGTACCTGCCAATTCTGTTACTCACTCTCTGCTTTCTTTCCTTCTTTCCTCTGCTTGTCTGTATCCCTTTGTCTCTTTCACCAGTAGCAGCCGTATTATTACACGGATGTCCTGACCGTGGGTTGCGCTGTGGGGGTCGGCTGCTGCTTTGGGACACCACTTGGAGGCAAGTGGCTGTTCTGTTTCCTTTTCCTCAGGTACCGAAATCCTCTCCTGCCTAGTCCTCTTCTCCTCTCCCCCTCCCTGCACCGTACTTTTGATCTGTCATCTACTTCGAACAAAGCAGCTTACCTTTAGCACTACCCACCTCCCCAGCATCTCTGACACAGTCCTTTTCCCACATGTTGTCAGCCTTCGGAGGCAAGAGGGGAAGGCTCTCTAGAACAGTGGTCTCCAAATGGGGGTGTTCATACCCCAGTGGTGAGCAATATGGTCCACTGCGGTGTGGGAAGGCAAGAATGTAATTTCTAATTTTTTTTTAAATCTTAAAAAAAAAAAAAAAAAAAAAGAAAAAGACATACACTAAGCTTTACTAATATTCAGTATACGTATTGGCAGCGGTGCCCTCATTCCATCCTTGTGTCAGATGGCCACTTGTCACATGCAGTGCATGAGGTGTCCTGGGTGCAGAGTTGTTCACAACACAGAGGGCTGACAGTGGTGCCCTCACCCACTTGCTCTCTTTCAGCATATTGCAATCAATCTGTGCCCACTTAAGTGGATTTAGGGATTATATTATCTAGTGTTAACTAAACTAGCCCTTACAGAATGGACAAGCGGCTTAAAAAGATTCCTGCAAAGAGGCTGTGGATTGAAGATAATACTAATAATGCGAGCACAGAAGAATGACCAGAAAATGGCAGAGCTGACACTTCTCCTACTGCTAGTACAGGCTCTTAATCAGCCACGTTACGAGGTACAAACGATGACCAGCTAATCAGATCTGACAAGAAGTCGGCCAAAAAAAAAAAAATTATCAAAGGCTATTTTAAATATGGATTTATATCTACTATCGTTAACAATGAACCTCACCCTAGGTGTATCTTGTGCTTTGAGAAGTTAGCTAATGATGGTATGAAGCCATCAGAATTAGCAAGATATTTAAAAGCTAAGCATCCAGAACATGAAGACAAACCTCTACAATTTTTTCAGCCACGTTTCAAGCTATTCTATTCAAGATATTTGGTCCAGTACTTTACAAAATTTCACTGAACTTAAAGATAAATGTTTAGAAGCCTCCTTTGAGGTTTCTTGCTTCATAGCAAAAGACAAAAAGCCACATACCACTGGGGAAACACTCGTTCTTCTTGCCACGGTAAAAATGGCTGCAATAATACACAGAAAGCGATACGGCGGCAAACTAAAATGCATTCGTCAGCAAACACTGTTGGAAGCTGCATAGAAAACATCACCGAAGGTTTGAAGAAACAAGCAGCAGTACAAATTACAGAGTGTGAGAGGCTTGCTATGCCACTGGGTGAAAGTACAGATATTTCTAACCTGACTCGGCTTATGGTATTTGCTAGATTCTGTTCTGATAGTGAAATACATGAAGAACTACATGCTGTGAGCCACGGAAGGAAAGGTCTACCAGAGAAGCCATATTCTCAATAACAAATCACTTCTTTAATAAACATGTTTTACGGAAAAGCTGTGCAAGTGTAACGACGGGTGGAGCAGCTGCCTTGGCTGGCATAAGGAGAGGTTGGGTGGTAAGGCCACATGGATAGCCCTGCACCTGAAAGTCATCCACTGCCTTGTGGTAGGCGAGCTATTGCAGCGAAGAAATGGGAGCCAGATGGGCACCAAGTGCTACACGATGTCATCGATGTGGTTAATTTCGTAAAAACAAGACCTTGAAACAGTGGAAACTGTACAATACTTCCTAATGCGATGGGGAGCAACCGTGAAAATCCTTCGTCCCACACAGACATTTGCTGGTTATCTCATGATAATGGGCTTTTGAAAGAGTTGTTGAATTGAAAGACCAGTTACACATTTTTCTTTTACAAAAAGACAAGTGTTCTCAATTTGCTGACCTTTTCTGTGATGACAGGCGTCTGTCAGTAGCATGCTGCCTAGCAATTATTTTCAAAAAAATAAACACACTCGATGTATCCCTTCAAGGTGAAAGTGCCGTTCTAACGGTGGGTGAGAAAGTAACAACTTTTCAAAAGAAACTTACGGAGATTGTGGGATTTGTTGCCAAATACAATGTGAGTGCGTTACCTACAAAACCTCATACGCGTACAGTTTAAAAACTTGGAAACAGACATTTCTCACCTGTTCAAAAACCTTTCAAATTAAGAGTTTCAGTGGGGTTTGAACCCATTTGTTAAAGATATTAAAATTCAACACCACCTGATTAGTTTGCAAGAACAACTGATTGACATCAGGGAAGATGGAAATTTACTGTCCAGATTTCAACAAAAATCTTTGCATAAGTTCTGGATGGGATTGAAAAAATGGTATCATGATTTACTCAGCACGGCCAACGATGCGTTTCTTGCATTTGGATCTACGTATCTTTGTGAGATACCTTTTTCAGCTACGACAGCCATTAAGACCAAGTACCAAATTAAACTGAACATAGAACCAGACCTTTGAATCACTGTATCACGAAGTGTTAAACCAAGATTTTAAAAAATAAATAATAATATCAATATTTTTAGTGAGAACAACAATTTTTGGTTCCATTAATAAATGAAACAAATTATTTTTTAAAATGTTGTTTAATTCATCTTTATCTCATCCTTTTTTGATGTCCATTTTTCACATGTTTTATATTGTACATAATATATTAGTACAGTAGTACTCGTAGACAATTTTGAAATAAATACACATATATTGGAGGGTACATGCTCAAAAATCTTTTATTGGTAGGGGTGCACGGTCAAAGAAGTGCGGAGACCACTGCTCTAGAAGACTATTTAGAAGCCTCTCTCATGCTTCTAACATTACACTTCTGAATTTAACTTTGTTCCCTTCCAAACTCTTTCTAGGGGTCCTTTTCAGCATTGAGGTCACTTCCACTTACTTTGCTGTGCGCAATTATTGGAGAGGTTTCTTTGCCGCTACCTTCAGTGCCTTCATTTTCCGAGTCCTTGCTGTTTGGAACAAGGACGCTGGTAAGCTAAGAGCCATTTCTGTTCTCTTTGTACAAAAGTTGCTCTGTTGATTTATTATTTTACATCTTCCTCAAAACCCCAACCCTGTGGGATGTTTGAAACCTCTGCCATGGCATGTGACTTCCAGCAGTACAGGAGAGACAAAGGGAAGTATCTTATGTCACCAGTTGTATAACCCAACCTGCTCCTAGGTGTGCTGGGGGTATGACCGAGAAACAACTGAGGATAAGTCCTCAGCAAGTAAGAGGGCCCCTGAGGTGGGGTTTTTGCCCCTACTCAGCATAGTGTCAAGGCTGCAAACACAGAGGTATCCCATCACAGTGGATGTGATAACATACTACAGAGTATGCTGCTGCAATCTCCTGGAAGTGCTGTGGTCTGCTTTGGTCTTCTCTTGACTAGAAGCATAAAACCCAAACTGTCTACAAAATTGAGATCATAAAATGATTAGGACTTTGACTAGAAGCGTAAAACCCAAACAGTCTAGAAAATTGAGATGATAAAATGATTAGGAGGCTACAGGATTGGTAGGGTCTGCCTGAAGGTCCTCAAAAAATAACTGTCTCAACTGAAAAGTGTGAGTGCAGCACTTGTGCAGACAGAAATAGCACAGGACAAGCTTGTTCAGGAGAGCGTTTCAGATGCTGTGGGAACAGGGTTCCAGCTGATGCAGCAGGCTGCCATTGCTTTGTAAGCTTCTTGCTTATAATGCCTTTATCTTTGATTCTTACACTTATATCTCGTTTACTGATCTGAGCTCCATGTGGGCAGTTCCCTTAAAACTGCTGTAACTTATGTCTCTCCTGACTTCACAGAGCTGGATGTTTTTTGGGCTAAAACATTATTTGGCTTGAATGTTCTCTGGAATATAGAAAGTGACTGTATCTTTGTTTCTGAAACACTGCTTCATATTGAGTGGTATTCAACCATCAGATCTGTCACAAAACCCACATCTTTCTGTTCCTTCCAGAGGAAAACATAAGAAATTCGAAGACAGATGACAGAGATAATCTCCTATCCTTCATTTTATCTGCTCTAGCTGCCTTGCTGATCTCCCAAATCATTAGAAATTAGCTTAATTCTGAAACGTCTTAATTACTGTCCCTTCTTCAAAATCACCCAGGCAGCTTTAATACCCATATTAATGGCTCCTTACGTTCAGCTTCATTAACTGTCTGGGTTCAAAAGTTCCAGGATCCAATTGTCTATGAAAAATAGTTCCTTTTCATAGTTCTGAATTTTCTGTGTCTGTGTTGCCAGTCTCCTTGTCCTTGTATTAAGGAACCAGAAACTTTTGTCTAGCTAAGTCATTCATTATTTCACAATCTTTTATCATGCCTGCTCTAACTTATCTTTCATGTCTTTTCTTGCTCATTTCCTTCTGAAAGGTACAAGTCTGGCCTTTTCAGCCTTTGGTCATGCAAGGGTTTTTCTTAGGTCCCCTCTCCGACGTCTCCACAATCTCTAAGGTCTTGCCTCCTCCCAGAGCTGTGCACTCGGTAGGCGAGGGGATGTTTTTGGGCCAGTTTCCTGTGTGCCTGCTGTTACCACCCAGTAGGAAAGCCTCTGTATCAGGTAGGGTCATGTACTTGAAAGTGAAAGAAACTGCTTCCCTTAATGTGCACTGTGTGCATCTACCTGTAATGCTCATATGGAACATGTAAACTATTGCAAATTCATACATAGTATGTGGGCTGACTTTTCTGCTTATGCAACCGTTTGCCATCTTCTTCCAGAATATTTTTGAGATAAAATGATCAGAGTTCCAAGCAGGTGTGGCTGTTGTATGTATCTACTAGAAGGCATTACAACACTGCAATGCAATACTGTGCATTGTGATACCATTTTTATGCAGCTTTTGCACATTTCTAGCAGCTGCAGTTAGGAAAAAGGTGAAAGGACCATTTTCTTAGAGCTGTCTACACTGATCCGACTCTCCTTCTTGAAATACTATTGTTAAATTAGATTCACTTCTAATGTATCAGTGATCTTCCCCCACTGTATGACTTTGCTTTCTTCAACACAGAACATTGCCTTGTGCAGTCCTGTCTGCTTCAAACCAGGGAAAACTGATTCAGTATCACGTGCAGAATTTGCCGTCTTCCACAGAAAATTCTGAATCATAGAAAGATTTCGTTTGGAAGAGACCCCTGGACCTCCCTACTCCAAACTCCTGCTTACAGCAGGGACAGCCTTCCCCTGCCTCTCTGGGCATCTGTTCCAGTGCTGAACCACCTTCCCAAAAAGCAGCATTTGCTCATTATATGTAGACAAAATTCCCTTATTGGAAGTTGCGCCCATTGCCTCTTTTTCTTTCCCTGTGTCTTTACAACTTCCCTGTGAGGAGGGGAACTGCTCTTAGAACCCCCTTGAGCATTCCGATTTCCAGCGGAGTAGACCTTGGTCCTGCAGCCTCTCCCGGTGCCCATGCACTGGACCGTGTTGCAGCTCACCACTGGACCCCCTCCAGTTTTGTCACATTTTGTTTGTACTGGGTTTTCTAGATGTGGCTTCGTCAGTGCCCTGTGGAAGGAAGCAAGCACTGCTCTCACCCGGCTGGTTGAGTTTTTCCTGGTGTGGCCCAGAATGTGGTTAGCTTTCATGGTACACACTACGGATCGTACCCACCAGGACCCGCTGGCACGAGAGCAGAGCTTCTCCTGTTCACTGGGCCCCCAGGCTGTAGACACACCTCCCGTGCCAGGTGTGGGACTAAATATTTGTCTTTTTGTTGAATTTATGATGTTCCTATTGGTCAGCTTCTCTGGTTGGTGGAGGCCACTCTGAGTGAAGCCCTCCAGGTGACAAACCACCCCCTTCCCTCCCTCTGACCAGCTCAGTACAGTCACTGACGAGTGGGTTCCATCCTATCATCGTGGACCTTGGTGCAGATGTTAAACCGAATCAGCTCCAATGTTGACCTCTGAAAAAATCCATCCAACACCACAGGGCCCAAGACAACAATTAGCAACTCCTGCTACATGTGTACTATGGCATGTATTGTTACGTGGCTGACATGATAAACTCACATTTTTGTCTCTCTGGGCTAGCTTCTGATCCATGATAGTATTTTCCCTTTTGCTGTTAGATCAGTGGACCTCTACGTGAGGCTCCACAGGCCCATGTGGGACCGCTTAATGATCTAAATAAATACAGTTCCCCTTAGTATGGTTTTACCGTTTTGTTAAAAAAAACTCTGCATCACAAAGTTTTTATTCATTTGAATTCTCTTTCTGGATTTTTTCCTCGCTTTTGAGGTTCAAAATAGGTATTTCCAGCATTGTGCTTGCTTTTAAAATCTATATGTGTTTTACTAATTTGCCAGGTGCTAATGCTGTCTTTGCACTTCACCATGTTGCTCCACAACTTTCTTAAACACGTATGCTACCCGTCGGTCCCCCTCCAGCCCCTGGAAGCCCTGATGCTCAATAGAGGTGGTGAATTATTTTTTTTAGCTCATCCACCTCATTCCTAGTCCACCTCAGATCTTAATGTCTTTTAAGTCGACAGCTTGTTTAACACCTCTTTTATTGTCATTGTTTAGCTCCAAGCTGCATCATTGCTACCAGGGAGCGACAGGTAGGTAAGCGATCGCATCAGAGTAGACATGCAAATAAGTTGTGTAGCATCTCACCAAAATTCTTTTCTTCCTTAGACCCACAAAACCTTTGCTGGCTTCTAGATACTGATGGTCTTATTGGCTGGCTTTACACCATTACCTGTGCTTCCCAAATAACACCCGGCCCGCTCCGGGTGGCTCCGCAGCTTAGACCCCTGTTCGCTAATCATGCAAGACTGGAGTTCTGCAATTTGCAGGATTTCTGTTTTGCCATGTCCTGAGCCTTCATCTTATTTGCCATAGTGTTTTACGCTTGCCTTCCCACTCCTTCTGATCACTTCTATGCATGGCTCAGTGTTATTTTAAAGTTCAAAGCTTTTTTTGGTAGACTTTCCCATTGAGTAGACTTTCTCATTTCTTTTTGCTTCTTTTATCTTTCACCTTGTAGAGCTGGACAGCGACTCTAAACTAGTAGAGTTTGTAGCCAATGGAGAGCAAAGGGCTTAACCATTCACTTTCAGGATGGCTTCGTCACTCAGGAAAGAGGTTGAAGATAGGTAGGACGACTCTTTCTGTCTTGCAGGACTATAGAGGGAACCTAGAAAGACTCGGAATGAGTGCTGTGACTGTTTCCCTTTGCTCTGGTCATCTTTGCCACCCTGGGGCGAAACGCTTTGGAAGTGAGCCCTACTATGCTCTGTAATGCACTGTCACTTAGTGGCTTGGACTGTCTGTTTCCTAAAACTAAACTGAGATGATCCCTTCCTTGGGCTGATCTAACAAAAAAGGACATCCTGCTTTTCACCATCTTCCATCCCTGACTGTTCTTCCACCCCTCCCTCGCACCACCTCTGTGTTTGCTGGGCCCCTCCATTCAGCTCACTTCCCTGGCAGAGGACTGATCCAGGAAAAGAGCAGGCAGGTTTTCTGGTAGGTTTTAATGGGATGAAAGAACTCGGTGAAGGCTTTGGCATGTGCTGGAGTGGGCCCCACGGGAGCGGAGAGCAGTGCAGCCAGGAGGGAAGGAACAGGGCGAAGAGGCGGGGAGTTTTGGCTAGTAGCACGCGGTTAGGCAGGCTTGGCTATCCTAGGTAGCATAACCCTCAGAGATCTGGTTAAATCGTTTCTCTAAACGTAGTCCTGCCTGACCAATTAACAAGTAATTCATGCCTCCTGTAATTATCATCTAATGCTAGATTTTCACTGCTGCCTCTCTTCCCTCATTGTGCAAATAATTCCTTCATCCAGGGCAAACTGGGGTTTATATCCATCCTCATTCAGCTGTGTTTCCACTCTGCACTAGGTTGCCAATTGGCACTTCACCTGTTGGCATACAGGTATTTACTGTTTCCACACAATTAGGTACCTCTGGGTAAAAGCAGGGCAGGTTTCAGCATCTGAGTCATTTCGGTAGTGCAATGCTACCAGGAGAAGTGAGCTGGAGGAGATGGGGCTGAGCTGATCTTTTCCATCTCTGATTTCTAAGGCTTTCCCTCTTCTGGTACCAGTCAAAAATTTTGGAGGTACAACTTCAGAGAGGATGTGAGTTTTGTTTCTAGGAGGCAATCACAACTGTGTGTGACACAGCTTCTCCAGATGTGTAAGCACTGCCTGCCTTGGCGAAGAGAGCTGCCAGAGTCAGTGACTACAGTGGGAAGAGTTTTTATTTTTCCAGAGAATGGGTGGTAGAAGAAAAGAAAACCCTTTAAAAATCTGGGATCGTAGCTAAAAAAATATATACATCCTTTGTAAACAAACCTATACCACCTGGAGTGCTAGGGCTGCAAGTGCTCAGAACTAGACGCTACTAAAATCAGAGCAGTCTGCCAATCTGAAATATCGTATATGATGTCGTGAAACCACCCAGGAGCATGTATAAACTAGTTCCCCTGCCCCTAGCCTTTACGGCATTTAACTTCTCACCTCATTATTCTCTTTCCACCTCTTTCTTCTCTGGAAGTTACCATCACTGCCCTGTTCAGAACGAACTTTCGCATGGATTTCCCCTTTGATCTGCAGGAGCTGCCGGCGTTCGCTGTAATAGGGTGAGTTCCTGGGAACCTGGCTCCTTGCTCTACAAAGGTTATCACGTGAGCCCTGTAAGGGAGTCTCCTGAAAGCTGTTACATACATATCTTTTAGACGTTTTGGTTGTCACAAATAAGGCCTCTGCTTGCTGGGATTCCTCCTCTAGAAATGATGCCCATATAGCCCAATGGGTAAGGAAGGAAATGCGAGTATTGTCAAGGCGTTTGTTAATTCCTTTCTGTATACCTTTTATAGAAATTAAGTTCTGGGGAAAAAAAGTAACTCTCACTTGGTCTAGGTTCTGGATATAGATTTACTGAATGGCCCTTTAACCATTTTGATGGCATCCCCAAACAAACTGACCCATTGAGTGTGGCCTTTTCACCTGACAAAAATGGGACAAAAAATTTAACCAGGAAATTTCCCTTTTACAAGGTCAGGATGGTTATCCTTTTCAAGAGAGGTTGGCACACTCAACATGGTGGCAAGGGTAACTGAACCGTAACTGGATTCAGTGAGAACAATGGTTAATTTATTAAGATGAGTGTCAGTTTTATCTTATTCATGGAGATGTCTGAGCTGGTTTCATTTGTGGAGGAAATTTTGGGAAATGAAAGAATGAATTTAAGAAAAACGAGAAGAGAATTGGGCAATACTAGAGAAAAACTGAGTTTGGAATTGCTGTGAGGAGAGGCTTGGGTGTGAGCTTGAGAGAGGCTCCGGGGAAATCCCTGCAGAGCAGTATCGAAGGGAATACACTGCAGGAACAAATACCTGTGCTGGCTTCGTGAGCGTATTCTGTTGCAAGACCTGGATCCAAGACCAGAAATGTATTTCCAGCTCCTTTTAGTAGGCTGCCCTCATATTCATTTCTTTGAATGTGAACTCAAGTGGGATTTTTTGAAGACATCATATGTGTTGAAAATCTATGAATATATAGGAGCTTTTGCTAGTAATATGTATCCACTTTGGTCTTCTTAAATAGACTTGCATGCTGCACTCAGGGTAATCGATTTGTTTAGATTGGCAAGGAAAAAGGTAATCCTTATGATTTACAGCCGATGGAATGCAAAACTTCTTGTCGTTGTGTTTTGAACAGAGTTGGCAGAGCTGTATTTTTTCAGTACTGCACATGGCCTAGGAAAGGAGTCTGTGACAGCTGTGAAACGCTTTCAAATGTCTGGGTGTCCAACATGGTATTTAAAAAAAACCAAACAACTAAAGACTTGGATAGTCTTGGATAAAGTCCTGATGCCAACTTGAAATGCTCCAAATTCTCTTAACGCTAAGTCTCAAAGTTGAACTCTCTTTCTATCCAACATATTTCTTCGCTTTCAGATAGGACAAAGAACCTGAGCCAGCCCAAGCTCTGTCAACAGGTAGATCCTGTTCTTCTGTGTCAGCAGATGTTGTGAATTTGCAAAATATATACAGGAGGAACACTTCTATTTTATGGACGAATTGATAGGCAGGCATGGAGGGATCTATTTTTTAATATAAAGTATTATTACTAGAGAAATTCAGTTCACTGTGCATCCCTTAGGCTTGTATTGCCTAAGGGACTGGTCTGACAGTAGTGCTAAATAGCGCTGGCTTAAAATATTTAAGAGAAGCTCATTGGACATGTTTGTCTGTGGGTAGCTTTATATTTAGTTTAAACCTGTTTCTATGCAATTTTTAAATGATCAAGCAGGATTTTTTCAACATACAGCTTTTAAGTAAGCTAAATTAATCTTTGAATGAGATTTGGCTAAAGCCTGCATAACGTATAACAAAGGAAAATTCCATTAATTTTAAAAATTAATAGAATGAAAATGTTATCTGTTTATCCTCAAAATTCTGTGGGTTAATTGTTTGCCACATAAAATAATACTTCCCCTTACCAATTCTAAATGCACTCTTTTTTCACTTTTTTTTTTTTTTTTACTTCACCTTTACTTCACCTTTATTTTACTTCCCCCTATTTATCCAGGTCTCATTAAGCTACAGAGCGTAAGGGCCTCGGCCAGTCCTTAGACAACTATACTTTATTTTTTTTTCTACTTTATTAGGATCAGGAACATAGACCTAAGGAATTAGGATCATAGAGATGACACTCTTTGCTTTAGGCACAAGAGTTGCTGTTACTTTTCATATCTGCTGTAGGTGTATCATTTTGCTGAATCAGAGTTAAACTCCTTCATTTTTACTGTTTCCTGTTCCAACCTGACGTCTGAGTTCTGACAGTGCTGGTCTTCGCCCAGCTGCCCCTCGCCAGCCCTGCCGAGGTCTGTCGGTCCCTTTTTATAGATTATTTTGTAGATTTTTATAGATGAGATTTCCCCCTCTACGCAAGAGAAACATGTCAGTGGTGACGTGTCGGTGTGCATGACAAAGAGGCCCAAACTGGTCTCTGCCCTTGGGTCAGGGAGCCGCCGTGTTCAGGTGGGCCGCTGGAGGGTGAACCACTCGGTGACGGTTAAAAGCTTCATAAACACCTGAAGACGGAAAATGCTTAAACTCATTTTCTTGGTTGATGGTTTGCGTGTTATCTGTTGTTTGGTATGATTTCTATTTCTTTCTCTCCTCTTTAGGATATGTTCTGGGTTCCTTGGAGCGTTTTTCGTTTATCTCAATCGCCAGGTGGTCCTGTGCATCCGGCGCCACGCGGCTCTCAACCGCTTTCTCACCAAATAGTGGGTGCCTTTGAAAACACTCTCTCTAGGGACCAGATTTTTATACCCTACTGGTATTGCATAGTAACAAATGCTTTCTGGATTGCAGCAGATAATAGTAGAAATAGTAGAACTATTTCAAGTGTAAGATAGTAAAAATATGAGAAACTGAAATTATATGAGAGTAAGAGATCTGCAAACATCAAGAGAATTTGTTCTGGATTTTCTTCTTGATCAGCCCAAATAGTTTCAAATAGCTTCTTGATTTAGAAGGGAGACTATGTAACATTCATTAAGAGGACAAGGGAAATGATTGATTGGACAGAAAATGTTTTTAATCAAAAAAATCAAAGATCATGCTGCTTCTGGGTTGTTTTTTTTTTTTAGAATCTGCAAAAAATAAATTCAATATAATTTATATTTTAAGAAAATTAAATACAACTGAAATCTAGCTGTGTCTTTAAAACCTAATTCTTTTTAAATCAAAATGTAGGCAAAAACATAAAGAATGTGCTGCAGTATTGCACTTACTGCATACTTACGAACCAAAAGCTGAAACTGATAGTAACCAAATGGTGTGAATGGCAGCATGGAAAAGAAATGTGAAACAAAATAAAAACCTTAGCAATAAAGTTTTTGCTGGGCACTTGAAGATACTTTTTTCCCCTCTGTAATAAAGTTATAACCTGAAGAAGAAAAGGTGGGTAACTGTAAATGTCTCCAGTCTCTTCAGAGAAGAAATCTGATGCTCTGCAGATTTTGTAAGTTGAGCGGTGCGGAGGGCCCGCGTTTCTTGGCAAGTTGCAGGTCTGAGCAGAAGAAAACTAGTTAAAAACAAGTTCAAACTAACTTAATTTATTATGTGGAAGAAAAATTGTCTGTCTTCATTACGTAGCATTGCCCACAAGCACCAGAAAGCCATCAAACAAAGTTAATCGAGATGTGGAGCAAAGCCTGAAAGGTGGGAATCACTTCAAACTTTTGACTAATTTCTGAGAATTTTGTAGGTCCTTAGACTTAAAGAAATTAAAGGTTGTATTTTGTCTTTCTGAATACCACAGCACCTCAGCCAGAACCTCCTGTAGGAAACCTGCCAATTTCTCAGGGGAGGCCAGATGGGATTAGTCCAGCACGTGGAGGCATCTCAGACTGGTGTTGTCTTGGTGCCCCTGAAGTGTCACAGTGTACTCAGAAACCCATCCCGGGGCTGGGCACAGCAGTAGGAAAGCACAGATGGCTTCAGCCTGCTGCGCTCCGCTGGTCCAGCACGGCTAGACCCACTGCCCGCCTAGGACACCTGCCCCAAAATTGTGACAGTCAGCAATTCAATGGAAAGAAAAGCAGTTTTTCTAATAAGAATTAATGCAATGGGGGATGCATGCTGAACTGGATGGAAAAAAACCCTCTATATGTAAATACACTAGGACAGGATACATTACATGGGGATTGAAGAGGCAAGGCTGGCATGGTCAGGACAAATGGAGGAGGTGCTGGCTTGTGACAATAGGTCAACGCATCATTGTAAATGTACATCCTACCTCTGCGTATTCAAGTTCGTGCATTTTGTACATCCCTCTCCCCCTCCATCCCTCCCATCACATTAATTCTGATGGGAAAACTGGCTTTGCTGACAGTTGAGCTCTCTACGAATGGTGGTGATCAGTGGAGCAGGGCGTTAAATTGCCAGTAGCAGAACTCCAAAGCAATGGATACAGATGTGGCAGAGAGCTTTCACGGAAATAGCATTCATAGTCCTGCAGTAACAGTGCTACAAGAATGTGAGGTTATATTTTAATAAACTTTTCTTTCTCTTCAGCCGCCTCATATACCCTGGGGTTATAACCTTCCTTATAGCAACTGTGACCTTTCCTCCTGGATTTGGGCAGTTCATGGCAGGAGAGGTGAGAGTGGGATATTTGCAATTCTGTGCAATTCTGCGGAACAGCCTCCCCTTATCCTGTGCCCCCATAACCTTATGTCATGGAGAGGGGAAGATAGATACGGGAGGGGTTTGGGCTGAGGAAGGACTATATTCTGAGACTCATGATCTCTGCTATCGCCTTGATATAAAACTTGAAAAAGGTCCACTCGTCTGAGCAAGTAGTAAGGAAGGTGTTACTCTGTGTTTAAAAGTAGTTATCCTTTCACCAGTTCAGGTAAAATCCTGTCTCTCTTCCTGAAGATTAAAAATGTGAGTTAAGTCTCATATTAAATCTCTTCCACTTTCTTGGAAGAGGTGTGGAATATTTACTTGGTCTAATATCATGGCTTATGCCTGGGTTTTTTTCTGTTTAGTTGATGCCACGGGAAGCCATCAGCTCTCTCTTCGATAACTACACCTGGGCGAAATACACAGGGGACCCTCAGATCCTAGGGAAATCTGCTGCCTGGATCCATCCTAAAGTCAGCGTCTTCGTCATCATCCTGCTTTTCTTCCTCGTGAAGGTAGGAAACCCGGCTCACCACAGCCCTTCTCCGCTCAGAGTGAATGTTCTTGATCTTTTGTAAAATAGTGTGAACTGTCAATGAGGAGCCACTGGGGACTGAGTGAAGCACTACAACTGCAGTGAGTTCTTACATCTTTTGATGTGATGTTTGCCTGCTTTGAATGCAAGATTACCCAAATTATTAGGGAATAGTTTCCTGGCCTTAACGTAGTGACCTCCTTCACTGCTCCCTAGGTCACCATCCTCATGCATCCTGCTGAATGACCTTTGGTGCCCACTGTGTAGTACTTGGCCAGGAGGACTACATCAGGGAAGTTTTCTCAGGTTCCACAAAAATAAATAATTGAGTAAAAAGCTCTCAGATAATTTCTATTTGGTCTAAAATAAAGTCTGATACAGTCTACCTGATATTTCTGACTACAGATAGAAGACAAATAAGAGTACGCAAGCACAATCTGTAGTTGTGTGAGGCTCAAGGATTTGTTAATGGTACCGTAACTTGATGGAGAAATGCAGCTGAAAAGAGTTTTGCTCACTTCTTGGAAAGCAACAGCAGATTAAATGTTCTGAGCTGACATGGTCTGTGGAAGTCGCAACTGTTCAGCCTCTGAAAGGATCAGCTGCGTAACTCATACGTGACAGACCAAGAGAAGAGATTTGAAAGAAGAAAACATTATATTCCAGTGTTCAAAATACAAGTAGCAAGAAAGAGGTTTTCCTAAGGGGGGGAAAGTAAAAGGGTAAAAATATCATAGAAATGGTGATTTGTTTTGTTGCAAAAGAGCTGGGGCCAACTTGCAGTATCAGTCGAACCTTTCGGTAGATCATGAATGGACGTCAGTAACTGATTGACACAGCCGATTCCACCTAAAGTAAAACAGTATCAAGTTTCTGACAGGCAGTTAAGGGTTCTGCTTCTGTGATAATTCTGATTATAGTGTACCAAGCAAAT
Source organism: Micrastur ruficollis (assembly GCA_034782655.1). Taxonomy (NCBI): domain Eukaryota; kingdom Metazoa; phylum Chordata; class Aves; order Falconiformes; family Falconidae; genus Micrastur; species Micrastur ruficollis. The sequence continues at coordinate 459,296 of JAVKKW010000058.1, forward strand.
AGTCTCATTTACTTGAGTAAAAGAGGGATGGACCACATGGTATATCTGCCCTGATTGGCATTTGTTTTCCTTTGGAAGAGCTGTATCCTCAGACACTAGGTTCATTGGCCTTGTCCCATTAACTGAAGGCTTTCTCAACTCACTAGATAACTGCTCCAAGCAGCTTATTTTCTTCTGGATATATTCAGAGGTGGGATAGACCATATAAAAAAGAAACTGTTGTTTTGACTCTGGGCAAAGGCTTGGCCTGATTCTCCACTGCACTGTAGTCCCAGTTCCCAGCTGTATGTGGCCTGGGTTTGGTACTGCAAAGACAGAGCTTAGTTAGCAGTACTCCACTTCTGCAGCTTGCCGGCCTCTGTAGCCAGCCAGGAGCTTCTCCTCTGGAATGTTCAAATGGCTTATGGAAGGAAGAGCAACACTCAGTATCAAAACAGATGGTCCAATGCATCCTCACAGCGTGTTCCTCTACCGTGGGCTGAGAAATGCTGTTGTGATGGCTCTTTCTTACCTTTGTAGAGGGCTTTCCTAAATGGCAGGCTACATCTTGGCTTCATTTTTCCTTCTATGCCAACCATCCTATGAGGGTTTCAGCGGAAAAGCTGTGTTGGGTGGATTTCCTCTCACCAAACTGACTGTCTACAGATTAGTATCTCATCTGTCTACGGCTACAATGTCTGCAGAGGCATCACCTCCTCAAAGGTGGCCTTGGACAGGAAGGATTTGCCCACTCTGAGGAGAATATGGTCCTGAAACATCTGACAGTATTGCTCTTGGTGTGCTGGACCACAGTTGTCTCCCTCCTATGGACGATACTGCTGCGGCAAGGGACATCTTGCCAGTACGCTGCTCTGTGCCAGCTTTTGAAACAGCAGCATTCTGTGTGTTTCCCTCCACTGTGGAAACCTCTTATATTGCCTGAGAAAGCCTGAACACATTGGCCTTTGAGGTGTTTGTACGATTGGGCTGTTGCCTCCAGCAGTCTGTATGTGCTGGGCCAACCACCACGAATTGGTCTTAGCAGTACCAGGATGGATTTCATCACTTTGCCCATCACAGCGATAGGACAAGAGGCCCCAGAGACAAGCTAGAATAAAGGAAACATGACAGTTGGACTTGAGGAAAAAATTCTCCCGAGTGTGGGTCAGCAGTGGCACAAATGCCCAGAGAAGCTGAGCCTGTGAAATTTTGACAAGCTTGTTCTATGAAAAACTGAGCTGTTTGGAGCAGTAGGAAACCTCAGCTTCTGAGGTCCAAGGCAAAGGCATTCTCATGTTCGTCCATCCCCTCGGTGACTGAGCTTCCCTGCCACCACAGCAGTCACCCAGAGGTCCTCTGCGTCAGTGCTGGTGTGTTGCCAGAGTTCCTCCAGCTCCCCCTCGCGCCCCACAGCCCCTTTACCCTTCACTTGCTGGCAGAGGGGCAGCTCCCTCCGGATGCGTCTCCTCGTGGGTTCGCAGACTGGGCAGTAGAGTGGGGCTGAGGGAAATGCCGTTGCTGCTCAGTAACACCCGCACCTTCTGCCTCTGTTCCAGTTCTGGATGTCTGTCATCGCTACCACGATGCCAATCCCCTGCGGAGGCTTCATGCCTGTTTTTGTGCTAGGTGAGTTTCAATCTCCAGTTGCAGCGTGTCGGTCTGACGGGTGGAGAGGGTCGGAGACATTGCGCACATACCCAGGGGTTTCTTTTAATGGATGAGGAGTCACCACTTGATGTCCGTGGCAAGCTTGGTTAACAGTCCATATACCAGCCTCTTGAGTCTCTGCTTCTGTTGTTTTCCCACCCCCCAAATCCAAACGCTGTGGAGGAAATCCCTGTCCTTTTACGCAAGGAGAGCTGCGCTGTGGGGAGGCATGCTGAGCTGTGGCCTCCTGAGAAACAAACCAGGAGGTCCTGAAGAAGCTGGGCTTGTTCAGCGTGCAGAAGAGAAGGCCAGGAGGGCATCTCCGCGGCTTTCACCACCTAGCGCAGCAGGGGCAGGGGGACAGATGGAGACCTCCACGAGAGGTCCCAGTAAATAGGAGGTAAAAGCACACGTTGCAACAGGGGACGTTCTGGTGGGACATGAGAAAAAAATAGTTTCCTTGGTTAAGGTGCTCAGAAGGGCTGAAGAATCTCCGTCCTTGCAGACTTTCAAAGCTTGTCTGCACAAGGGCCTGGGTGACTTATCTCACTTTGAAATGAGCCCCGTTGTGAGCAGGGGTCAGAACCAGGCTTCCCAAACTCCCTTCCCACCTAAACCGTTTGGTAAGCTGCGATTGCGGTGTTTGGGCAGCCACAGAACGAGCGTGTGAACGGCCTCAACTGTGGTGGGGACTGACACTGCACATACTCTGAAAATATTTCCTCCTACCTGGGAATCACAAACACCGCTGTGCCTGGTATGCCTGAGTGGAGGAGTCAAGTGTATTTACAGATCTTTGTGCCTTTTTCTCCTCTTGGAGTCTAACTTCTATATTTTGTAACTGAGAACTACTCTTTAGTCCCCAGTGTCGTCTTAATGTAAGATTTGATTTTGTGTCTATTATAAAATACTCAAGCGATTGCCCAGCACAGCTGCACAGTGCAGGCCGGGTGTTCCTGAGATGTTAATTCCATAATTGTCAGTGATATTTTCCAGGTGCTGCATTTGGGCGTCTTATTGGGGAAATCATGGCATCGCTTTTTCCCAGCGGGATCCTCTTTGATGGTATCGTTTATCAGATCTTACCTGGAGGGTATGCTGTCATTGGTGAGTCTCTGTGCCTGTCTTTTTTTTCGCCTGGTCCCATCCTCATGACTTTCCCGGTTGACATGAGATGCCGTTTCTATATGACAGTCTTCTCTACCTATGCCTTTTCCACCCTGCCTGGAAAGGTGCAGCAGCTCTGACAGGAGCAGTGAGCCACACTGTCTCCACTGCTGTGATCTGCTTCGAGCTGACAGGCCAGATCTCCCACATCCTCCCCATGATGGTGGCGGTCATTCTGGCCAACATGGTGGCCCAGAGCCTGCAGCCCAGCCTCTACGACAGCATCATTCAGGTGAAGAAGTTGCCCTACCTGCCAGACCTGGGCTGGAATCACATAAGGTATGGTAGTGAAACAGAGGTGGAGGTGGGGACTGGCAAAGAAATAAAGGAGAAGAGGTGAGACCATGGCAGAATAAAAGGGCGTAAGAAGGGTATAGTACTGCAAAGAAAATAAAAAGGCAGCATAGGCCTGCAGCAAGAAAAAACAAGCAGTGGAGTAGATTTAGGGTTCGTACACAGAAATGGAGAACAGTCCTCACCTTTTTTTTCACAGAAAACACAAACAAAAGGTTTGCATAATCTGCAGTGTTACTGAATTTGTATTAATAGTGCCACATTGCTTCAGTTTAAAAAATTAAAAATTGTGTCCCATTTCCATTTTGTTCTGAATTCACTGGGGTTTGGATTTTTTTTTTCCAGGAAATGTTTGAAATGTCAATTTATTTGGATATTTCACTTAAAACAGAATTCAGTTATTCATATACATGTCTTCCTCTCTCTAGTATATATAATATACATAAGTATATATAAAACATCTGTATCTATATGTGTATATGTATGTATGTGCTTTTATGGTGAGGGGCAATGGAGTGGAACACAACTGTAATGAAAATCCAGTTAATCTGTGTTGATCCTGTTGGAAATTCCTCTTTGGTTACTCTCACAGAAGATTTTTTAGCGACTGTATTGAGAACACTTTTTAAAGAAGCACATTTATGTATTTCTTTAAGGAATTTACCCGCTAGACGTTTTAATATGCTAACTCTTCCCCTTATTGTCCATAAATTCACAGCAAATACAATATCTTTGTTGAGGATATTATGGTCCAAGATGTGAAATTTGTCTCCTCCAACTGTAAATACCGCGACTTGCAAACTCTGCTCCAAAGCACCACTGTTAAGACTTTGCCTTTGGTGGACTCACCAGGTAAGCAGTACTGGTCCTTCCTGAAGGCTGTCTCAGCTCAAAGGGCCAAAGAAACTAGCTTTCAAATGACGTGCTCTGAGGGAGACAGTGTGACCCACTACATTAAAAAAAAAAAAAAAATCATCCTAAAAGCCTTCCGCTATGGATGATGTATGCCAGAAGGCAGCTTCAGCTGTGTGGACAGGTAAGCCGGGGTGCGGGCAGTGAAGCAGATCAGGAGGTAAGGGGGGTGGGGGGGAGTTTGTGGGCTGGTCTGTGACAGCAGGGAGGGGTCTTGCCTAAGTAAAGAGCCTGCTCCAGGTGTGGTGCTGAGGGGTGGCACCGCTCGGGGCTGGTGAGCTTCCCGCAGTCCCGCGGGGTGCTAGCAGCACTAGCAGGGCTGGTCACTGGCTCTTGGGCAGCTTTAAGACAGTATGAGCCCGAGCACTTTGCGGAGGTTGGAGGGAGGAAGGGGCAACGTGGGGCAGGGGACATTCAAAACCTTGAAGCAGCTTAATGGCTTCTCTGCTCTGTGTTATGCAGAGACCATGATCCTTCTGGGGTCCGTAGAGCGCTCTGAGCTGCAGGCTCTCCTCCAGAGGCACATAAGCCCAGAACGGCGACGGCTCCTCAACAGAGAGATGCAGCAGAAGCTGTGCGAAGCACCCTATGACGGGCACAGCAAGGGACCGTGGGCAGCACTGCCGAAGCTGAAGCACGAATCTTTTGCTTATGTCGATGAGGATGAGGATACGGATGAGAAGGGAGAGGTGAGGGAGAGGAGTGGCGAGGTGCCACACAGACTGCCGAAGCAGCAGTAAGGCATTTGGAGAGGCTGAGAAAGAAATGACACAGGGCGGGCTTTGTTTTCTCTCCTTTCTGTAATAGGTGCCTCGGCCCCCAAGTCCCGCGCCCAGTTACCCAGAGGAGCCCAATGGCCCGACAAGTCCTCTGAAACAAACGCCTGAAGCTCTGGAGCCACAGCAGCCCCCAGGTGCGGTAACTGCTGGCATGCCCCAGCCGTGTCCCCCAGGTACGGTAACTGCTGGCATGCCCCAGCCATGTCCCCCAGGTACAGTAACTGCTGGCATGTCCCAGCCGTGTCCCCCAGGTACGGTAACTGCTGGCATGCCCCAGCCGTGTCCCCCAGGTGCGGTCACTGCTGGCATGCCCCAGCCGTGTCCCGCACGTACGGTAACTGCTGGCATGCCCCAGCCGTGTCCCCCAGGTACGGTAACTGCTGGCATGTCCCAGCCGTGTCCCCCAGGTACGGTAACTGCTGGCGTGCCCCAGCCACATCCCGCCTGCCTGTGGGAGCTCTCCTGCCACCTTGCCTGCCTGCCTGTGCCAGGTGCTCGATTCCCAAGGACAGAGGAGGAGCTTTCTCTGCTGTTCTGTATTAAAAGTGCTTCATTAATTCACCTCAACATCAGTGTAATGTACCTGGAAATACCTTCTGTTTGTGACCCCTCAGAGAGCATGGCGAGAGCAGGCTCACTCGGTCAGAGCTCCCTGCTCCATCCTCTGCAATCGCATCTCCTCGGACGCTTCCTGCAGAGTCTGCATGGAAGGGTCCCATCTCTTGCCCCTTCACCCTATGAATGAATTTCCCTGGGGAAACCAGCCCGAGAGCTAAACATCTGTACTTGTTTTTTCTGCTGCTCAGCCACCTCCAGAACTGAGCGGCTCCTCCCTTGGGCACGGGTCCCTGATTCAGCAACATTAATGTGGCAGACAAGCACTGACGTATTGTGTTCATGTGCTGCCCCAGCCTGTATTAGCTTTGCTTCCAAGACTGTCCTCGTGGCTCGTTTCTGATGGGGATAGTATGTATATTTGATGCAGGAAGGTGGGGTTTTTTCTTTCTGTGTCTTGAAATATGCAGAGTGAGTAAGCACAGAGGTGTAGCCCAATCTTGAGAATGAATACAGAGGATAGGGCCCTGGCTCGTGCTTTTAGGCACTCAGAGGTTGGTATGTCATATAGCATGTAGCACATTCTGGTTCCTTATCACCACTCATGTATGACTAAACCTCTCAGGCCCAGGAAAATCCACGTTATGCTTCCAGGGCAGCATAGGGTGGGACAGCCATCCACCCTCCTTACCAAAGCAGAAAAAGAATCCCATCAAAACAAGGACAGTGCGTGAGACGTTTTACGTGCAGCTAGTACTGAGTGGCCCAGGAGTGACGAGAGGAAGTAGAGCAGGAGCTTCACGAGGCTTTCCCTGCCGTAATTTTTAGTTTGGCTCACAGCTGTCACTGTTTCTGACCGACCTTCCTCCACAGCCTCATTCACTTCAGAGCAGCACCAAGCCCTATCTCCTCCTCTTTGCTAATTCCTGACTGTCCCGCCTGGGAGAATAATTCTGCAGTCTTTTTCATTGCCACCATTATACTGGTGGCAAAACCCATGGACTCCTCGCCCCTTTGTACCTGTCACATTCAGGCTGTTGATATGTTTTGTCTTTGAAGAAATTTCCAAATTCTCACCTCCCCTTTCCGTATTCATCCTCCAAACCACATTCTGTCTGTGGACTGCAGAAGCCTCTCGTCACAGCGGTTTATGCCCTGTATCAGATTGCTTGCTGCGTTAGTAGTCATGCTTCTCTTTTACTGTTGTTTTTTTTTCTTCAAGGACACTGATCTGTGAATATTACCTGCAAGGGCTACTTTGTAATGGTTAGTTTCCTCTCCTCGAGGAAAAGATACTGCATGGGAATATTTATTCTGGCACGTCCCAGGCACCATCTTACAAATGGAATGCTAGGTTGTGGCTGGCTTAGCCCTGTCATATAGCATCGACTACCTCCCTCGTATTATTTCCCAGCCTGCCTTGGGCAAGGAGATGGGCATGGGGCTTTGTATTTTTGTCTCTCACTTGTTCTTCTCTCTTATCCATGTGTTTGTTTTCATCCTTCAGGCAATTTCAGGAGTTTGAGGCAACTGATCCAGCAGCTCTTGTGTCATTACAACCGTCCACTTGAAACAGAGAGTGCCGTCCAGGTTAGGGATACAGAGAGCCTAGCAGTGCCCCGAGGAGGGAAGGGAATGCAATGGGAACAGAACTTACTACTCAGAGCCATTCAGCATTTGGCCAAAGCGTGGATGCGCTTATGGTCCTGAACTCTGAGAGCATCAGTGGGGGACCCTCTCCAAGGAGAAAGGGTGTGATGACTCTGAAGGAGTGTGCATCTTCCTAAAGAGCCATCTGTGCTCAGGCGTCAAGGCTACCAGCATGACTGAGTGTGGGCATCTTTTTCTCAGTGAATAATTTAATGCCAGTTTGGCTAACCTGGAATAAAGTGCAGTTCTATTGCATTTGGCAAACAGTTTTGGCCAGATAAAAATTAAAAAAACGCTTTTGCTTTGTGCCATGTTAGATGCCCTTGGGTTTCTGACTTATCTGCACAGGGCTGGTAGGTACCACACAGAGTCTATGGGAGACCCATCCACTCTAGGGCAGGGCTTGGGCCCCATGTGGGATACCTGGGAGCACCTAAAGCAGTACTAGATGACCATGTTTGGGCACCTGAATTGCCCCACCAGCATTCCATAGCCAATCTTCACTGGCAAGGGAAGCACAGCAAGTACAGAGTACACCTTATAATGTACGAGTATAAAGAGAAACTAAACACTCAGTAATATTCTATTGGGAACAAAAAGGGGACCACATGGGGTGAGGAAGCTGTGCAAATCTTTCCTCTCTGTACTCTGTGAAACTGTGGGTTCTGTCTGTCCTGAACAGTGTGTTCTCCTGCAGGAGCCGGTGGAAGTCATTGAGACAATGAGGCCAGAAGAGGTAAAACTGGGTGCAGAAAGGGAGCGAGGTTAACTGAGTGCTTCTTTTGCCCTTGTCCTATCGCTTGCAATACTTCCTGATCTCCAGCAACCTCAGTGTTTGCCACGTAAAGCCATAGGCAAAGCCATTTTCTTCTTAGAGTTGTACAGTGGGCAAGTCTCGCCCACTAAGAGCAAAGATTGTTCTGCTGGATGTGCTGAGTAAGGCTCTGACTAATCTGATCTAGCCTGGGAGTCAGCCCTGCCGTGAGCAGGGTTTTGGACTAGAGACTGCCACAGGTCCCCCCTCGCCTAAATCTTTCTGTGGGTCTATGTTGTTCCTTCCTTTTTTACACGAAGGAACAAATATCCTGCAATGACAAAGGGAAGACGCACTCAGAAAGGAAAGAGATGTTCGCTCCCTCTTAAAGCAGGGAGGAGCAAAACCTCACCTTCTCAGAAAACCTCTGAGGTACTGGAATTGCTCTGTTTCCATAGGGACTTGACATCTGGCAAGGGATGGGAAGGGATGGGAAACCTGAGGGGTGTGATGTAATGGGCGAGACAAATGATCTACACAGGAAGGAAGAAGCATTAATAGGAGAATGGGACTAGTTTGGGTACACCAGACAGCAACACTGCTGATGACTGTAACAGTGATTCCTCCTCTTTCCCGTGTCAGATAGATGCTTGGGAACAGGAGGAGCTGAACAAGACTGTGTGCTTCGACAGCTGCCGCATAGACCCGTCCCCTTTCCAGCTGGTGGAGAGAACTTCCCTGCACAAGGTGGGTGCCGACGTCTCTCTGCGACACACGCTGTTTTTCTTCACCCTATCATTGCAAATCCACTCTGTGACTGACTTCTCCTCCTTGCCTTCACCTACAACTACTACCACGAGCTACTTCCCTATCCAGCTACAGAAGTCAGTTTGTTCCTTCTGCGTGTACCTCCCGTCTCCTGCAAAATGAAAGGCTACATAATAAGACGTCTGAGCACATTTATTAAAATAGCTTTTGGAGACCACATAGGATTTTCCAGCCACTACATTAACAGTGTATGCCTTGCTGCTGGTGGCATTACACTGGGATTTACACGCTGCTTTGTCAGTGTGCAGCACTGGAATGAGTGCTCCTGGGTTTCTCAGGGTGTTTCTGTCAGGGTGTAGAGTCTGCCTCAGTGCATGAGAAGAGTTGCTTGGAACCACCCTGGAGCACAGGCTTTTCGTTGAACTGAAGCACAAGGGAAGAGGAAGCTGGATCATACAACTTCTGGAGTCAGCACAGGATAGCTGGGGACAGAAGCAGTCACTGTATATCGGGAGTAAGAGAGGACCAGGCTTTCACTCAGCGGAAAGGGAAAGCAGTCTATGGAAGTGCACAGCACATGCTCTTATCAATAGTCATCTAATGTGAATGGTCAGCACGTGCCTTGCGCAAAATTAATTAATTACTATTATCAAAGGGGTAAGATCTCAGCCTTGAGCAAAATAAGAACAGGTTAGCCTATACTTAAGATGAGTTTGGTGTTTTCTAAACAGCTGGCTGAAGTAGTCTGAAAACCACTAGCATTTATCTTTGCGAATACAGGGGTTACAAAAAATTATACCTGAAGACTGCAAACGGGGAAAGTTTCATACCCCTTGTGAAAAAGAGCAAATGAGAAACTCTGAAATAACAGACAAGTCATCTTAACTTGGATGCACAAAAAATGCAGGAATAAATAATCAAACTGTCTGAGGTATGCATAGTTAAAGCTACATGTGAGGCTGCCGACAACGGCAAGAATATCACAGCTTATCGTGATCAAATTATATTTAACCAGTCTGATTTTCTTTTACATTAGGGTAACAGGTCTCGTTCCTGAGAAATTAGATTTTCCCTAGTTTACGCTTGAACATGACATGCAACATCTTATGTGATGTTAAAAAAAAGGCAAAAACCAGCTGTAAAAGCATGACTTCATGTAAGGCCACAGGTAAAGTCCAGCTAGAGTCCAGCTTAAAGAACTTGGAGGTTGGAAATATGCCACAAATGAGCACTGAGAATGCTGAAACTTTTAGAAAGTCTGATCTATAAAGAGCAGTAAAAAAATGGGGTATATTTAAGCTGAAGAAAAGATGACAGATAGTGTGATAATCTGTCCTTTTAAGAAAGCTTTGTAAGAGAAAGGGAGTAACTTGTTCTCAGTGTTCCTGCTGCACTGGATAAGCAGCAACAAGCTTAAGTTTTGACAGGGAAAATTCTGGAACAGCAAAAAAAAGAAGGATTTTAGTGTTAAGGAAAGCACTGGAATAAATAACCTAAGCAGGTTCTGACTTTACACATTACTGTATGATAGTGGAATTTCCAGCACCAAAATGAAATAGGAGCTGCATGAGTGCCCAAATACAGGGTGTTGCACGTGACTCTGTTTGCCAGACGCAGGATGGCAGTGACCTTGAGAACGTGCTCCCCATCACCAGCACGCCCCCGGCCAGGGCTGCGCCGCAGCGGGACCGAAGGGCAGCGTTTGCTGGCTGCAGGAGGGGAAGGGAAGAGGCAGTTTCTCACTGGATAACCACAGACTTGTGCGCCTTTGTGATTCCCATTTCTAAATCCCACGTCCCAGCTCTAGCACCAAGTGTCACGTTTCCAAAGTCCCTGAAATGGTCTTTTGTGGTTTTGCTCACAGACGCATACGCTGTTCTCATTACTGGGCCTCAGCCACGCCTATGTCACCAGCATGGGGAAGCTGAGGGGAGTGTTGGCTTTGGAAGAGGTAAGTACAGTCCTTCCACCTCCTCCTAACCAACTGCAAGTGTCCTGCGGGCCTCTGCAATAGCTTACAGGCGCTGGAGGGTCCAGCTGCGAATGTCTGTAACCGCGATCGCTGTGTTTTCAATCCAGCACTGAATTCTGAGTCAACCCTTTGGGAGCCGCGTAGAGGAATGGATGACTGTGTTTCAGAGGCGGCAGCAGGTGTTGTTTACAGGGATGTTAGATGGTTCATCCTTTTCATGAACGTAGGGCTCTCAACTGAGCAGCTATTACTGTCTCTGGAAGCGGTGTGGAATTTGTTATTTACCGTGGAATGAAAAATTACACCACCAGTCTAAACGATGATCTCCACAGGCCGCAGAGGTAGAGCTGTGACTCTATTTGTGGTCCCTTTACCCTGGAGGGTAGATGAACTTCTGCTGGGCAGGGCTAGGTCAGCCTCCCTTTCATCCACTTATTTTTATGAACTTTTTCTCTTGTCATAGCTCCAGAAGGCAATAGAGGGTTCCACACGCTCTGGGGTTCGCCTCCGCCCACCCCTCGCCAGTTTCCGCGACACCAACCGGACTTCGACCAGCAGTGAGAAGGTCGGTCAGGCCGCTCAGGTGTGGAGCCGGCAGGACAACTGCGTGGTGGCCACACAGCAAGCAGTGGCTGCGGGCACGGAGAGCCCACTGCCGCCCTGCTCGCACTCCCCCCAGCCCTCGCACGGGCGTGAAGAGGGGGAAGTCCTGGGCTCCACTTATGCCACTGATACCGAGCTGGAAGAGATGGAGCTGACAGGGCCAGTTGCTGACAACATCTCGGACATCCTCAAGGACATAAGCCTACGCTCCACTGACCTGGATGAGGATGAAGATGAGGATGATGATGTCCCCTTATAGCTGGTGTGAGGGGAATAGTCCATCACAGTCTTCACTTGAGCCAGTCTTCTTGTGTTTGCTCCTGAAAGAGAAGCTTTTGGTTGTTCTCTGCAATCCCCACAGAGGATTGATTCAGCTGGGAGAGGGGGCATTGGACCGACCTTTTCTTCTGCTGCTCTCCCTCTGTGCCGAGATGGCTAGGCTGCTGGACTGCACGGCTGTGCGCGGGAGGCAGACGGGCTGCAGGGTGGCTAAGGGCAGGTCCGGAACGCTTGGGCTTCTGCCGCATCTATGTAACATGGCAGGATGGATTGTGACCGGGCATGAATGCTGCTGGATGCAGTTGGGAAGCTCTGGGTCAATCTGCCATGTGGGAAGTGGGGGAGAAGCAGCTCTTCTCATTCTCCGTGGGTGCCATCCTTCCAGTCACACCTGGCCTGCGCGCGCTGGTGTAAACACAGCCAGACCTCCAGCCTAGAAGCATGTCGCTGCTGCTGACTGCAATCCTGTCCGTGTTGCTGCAGATCCTTTTCACTAGCTCTTACCTTGCACCCCCCCAAACATTCCCACGTAGAGCATTTTTCCTCTTTCTCGATTTTTACTCTGGGATTTTCCTGGATGGGGGTGCACTTAGGAGCTTCTCCTCTGTCCTTTAGCTGAGCCATGCCCTAAAAACAGATGGGAGGAAACATGGTCTATGTCTCATATCTTGAACTCAGCCAGGGCTCTAAGAAAAGCACTGGAAGGGAGGAAAGCCTCTTTGTTTTCCCATCATCTCTGGGATTTTAAAATAGAAAGTGAAAATCTTAAGTGGGGGCATCCTCAGTACTGGAGGAAGAGGAGTAAAACAGCATGTATGCACCTATATTTCAGTACCTGTGTTTGTGTCTCTGAATCACTGTTAATGATTTTTACAAATTTATAGTCTTAAAATACAAGAACTCAAAAAAAAAAAAAAAAAAAAAAAGGAGCATTAGCAGGCTGCCAAGAAATACAGCGGAGGGAAGCCATGTTTTCTACGCTTTGGAAACAGGTGTGTCTCTGAAAATTCCTGCTCTCTCTCCTGGTAATTCTACCCTGCCTACTTTCCACATATTTTTGCATACCTCAGATCTGAGAATTCCAGCTCTCACTTTTGCCAGCTTGTCTCCATTGTGACTAACAGCAGAGACCTCAACCCTTGTCTGCAGCGTCCCTCTCTATTCCAGTTCTAAATCTGGAGCAGAGCTTGATCTGTATCTTGCAAAAAGATGTCTTGTCAGTTTGTGTCATGCATGCAAAACTTGAGCACCCAAAGATAAGATGCTGCTTTGTTTAACTCACTGTCCTTGTGAGGTTTTCTCAGTAAATAGGCAAAATCAAATCCTGTGTATTCTGCAGCTTTCCTCTAACATTCTACATCTCTTTCTAGCACATTTTTGGTGTGTCGTGGCACTTAGATGCAGTCCCAAGCAGCCTATTGGGTGTTTTTCCACTTCCCAGCGGCAGAGGAGAAATCCAGGCTCTGAAGATATGTTCTTGGGGGTATTCTCCCAGATGTTGGGCCATGTCCCCTTTCCTGGTATTAGTAAAGCATTCTCTAACCTGGAGTGACCAGTTTCACCTGAACAGGTGACTTTTCATAAGCTGTCTCGGGAGCAAGTCGAAAGTATCATTATCTCTAACTCAGTCTCCCTAGGAAAATTCCCTCCTGGCTTTAATTCCAAGGATTGACCTTGCACCAGTTCCTCTCTGATGATGCTCATGGGTGGGAGAGCCTGTAACAAGCTTCTAGTAGGAAGTCTTCCCAGCTGGTCTCTTGAAAAGGGAGAGATTTCTTTTTGCTGTCTGGAATTCAGAGCCCACCAGCTCCGTATTGGTTTTGACATGTGACCCCCCTCTATAAGCTAACGGGGGACAGCCTTCGTGTCTGTGCTGACAGTTTCGGCACATTTCTGGCTGCCAGCCACTAGGACAGAGCCTCCCTGCCACCTCTGTGTCACCTTCCCCTGCCTGCAGGGTACGGGCAAAACAACGGCTATTCCTCAGGGAACTGCGGTGGTCCTTTAAATGAGCAGGGGAGAAAGGACGTTCCTTTAAAAACGCATACATGTGCAGGGAGCAGCAACACTCCGAGGCCAAATCTGCCCCGAGGGTCCGCACGCCCTCCTGGCGGAGGTTCCCCGCAGCAGCCCCAGCACGGAGCGGTGTCCTCGGCTCAGCCAGGCGCTCACACTGGGGCAGGGGACACAAGGAGGGACCTTGAGGCTGGAGTCGATACGCCTCCCCCTCCTCGCTCCTGAGCGCAGATAGATGTTCTGCTCCGGTCCCACACTGCTCCTACGGCGTGTGACAGAAGAAACGGGATCTGGCTGGCTGAGAAAGCAGATGGAGCCTAAGTCAAAGCCAGGGAGTGCGTGAGTCACGACAGACAGATTGTGAGCTGGGGGAGATGAAGCTGGAACAGTAACGATGCACAGGGAGAGGCTTGGGGAGCTCGGAGTAAGACACAAGCTAACCTGGAGAGCTTCTGAGTTTTGTCACCTGAGAGTACAAGAGCACAGCCGTGTGTGTCTGCACGGGCATCCCCCCCCGCCCCGCCCCCACCATTCCTGTTGCCTGCAGCTGTCCCAGAGTTACGGTGGGGAGCTGGACCGCTCTCTGGGGAGGCCGAACGGTGGGGGTTACCGCTGCTCTTCAGAGACGCTGCTCAAGACCCGTCCCAGCGTGCCCCCGCCCTTGGAGCAGAAGCAGCGTTCACCTGCACCATCTTCTCACCTGGGAAAAGGTGTGCATCCGTGAGTGCATATAGGGAGCCAGGAGGGAACAAAAATCATACTGGAAAGGTGGTTTGCAATGGCTGAAGGTATTTCTGCTTCCATTTTACCAGTAAAATCTTCACCGAGCTGATGCCAAGTACTTTAGTAGGTGTAAAATGTGCCGTGAACTGACACCGAACCTTTGTCAAGGGAATTCTCCTAAGCTGGCACCCTCTCGGGCAACCCCAGGACACCCCCTCAAAGTCTAAACCTGAAACCTTTGTCCGGCAAACAAAGTCACACTGATCTGTCAGCCCAGAACCTGCATCTCTCATCCCATCCAAACAGCACAGCCTTGGCTACCTACGCACAAAATCTTTTTGCCCCAACCCAAAACATGCCCAGAATTTGTATCGGCACTGCCACCTTCCCATTCAGCTGGAAGGCCAAACCTCAGGTCTGCCCCCAGAATTCCAAGCACAAGCCTTGAAAAACAAGAAGCTCTGAGGCTGTTTTGAACCACAGAAGCTTGCTTTTCTCCTAATAGCATGTGCAGTTGCTTAGAATCGTTGTTTTGGGCAGAGATTCATGTTACACCAAGCTTGCCACTACCACTCAAAGCACTAAAATAGAGCTGATCTTATTCAGCATTTTCAGCTCCAGGCACCTGCTGAGCTACATTTGGTACCCAACATACGATAGTCTGAGAAGAACACGATAGCGAAAAACCTCCATCGGAGCTGAGAATTTTGGGAAAACTCCACCACTCCCAGCACCAACAAAAAAAATAAAAAAAAATTCTTTTACCTTGTATCTTCAAGAGAAATGTAGTCTTAGTTGCAACTAATTGCCAGTTTAATGATCTCAGTTAATGAAGGCAAGAAGTTATCTATTACATTTTAACCTAGCAAAAAGTTGAACTCTTCCTTTCACATGGCATTTCAATGTGAAAGCAGAAGTCTTGGTTTTAAACTCATCAGTATAAAGAATTGAAAAAATAAGGAAGACTTACGGT
The DNA here is from genome assembly GCA_034782655.1 of Micrastur ruficollis. Lineage (NCBI taxonomy): Eukaryota > Metazoa > Chordata > Aves > Falconiformes > Falconidae > Micrastur > Micrastur ruficollis. The sequence goes on from JAVKKW010000058.1 coordinate 474,367, forward strand.
TGACAAGACAACAGATAGAGCTTTGGGTAGTTACGACAAGGCTGAGGGACTTGGTCGTGATTCGGATGAAGGAGAAAACACATGGAGATGGACTACTGGACAACGAGAAAAATTTGCCTGAACAATATAACTTTTTTTTGGTTGGCAAATTATTTCAGACTAAAAAAAAAATCTAGTTTGCTAACCCTATGGATAAAACCAGTTAGTACAAGCAGAAACAGAGAGACAGAATCAAGAGTTCATAAAAAAATAACTCCCCCCCCCCCCAATTCCAGCATCTGCCCCATTCCCGAGGTTTTTTTCCCTTAAAATAAAAAGGGGGGGGGCAGGGGGAGCCCCACTTTGGGTTTGCCCTGGATTTAAGCCCCCCCTTTTTTTTAGGGAGGGGGTGATGGTTGGGATGGACCCACTCTGCATTTGGGGGGAGCCCCCCCCCCCCCCGTGTGGCATTGGGGTCACAGCAGAGGGGGGGGCCCTTCGTGGTGCATCACCCCCCCAAGGGGTACTTGGGGTGATGGAGATTGTCTGGAGGGGGGGACACCCCCATTTTTGGGAGGGTCCCCCCAAATCGTGCACCGGGGATGATGGCTTCGGCTCCTGGCACGGGGGTGGCATACGGGGGGGACACAAAGGAGTGACCCCCCCCAGGGATGGGGGGGTGACTATGAGCCCTGTGTGGAGGGACATCAGTGGGTGCACCCCAATATGGGTGTCCCCATAGTGGGGTGCAATGGGGAGGGGGGGGCGGCACAGCCTCTCCGGGTGCTGGGGGGGCTTGT
>JAVKKW010000058.1:475245-496698 GCA_034782655.1 Micrastur ruficollis
AAAAATAACGCCCCCCCCCCCCCCCCCCAAGTTATGCAAACACTGTCTAGAAGCGGGGGGTTTGTGGCCAAAGAGTACAAGACGGGGCAATAACCAGCTGAGCAAGTAAAGATCCCTCTTTTCCAATTAGTCCAATCCCAGGAAAGGTATAATAAAAAACACACCATTAAAAATACTGTCACAGCAAGCACCAAGTTCTTCGTGGCCAGGTAAGCAAGGCTCTGGGCACGGCTCATAACAATTTAGTCAGCGCTGGAGACCAATCATCCATGTTCCCCCACAAAAGCCGTGCCTGGGCTTTAGGATTCTCAAATAGAGAAAAACATTTTTTTATCTTAAGCCCAGTGATGCACAACTTTTTAAGGCTTTATTTGTGGGAGGCAAGCTTAAACTGGTCCTGACCGTAAACCGCCGGCTCTCGTTGTGTGCCCCTCCGACACCGGAGAGACGACCCTGTGCGCGGTACTCGCCCCACACGCAGGTGTCGCCTTTCCCAGGTCAGGGGTGTGCAAGAGTCGACAGCCGTGCAGCTGGGCTGCCCGTGCTTTGAGGCACATCTCCCCTCCCCCAGCTTGCTGGAGGTCAGTAAGTCCTGTGTAGCCCCCCAGGACTAACGGCACGGCCGTGGACGCTGCTGGCACCGGTGTGCTGCTCAATGAACCCGGTCGCGGCCAGCCCCGCTGCCCGTTCACGCACTGCCCTTCCGAAGGAGCATTCGCGCACGTCCCAGCGGTTTCGGTGCGCTGCTTGTGCAAACGTGCTCTGCAGTAAAACCCGTTACTGAAACGTACCTACTGAAACTTGAAGGACTGCACCTGATGTGGAGGACAAAGGATGTGGAGGGAAAGTCCAGTAGCAAAAATATAAAGGAAACAGAATGTGGAGAAATGAAAATGGGAATTGCCCGCTTTATATGAACAGCAACCTGAAAGCTGCTGGTAGCTGGCTGTTTACTGAATAGCTACTTACTCAGTTTGAAGAACAGAAGGCAAAAATACCAGACCTACTGAGACATGTACAGAATTAAAGTCCCACAAGCTCAAGTTAGAAGCTTTTCAGTTTTCCCACACAGAAACAAGTGCAAAGACAGTAATGGAAGGTTTATGAGGAATACATTTGCAAAAAAATAAGTAATCTACTCCACGCTCCCCCCCCCCCATAGCGCACTTTAAGCAAATGGGCTGTGAAAAAAAATGGGAGCTGTGAGATGGCTGGGTTAGGACCAAACATGCCACACAATATTATGCTTGAATCAAAGCTGCAGTTTCTCTGGCACAGAAGAGATGATCTGAGGGACTGTATAGAAAATACCCTGGCAGCTGGCAAAGTGCAGAGCCAGCGAGGGGTGCAGCAAGAATGGTCTTAAGCCCTTTTTATTTACTGTTTTCATTAATGATGGAAGTAATGTATGAGAGCTCGTAAGACAGTAACGTGAGGGAAACATATGGCAGGCTTGCCATCCAGTCTAAACAGAGAAATAAGCAGAAAGTGGAGATCAGAGACTGGGGCAGATAGTGCAGAATGAGGCAGATGTTGGGGCTAAGGAGCTAATCCAGCGGAGCTGTACTTAACTGAGGCATACATCGAGCCTGGTATGCTGGGAAAGGAGTTCTGGTAGGTGATGCACTCAGCAGCTGGACACTGTAGCATAATGTGAAATTAAGAAAAAAAGACATTTTTCCTATGCAGAGGTACGACTTCCTGGCCCAGAGACATGTTATTTTCCCAGAGACTCAAGTCTTAAACATATGTGGAATAACGGATTGCATTTGACATGCTACATTTAACAAAAAAAAAAAAAAGGTGACAATTTAGAGGGTATTTGGGAAAAAAAAAAAAAAAAAAAAAACCAAAACAGGAGCAAGTACCAGGAGACTTACAGGACTGACATAAAAAACCCAGCCAGAAACCTAAAGGAGTTAAGTATGTGTGTCTTCTGTAAGTCACAGTTAATTATATGAACATAATTAAGCAGACAGACATACCAAGGGGTGGGTGGGAATCTATTCAGTGGCAAAGGCAGGTAAACTGGAAGGAAGCAAATTAACTTCAAACAGAACACAGAAAGCGAAGATCAGCTGAATAGTCCCGATGGTGAGCTACGCTGTGCCTTAAGCAGGGCAGCTGGCGCTGCTTAGCCCCTCTGCGAACCAGTGGAAAAGCGCAAGTACCTTCACAAGGAAACAGGTATCTTCTATGGCTAGAACTTAAAATTCTCATATGCTAAACAAAGCGCTGCTGGATCTGGCCGAACACCCTTGGTCAGCAGCAGACGATACAACAATGTTGGAAGTGCAGAGATATCCTTTCCCTCCGGGTCCACCCGTTCCCCGGCTGCTATGGGGAGAGCAGACCGAGAAGCGCCGGTGTAAAGCCGCAAGGCGAGCGCGGAGCCCCGCTGCCCCGTGCCGGTGCCTTTCGCAGCCCCAGCACCAGGCGCCTCTTTGTGCCCTGTCCTGACCCGCCGGGGTGAAACTGCTGCCCAGCTCTGTGCCAGGCGCGTCTGCGCGTCGCCAACGTTGGGGCAAAACTTACACGTACCATCCGGAAAATGCCGTGTCAGTGCAACAGGAAAACTCACTCTGTGCTAAGCTAGGGGATCCCGTCGGTGGGATGCTGCCTGCCACCACATCTGCCGCCACGGGCTGGGGTTCGTGTCAGGGCAGCCACAGGCACACAGGAGATTTTAGCCCTGCGTAGTCAAATGTGTGATGTTCTTATCTTCTGAATGACAAATAGCGTTATCCTGTATTTCCTGCTCTGGGATGCTTCTCCAAGCCACCGTGGATCCTTTGCTACGTCCTCCATCAGACTATCTCAGTGAGCCCCACCCCCTCTTCCTAGGACCCTCCTTCCTCAGACGCAACTCCCCTGGAACCAGTCCCACAGAAATAAAACACTTCCACCAGCCAGGACGGCAAGACCACATTCTGTTTAATAACAACTCCATAAAGGACTGTACATGCTATTTTGAGCTACCTCCCTTCCTTTTCTGTGGTTGCTGCCACATACAGGCATGGAGGTGTATAGTGCCATATAGTTTCCTAAGTCTATATGTAGTGGGTGTACATGTATGTATGTTGTTGTACATGTATGTATTTATATATATCTCTGTAGAAGTGTTATAAGTCACATTATCAAAACATGCGAAGTATATCCAACAAAAATTTTCAGGCAAACATGTTTTGGAGCTGGAAGACCAAAGGCAAATCAGACTCATTTTAGTTATTAAGGGCTAGTGTGGGACAAGGTAGGGATGAAAGCTTCCAGTAGTGGGTCCCTTTCCCTTGTTTTACTTCCATTCGGTACTTTCCCCCCAGACGTCAGCGCACCTCTGCAAACACTAGCTTGAAAGAATACATATCACCATGCAGCCCCCCCTACAGAAAATGTGTACAGGCATGGGGGGAGCTCTTTCAAATCGCTTTGCTGTCCCGTGTGCTTATGCCAAAGCAGTTTCAGATACCGAGAATACAACATTTGAAGACCCAAGCCTTTAGTCACTTTTAAACATGCTTCAGGAATCCATTCCGCATGCCACCCCTGAGACTCCCATCCACCACCCCTGTACCCCCCAAATCTTCCGTCTGTACCCTCCCGTATCTGAAAAGAGCCAAAACAAGAGAAATCCTGTTCCCTGTAAAATTACTTTTATAGCGTAGGGATTCCCAGAGGCCTCCAGTCATGCACAACATCCACAAATCAGAGAAGAAAAATTGAAGCCAAACAAGAATATATACCTGCAAAAGAGCTTTTGGCTTGCTACATTGCTCACACATGCAGTATCTGAAAAGAAGGGGAGTCCACCTGTACTTGCCTCATGGGAACCTGGCAGAGCTCTGGAAGAGGGTTCTTAACCTTTCGACCTCCAACTCATGACTGGATTTCCATGCCCAACGAAAATGCATCCAGAAGGCCACTGAATCTGGACTTAGACGCCTTATTAGGAGTAAATCTGGTGCCTTTACCTTATTAGAAGTAAATCTTGGTGCACAATCTTGTCTCCATGACGGAGAAAAGCCTTTTTAGGTGGTTTTGTCTTGCTAGCATGGACATTTGATCCCTTACGGGAAAGCAAAAACAAGACTAGGTTTCAGAGGGCATTTAAAATGTCCCCAGTCAAAGGAGACGAGGAAGATCCTCAGCAGCATTCTTTCCACAGGACACTGCAATCCCCCTCTTCCTAAAAGACGGCAGCTACTGCTCAGCAGCAGGTAAGTCCTGCCCATGGCAGGGGGTTGGAACTAGGTGATCTTTAAGGTCCCTTCCCACCCAAACCCGTTCTACGATTCTATGATATCTGCACTGAGAACATTCTTGAACAAGTCTTTATGGTTTTAGTAAACGTACTCTCTCTCAGAGAGCCACAGCCTGACTAAATTTTTCCTCCCTCTTCCAACGTGTATCTGCACTGGAAAAATACATCACATACTTATTTTCTTTTGCGCAGACCAACACTGACAGTCATAGAGCCTCTCTCGATGTCTCAGGAAAAGAGAACACTGTGGTCTGCCTATGCGGGGGAAAAAATTCAGCGCAAGAATGTCAATAGACCCTCAAGTTCTAAGCGCAGGTCCTCCAGTCGTTAACATCCTCACCGTTGGTCTTCACCCCTGCCCCGGTCAATTGGTGGAGCTGGCTGTGCTGCCGGGAGAGCAGTGTCCCCAGCAGCCTTCCCAGGCTCCACGACGCGTTCTGAGACAGAGGGAGACACCGACCCGGCACAGACGTGCGGCTCTTTGCTCCGGCGCAGGCTCGCTGCTACTTAGCCTGGGAAAAGTCTATGGTACAGAAGAGGCACCTGATGTTGACTTTACAGCTTGCATTCACATTTGAGACTGTGCTTTAATGACTGTAGGCTGTCCTACATGTACATTTAGTTCTAATAGGCACTACTTTACTCACATTTTCCCTGTTTCTTTTTCCTTTCCCTGAGCCGTGGCGTAGAAACCTTTCCCTGTCAGATTGCTACGGGGGAAGAGAATCAAAGATCAGACTGTTACTTATCTGTATTTTTCTAGGTGTAAGGGCACCAGCTGCTGATAATCTCCGTACTGGAATGGATTTTTTTTTTTTTTTTTCCCCTCTCCTTTCTTTTCCTTTTTGTTTTGGAAAAAGTCAATCAGCTAGTTTAAGGCAAACGCCAGAATGATTACAGTTGTCTGAACAAGGAACATGGGAAATTCCGTCTGGGAGAAATTAGAAGGAAGCACTTAGGTTATGCCAACGTTGCTCTGCTCTTTACAACATTTAGAGGTGGATTTATTTTAGTTTGTTTCTCTTTCTAGGCAATTACCAATGCAACAGTTAAGGAACTGAGCTAAATTTAGGTATTTGGGGTTTCCAATGAGAATAGAACTCATGTTAACTTCATTTGGACAACGACTAAGTACTTATTTGGTGTACTCCTTATATGAGTCCCCTGAAGAACTAAGCATGATGTGAACCATTTTTCAATGATGATGAAAAAGAAGCCAATAGGTGCCCAAAGTCAGGGAGGACTCTCTCCTATCACTCCATCTAACAGAAAGAAGTGTGGCTTGGACCAAGGAGCACCATAACCTGCACCATCCCTCAGCCACAGCTTGTGTAGCGACTGTACCTGAGCCCATTCCGCCTGGAGTCTGCCACGGAGCTTCCTACCTGGGTTGTGTAAACATAAGACATCAAGCTTTTCTTGATCTTCTCCTCAAGCCCTTCCCTCAGTGCCTCTCCCTCTCTGGCTAGCCTTCTCCTTGCTCCTGCACAGGGCACCCCGAACTGTCCGCAGCCTGTGCTGCTGCACGCTGCCCTGCCTCACCGCCTCCTGCACCCCTGTCGCATGCGGAGAACAGTTCGCATCTCTTCAGTTCTCTTCTCTAAGCCCACAACTAATATTTTGCAGTTGTTGCAGTACGCAGTGCATCATGCACAGGCTCTGCGTGGGTGTGAAGTGCCGTTCTGGATCTCACACTAGACTGGAACGCGCTTACGGAGAGGGATAAATGCCACCCCCAGCAGCTGCGCCCCGCTCCCGCACAGGGCTCTGCCTCCTGCGAGCACAGGAGGAGACGTGCCGGTACCTTTAGCTGCCAGGGAGTGTCATCTCCGAGTGCGTACGAGATTTGTGCATGTTAACTTTATTAATTCTATGCGTATATCAAGTTACTCATCTCCTCCTGTCCCACTGCAAGGGTTTACCTCAAAGGAGCCTTTGGAAAGGGAGGGAATAGCGAGGGAAAGAGCAGGGGGTTAAATAACAACGGAGACCAAATCGGATCCAGAGCACACTAGAGATCCTAACGTGAACACTCGGGAAGGAAGGGGTTAGCACGTCCTCCCTGGTACCCCGGCTGGGTTTATTCTTCTCAGACAGTTATTTCACAATCAGCTTAAGCCACTTTAAGTTGCATCTGCAACCAAAGGAATATTCTCCAACGTGACCACCTGCGCGTTGCACCAGCCCTGGGCGGCGCTTGCCGCACCGAGTGAAACAGCGCAAGGAGCGGATCCCACTGAAACCCTTATTTTGACGGGGGACTGGGTTAGTTTTCAATGCGGCCAGGTCCCGAGCAGCCAAATGAGCGTTGGCGCTGGCGCTCCTTCGGCAGTAGAAGCACACAGGTCGTGGTGACGGAAGGGAGGAGGCATGGCAGCTCCTTCCAGCAGCTTAGGCTCATCATGAAGATGCCATTTCAAAGTGCACTTTCCCAGTTTCCCTAACCCGATCTAAGGGCAGGCCAGCTGCAGAGATGAGCGCTCTCCCTCCACTCACAGCGGTTCCCTCTTCACCCTTCTCGCAGGGCAGAAGCGCCCAGCTGTGCTCCAGCATCCCCCAGGGCGGGGGGCGAGCGCAGTCCGGGCCCCCCTGCGCAGCAGCTCAGTCCGGCCAGCTTAGAGGTACGATTCAACGCTGTTCTCTGCTGCAAGCCTGTCATCGCAGGTGATGTTGACGTTTTTAAGGGAGAAAAGCAAGTGGGTGACTTGTCAGCAGCTTCCCAGAAGAAGATGATGATTTAGAGGCACAGAAACGGAAAGCAGCAGATCGCTGCTCCATCCCAGAGCCCGAGGTAATGGAGTTGGAGAGAACTCACAAGGCTTGTAAAGAAAGCTTAAGACTTCTATAAAAGACAAACTTATGAAATAGTGTAACCGGTCAGATACGAGCAATTATGTGAAAAGGAACAAGAGAGGATTTTCTTGCAGTGGAATGAGGTCTTTTTCAATCAGGGTCACCTGCATTTAAGCCTTACTTCGTGTTCAGCACAGTAATTTCAACACGTTCCTGTTGAAGACCAGGGCTTGGGGGGAAAGATGGGAACCTTCTACCTCTGCTGCTTCAAGAAAATCCAGAATTTTTATGTAGTGCGGCTCTGCTTTACAAAGGGTTTGTGTAAATGAACAGCAGGGCTTGGTTTCTTAGTAACTGTAGATCAGGGATACTGAGCTTACCTTTCCTTCTTATTTTCAGCCTCACAAATTCAATTTGGGCTCTGAGTATTTGGCTGGACTCTCTCCAGCTCATCCCTCCCCACCAGGATAGAGGAATTGCAGGCCAAATTTTGCTCACAGAGCACCTGTGCCTTCCATATGCTTGAATCGGTGTAGCTATATAACAGCAGCTTTTCTGGGAAACGTACAGCAGGTGCCAGGTCCCCCCTGGGTTACTGGATACGCACAAGCAGCAGGCCCGTTACCTAGGAAAAGGCCGGGTTATACAAACCATTTTCCATTTTCATAGATACTCAAACTGCCCTCCCAGTTCAGCTCTGGATGCTCACTCAGGTAGCAAGTATGGATGGGCAGACCTGCCCCCTCCAGTCAGGCTCCTGGCAAACGTAGATACAGTTCTCCTTTCGATTGTGGAGAGGTCGTGGAAAATTGCCTTTTTCTTTTTTTCAGGAAAAAGGCCGAAATTTAACTATTCACAGAAAGTCAAGACTGTTATGAAAAAAATGTATAGAATTTAGTAAGCTTGAAAGTTATTATAGAGAGTAGTGCTCAAACCAGTCTGAATTCACAGAGCACGAGAGTCTATCTACAGGTTTCTAGAAATCAGGTTATGGAATTATACAGCAGGGCATCATTCTCTATCCCATTCCACAGAGGTAGGAAACTCTACAGAAAGGTTTTCTCTTCCTATTGAACTCCACAGAATTTTTTATGAGGTCCATTTTTTTCACACTTTTCCCCATGTAGATAATTCCCTGTCACCGCCTTGCATGGAGATAATGTACATCCTTTAGACATCAATCAGCCATCTTAGTAAAGGTACCCCACGTCCACATTGAAAGAAAAAGACGAGTTGACCCACTTGTCGCAGTCCTACAAACAACACAGAGGGATCATGAGAAGCTACTCAGAAAGTCACTGTAAACAGCCGGATTGGTCCTGGAGAGGCACGTGGGAACGAAATGGTTTGGAGAGGAAGAAGCAACGAGCCACCCACACCACCTCCCACAAAGGAACACGCCCAACCACTTTTGTTTCCCTTTTTTAAAAGGGAAACCATTTTGTTTTCCTTTTTAAAAAATAAATAAGAAAAGGATAACACTTACTCATTTGCCATCTGCCGAGGTGCTCTTGGCACCTGCCCTGTCTCCCTGTCCTGGCTAGCGGGATTCCCCGGGCCCTGCTCCGTGGCCGGACCCAAGCCAGCTCAGGACAACGAGCCAGCAAGAGCTGTAGGGGATCATCTTTATCAAGCTCTCCCGCCCGGGGGAGGAGCACCTGAATGTGTAAACATCTTTAAAGAGATACTGAAAGGTCATCATTCAGAAGAGGAGCGACCTCCTTAGAGAGACGTAAGCAAGCCCAAGCAAATGGGTAAAAAAAGGTGGGCACAAACCCTGGTATCTCTGTCTACACCAAACCGCCCGTCTTACTTCAACATGCCAAAGGTCTCTCCTTTAGAGGTGCAATGGAGAGGGAAGATAGATCCGCCCAAAGTGGACTTGGCTGGAAAGACTCGAGCATTCGCAGAGGAGACCCCCGTCATGCAGCTGCCTGTGTAAGCGGGAGAAAGCGGAGGGGGGTAAAGTTCTACCTGAGAGTCCCATCCGTACTCTTCGTCATTCCTGGACATCACCTGCTTTGCTTGCCAGCAGCTGGCTGAACTGTGACACTCCATTATATTACTTCAGTCACATTTTATTCTCCTCAGACATCCTTCCCTGCAAACGTGCTGGGACTAAACCTGAATCAGGGAAGGAGCACATACCACTCTCCTGTCACCCCAAAAATACACCAAGCCTGAAGAGGAGGCCAAGGGACAAATGTACCATGAATTAAACAGGGTAGAGATGCGTCAGAGTACGTGAGAAGGAGTTGCCCCTAGGACAGTATGGCAGTGTCCGGGCAAATTCCTTTCTCTAGCTCATCAGATCCAGCACCTGATCTAAGTCCACGCTTTGCTGATGCTTCCTTGCAAGAGGTATTGCAATTAAAACTCAGCACTTGGGTAATCTCTGCTGGTTCTGTTCAGTCCTCTGGCAAAATCGACAGCCTTGTACAATTTTTTCTTTTGCTTTTCCCCCCGTTTATTTTCTGGTGAGAGCTCGAAAGGAGACGGTTTGCTGGATTTCCTTTCAAAACCCCTCCCCCTCAAGAGGACATTTGTAGAAACATGGCGAGGAATTGCAAGAGACCGAATTCCCCCTAGTCAATGAACCATATTTTTTTAACCAAAAAAACCCAAATATATAGAACTCGTACAAATAGGGAAAACTCTTGAAATCAGCTTTCTCCACTCCTAAAAAAGAGATGGGAGGGAAAAACAAACAGGCCAAGTACTGAGCATTATTTACATTGCTTGGGGGTAGGAAAACAAAAGAAGAGAAGACAGGCAGGAAGAAGAAATAAATAGGAGGAGAAAACTTCCTCTCACCCCGTTTCCTCCAGCTACATTTGGCACTGCAGGAGTGGCAGAAACGGGAAAGGTGCAGCATTTCTGTGCAGTGACGGCTGGAGCGCAGGCCTTTCCCACTGTTAACTGCTTGGATAGGAACACTTACCCAGCAATATAAAAAGGTTAAAAAAACGAAAAACTGAAAACTCCAATGTAAACTGGATATCTGTGATCTCATAGCTGTACACACTGTTCCTGGGTCTGCTGCCTGCTCTCTGGGTCTCCCCACCCTGCCGGCAAGGGAAAAGGCAGGAGGATACAGCAGCAGCACCAGGATGGCCACGTTCTCAAGCTCCCTGCCAGGGTCAGCTTTTTATGACTGTCTCCATAGCTGAAAATGTCCTTTCCACTGGCGTCCAGTGCCCAGTCCCAAAAGGACACACCGCTCTTGCCAGCTCCTGGGAAGGTAGAAACGTCAAAGAGAGAAACAAATAAATGAAAGAGACCGAGGCATAAATATCTGAGAGCAGGGTGAGGTTCGTATCTGCATCCATCCTTCCGTGCCACAGCAGAGCCGTGCCCGCAGAGCCACACCATCCGCACCGCAGCACAGCCCGTGCCCACGGAGCGCGGTGGCATCCATCGAGCCTACGTTCCCTATCAAGGTGCTATTGAGGATCTGGTTACACAGCGAATCTTTCACCTCGGTACAGTCTGTATCGGATACAGCCTTAGCCTCTGCATCGGCCACAATCACAATACTAGTGCAATCTATATTTGTAAAGCCATTTCTTCATTTTAAACCAGTTTATATTCATATATTCTATCAAAGGGGACCACGTCCACAGAGCAACATCCGTTCTGCCAGGATGGATGCTAGCCACAGAGCTGCTCCCTACACCAAGCCTGTCTCATCAGCCACCGCCCCAGTACCAGAAGAGTTTGTATCCACAGCCAAGACTTTGTATTAAAAAGATTTAGAAACAATTTACCGATCCAGATCTCTACAAGCACCTCACACGTGTTGCCCAGACCAATGAAAATCAAACTTATGTGTCCATGGTGGAGGGGAGGAAGAGGTCTTCATGTGTCAGTCACTGAGATTTTCCTCTGGTTTAAAAAAATAATTCAATGTCAGGAACGGAAGGTGTGTCTGCTCGGAAGTACGGGGAGCTGGAGAGAAGAATCCCTGTAATTTCATTCCTTGCCACCCCTCTCTTTGTTCAGCAGTGATGAGAACTTCACAGAAAGCATCAGTTGTTTGTTTCTCCCTCTTCCTCATCAAAGGACTGCACCCCAGAGGAGGTGACATCTGAGACTTTGCGGCTCAGTGCAGCATGTTCCATCTCCTCTCGAGGAGACAGTGATTCCAGGTCCCGGCACACTGCGTCATCCTCCTCTGGAGAGGGCTTCTTGTTGAGGAGAGGAGCCTTCTCCAGCCGTGGGTTCCCTTCATCCTCAATGTGGTCCTCCATGTACGTGCTGGACTCAGCCCCACCCTGAGCAGTCTGCAGAGGCCACACGTGGACCAGCCCCGTGCTCTGGATGAAGTTCTGCTCCTGCCGCTGTTGCTGCAGCTGTTGGTGCTGGAGAAGGCTGCTCTGAATCAAAATGCTTTCCTGAAGGTTTGTCTGGGACTCATCAAAATTCTGGCCTAAGTAGGAGCCAGTCGCTGGGGAAGCGATGAGGGACTGGTCACTGGTCTCCCAGGCGTCGGATGAACCTAAGCAATACATGCCCTGCGAGACGTAGGAATGAGGCCAGCTATCATACTGCGTCTGGGCCATATGCTCTGCAAGTGAAGGAGGGAAACGAGACACCGTTAGACTCTCTCTCGAGGCCCAGCCGGCCCGTTCGGACAGCCTGGGTGCCTGTGCGCGGCACTGCCCGGTACAGGGGGGATAAATCCGTTAGAGGGGAGCAGGGTGAAGAGAAAAGGCACTTCCAGGCAGTAGGCAGATGAACCTGATTATACCCGCAGCTGACTGCAAGAGCTGGTGGCTTCCCACAGCCGTGACCAAACAAAGGCAAAGGAACTGGGCTTTGGAGCCTCCCTGTTCCGGGTAGATTCCTTGGGCAGCTCTACGAATAGGCGATGCCTCTGCTAGATCCCAATCCCAAAAACTGAGGCTACAGAATAAAACAGCGTAGGGGGAAAGAAACATGACAACAAGAGCAGGAAAAGGGTGTTTCAAGATTAGCAAGAGGCACTGGAGCTCACCTTGGCTCTCCATCAGCTCCTGGTAGTTCTCAGAGTAGTTGCCTGCTGGGTTCTCCTGGTTTGAGTTCACACTCACGTCCTCACCATCCATGGAGGACCAGGCCATGAGAGTTGCCTCAGAAATAGCAAATTGCTCCATCACTCCTGTGCCAAAGGAGACAAGGAGGGGGAGCGGGGATGGGTGAAAGCCTCCACTTCTCACCACCCCCTTTAACCTAATCTCTTGGTCCCACTGTCCCACCGGTCCCATCTCAGCAACATCCCCACCGCCCACTGGCCCTCACCCTCCCCACTCTGCGTTCCACCGGCCGCACTCCAAGCACAGCCTCTCTCTCCTTCGACCACCTGAACCACTCGCAGCCTCTCCTGAGTCTTCCAGGTTCCTGCGCTTCGGTCTCTCGGGGGTTCTGCCCCGGACACCCCAACCAATCCAACGCCCATGCCAGCGAGTCAGCGCTACCTGCGAGGAACCGCGCCTCCTTTTCACCGTCGCTCAGGTCGGAGTAGGCGTCAGCGTCCTTGCGTGCTGTCTCATGCGTGTGCTGCTGCTGCTGGCTGTTACCCTTGCCCCAGCCTTGCCATTCGATCATGTGAGCCACACGGCCTTGGCCCATCGCCGTTGGCTTTGTGACATGGTCCTTCATGCTGCGAGATATCCCTAAGGGGCCAGACATCAGAAAACAAGGAGGGGCTATTACACAGCTCCAGGGTTGTCTGCCAGGCTCACTGCCTCTCTGGGAAGCCGAGCTTCTGCCCTCCTTTCCTGACCGGGCTCAGGCTGGGCCGGGTGCCTCCCACCCTTCACTCTATCACTCTGCGGGAGAGTTTCTCCATCTTTCCTTGGACTGGCTCTCAGAAGGGGGGAAAAGGGAAACCCCAGCTATGAAAGACCATTTCCTTCCTTGCCTAGAATCCATTTAGGACAGAGTTGGGCACGAAGGATGAAGCCTGGAAGCGAACAAACTCAGAAATATAAAATGGGGTCAAACCCAAGACTGGCTGGGGGGAAGCAGTTGAAGATGTCTGAGCTGGGGTGCACGGTGAGAAGCCAACGGGAGTACGACAAATTCGTTCTTTGAAAGGGCAACAGCTAAGAGATTTCACATCTAGAGCCATGGTGGTGGAGACTCCTCTAAGGCCTCGGAAAGGCGAGAGTCAGAAAGGAGCAGTTGGGAGAGCAACAGAGAGACATGGGAAGAGGCACAAAGGCCTGTGGAGAGAAGCTGCCAAGGATAAACCCAAATTTTGAGGACCTCACCAGAGAAAGACGATTTAGCCAAAGCCCCAATCCCATAAGCATTGGAGTTGCGTTTCAGCTTGGGGAGGATGGAGGTCGTATCTTCCATGGAGAGCTGAAAAGAGAGAGAATATGAAGAAATGATATACAGGAAGGAGAAAAGGAAGTGAAGTGAGGAATCAGTATAATTCCAGAAGGTAGGGGGAAGATGAGGAGCAGAAGCGAGCAACAAGAAAAAGAACAAAAGAAGGGAAGGAAAAATTAGAGGCTATTTAACCAGGACTGGATATTGCACAGCGCTGGGACCGAGTGAGGCAAGGTCAGTGGGAGAGGCTGTGAGACGCCTCCCTTTGGCTGCTGCCAGTCCTCCATCAACATGCTGCACCGTTCCCAGCTCTTTGTTAGAGATGCAAGACACGGCTGAAGGGCAATTCAGGGAGCTTACAGTGGGGACCTGACAACGGGATACAGCAAGATAAGGTAATGCATCATATATGCATCATACTACAGATATTCATTTTTATATGTTACTTTTGGTTTTCATTTCTTCTCATATGATCTTAGTAAAATGAAAGTGACTGTATCAGTGATGCGTCCTGTTTCAAGCACCTACAACTACCCATAAAGAAATGAGGTCTATGGTTCTGCTCAATTTTCTTTACTCTCTTCTCTCTGTTCATCCTCAGTCCCTGAACAACAAGGACAGGAAATTATTGGGACAGGCAGCAGACACAAACATCATCATAAAACACAGTCCCTCGAGATGAATCCATCAGGCTTCTTCAGAGATGCCAGGCATCGCATATGAGACTTAATTTTCACAAGGGCTAAACAAGCACTGCTTCTGCTCTTCATTTTCAACCTCTCTGAAAATCAAGTCCAGCATGTTTCAAACACAAAGATACTCAAAAGTAGCCACTGTTGCACTAAAAATTTTAAATCCTGACATGAAGCAAGCATCTGGTCATAGGCACAAACCTCACAAAGGGTAAGCGGAGCAATAACTGGGTAGCCAAATAGTTGGAGGCAAAGGAAGGCTTTGTAAAGATGGTGAACTGCATGTAAACACAGTCCGTTGCCAACAGATGAGATGAGTTTCCCTGGAAGCAGAGTGTAAATGCAGCGGCTCAGGCACCCTGTAACTCTGGAGCCAGGAATGTGTGCGTAACGTGAGCTGAAGAAATCAGAAGGCAGGGGAAGAATGGTAAAAAGTGAGAGCACAGCCCTTGCTCCACGATGCATTCCCTTTGGTGATGAAGCTGGCTGGAGAATGCCCATCCGCGCCCCACGAGTCATTCCTGCCCGGGCGCTGCTGCTGGCTGCCCGCCCGTTCCATTGGAGAGAGCCCGGGGGCTGTGCGTGAGCCGCCCCACCGAAACGGGCCGCCAAGGGAAGGAACTGCAGAAAGTCTCCACCGCTACGAGGCGGAGAGCTATGACATGAAGGCAGGAATGAATGGGAAGGGAAGGGAATTCATGAGCCAGCTTTGAGACCAAAGACGATCTATGGAATTACACTGAGAGGGAGGAAGAGCTGCATTATGAAAGAGCTCCGTGGATTCAGAATGGGTTGGAAAATGGGAAACTGCAAGTAAGGAAACTGTCTTCTACTATCTTTAAGGATACATGACTTTGTGTATCTGGCTTTCACCTGGACAGAGGTGCAGTGAAGAAAAAAAACCTGATAAATTTCTTCTACACGGTTGCTACATGCACCGTTATTTTCCTGCACAATTTGTTTCTTTAACTGAGCATCGGCAAACGATCCCAAGCCGCAAGTGCCACCATGAAAGAGAGGTCAGTAGGGCGAGGGATACTTAAAAATGTAAGTCCCCTTGATATTCGGTGTCCCAAGTGCTTTCAAACCACAGAGAACCAGAAAATTACAGCCAGTTAAAAGTTTTGAAACTATTTGGAATTTGAAAATATTTATACTACCAAAAATGGAGCATCTAATCCTGCCTTTCCAAGTGTACAGAACTATCAAACTAATTTATGTGAACATATTTTTTAAGCCTCCAGAGCAGAAAAAATAGTTTGGTAGCACCAATATGCATTATTCCCTTTCCAGGATGCTATTTTTGCATTAGTGAAAAAGAAAGAAATAAAATCGTATTTTTTCATGGCTTAGGTATTAAGAGCAAAAGGAACACGTGTTATTAAAACGTTTGTTTGTTTCTTCTTCTGCTTGTTAACTGAAGTTAACTGGTACTGACCACCTCCTCCAGGGGACATTAAGAATTGTTTTGCTTCTGTATGCAACTGCAAAGGAGGGATGCATTTCTCTCAAACTTCTGGAGAAGATCAAATGATGCTCTAATCACAGACTACTGATTTTTTAAACGTGCTGGACAGACACCTTTTTTACCTAGCAGTGATATCTCGAAAAGTAGGAATCTCAAAAGTAGAAAAACATATGAAACGACATACATTTGTCCCAAAGAGGACAAAGGCAATTTAATAGCCACCTGCAGACCTAAATACCTGCCAGACAGCAAAAGACCCAGAGGCAAACAAAAATTCATCACCACCCCCTGAATCGTAGACAATTCCCAGAGTTTCAGTGGCAGCAAAGGCTTCCAGTCATGTTTCCGTTCTGGTCTCCACTGTATCCACCGGCAGACAAATCCCCGTCTTCCTACTGACTAGAAATTTGAACAGTGGTGTGGCGCATACTCACATTGATACCATCCCAGGAGAAATCCGTCCGTGTTTGCTAAAGAAAGCAAAGAATGACATTGTGTTAGTGCAACAAACAGGCTGCGGACAGGCGTGCATCTCTCTAGCCGTTCGCCACCATCAGCGGCCACTACGCCATCTGATTACATTAAAGACGACTTGTGTCTTTCAAGGTGGTTTCATTCCCTGCTGTTGGTTCTGGTGCCTGTAGGTGTCACGGTGCCCGCAGGTACAATACCAAACAGGACACAGGGAGTAAGGGAGAGAAACAAGCACCTTTCCGTCAGGGTCCCCTTCCAACAGCTCTGTGCTAAACGGTGCGGGGCTGGCACCCTGCGCGGGAGCTGCGTCGCTTGGAGGCCAGCACAAGGAGGAGCTACACCACCGATGTATTCTGAGTACAATACAGCCAGTTACAAAATTGTTTTCTGCTGGAATTATTTCCTCCTGTAGCTTTTCAGTTTGTCCATCCTGACCCACTTTCCCCTTGCAGACTAGAGCCATTTCCCACAGCGGCCATTACAGCACCAGCTGACGGCGCCTCCCCTCCGGCCGTGAGGGCTCGGATCGCAGCGTCTTGGTTTGGGGGATGGGGACACTCAGGGAAATTTAGATGAATCAGTTACACCTATGGGATCCATTCACACAAATCAGAATGTTCACTGAGCTGTAGGGTACACTCATTGACTTTTAGATCCGCGTTTGATTTAACTGCGTTTTCCAGACAAGGTCGGGCCCCACAGTTTCTGCCAGGATTCCGTGAACTTCCAAGTCTCTTGAAGTTACGTTCCAAGCCAGCAAGGTACAATAAGGAAATAAAAATACCTACACATTAGCATTCTGTAAGGTTTTGCAAATTGGATGTTATTTGGTAACGTTATTTGTGAACATTATTTGTGATTCCTCAAATACTACGTGTTTAAAATAGCTGTGACCTTTTCATTAACCGTGACTGCACACCCTGAGCCTTACAGAGCTGAAAATGCAGGTATCCAAGAAGCCGCAATAATTCAGAACAGCAAATGAACCAGCCCTTGAGATACCGCGTGGTAAATCAAGCGGCCGTGAGTTCCTAGTGAATGCATCCCTAAAAATCAAAATGGAGACAAATGTGTTTCTTCAAAAGATTCGATGGCTGTGCTGCAGAAGCTGGGACAGACATGCTGCTGGACACCTCAATGAATCCATCGCCCAAGGCATGCAGACCTACAGGCTTGTCAGAACTGCCACATTTTTTTCCACATTCTCTTCCACTCCAGCCAGGAGCGGTTAAAAGCGCTTTCATTTGCAAATTCTTACTCACTGTGGATATTTTGAAGGGAGTGACTCAACTCTATTCGATGCAAGCCAGACTGCACAGATAGGAAAGCCTGACCCTCGGGCACACAGCGGCATTCCGGTCCCCTCCCGGATGATGCCTCAGCGATGCACAACACCCATTGCGGAACGCGGGCAGAACAGAAACTTCCCGATCCCCCTGGGTAAGCGGCTCTGGGACGGGCACTCACCTCCGTGGAAGGGCGATGGAAGCTGCTGCCATGCAGTGAGCTGGTGCTGTCCATATTGATTTGGTCCACATCTTTCAGTCCCTTCCAGTCTACCGCGATCACCTCGTTTCCTGCGGGAACACATCTAGTCAGGCTTTTGAATGCCACGACAACTTGTCCTAGCACTGTCTTAAGCCAACTCAGCTCAGCATACAGGAGAATCACGGAGTTTAAGGCCACAAAAGCCTTAAATCAAACCTTCCGATTTCAATTGGACCACTTGCGCGTCATCAACTATTATATTTCACAAACGTATCTCCATATTAAGACCAGTCATTTGAGTTTTTCTCAGGCATAATATATGCCTGGCTACATGACAGCTCCCCAGAAAAAAAGCATCTAGTCATGATGTGTGACTGAGAAAGAACCAATTCCTTTGATATCCTGTTCCAATATTAAACCATCATCACTTTAAAAGGCATTTCTCCTTTATAATTTGGATCGGTCTGACATCAGCTTAGAGCTGCTGCTGCCCTTGCTTTGCCGTTCTCAGCAAGATTAAAGACCCTTTTAATACCTGCCATTACATTTCAGGAAAGTTATTCATACACTTGCTTTTCTTCTTGACAAACTAAACGGAGTGAGATCTTTAGGTTTCTTGCCATAGAGCATTTTTCCAGTCCCCTTAATAATTTGTCTCGTTAAAAGACATCTCAGATTTTTCACTTCTTCAAAATGCGGACGTAAAAGCATACACAGTAATGTATGTAACACTAAAACTAGTTGTTTGTGGCTCCCCTCCACATTAACCCCTTGTGCCGTAACCTCGCAGTAGATTGTGAGATCCAGCCGTGTGCTCCCTCAGAGCCGGCGCACTCTGCACAGCTCTCCAGGACTGTCACCCATCAAAAGCAGAGTCTGTGCCGCTCGACTTCAGACGTATTTTAATACAACTTAAAGGATCAAGTAAAATTAAACATTAATAACACAAAATAGAAATTATAATATTGAATGAATAAAGAATGACATTATTCAATAAGATTAAATTGTAATGAAAGTGAGACTAAACACAACGGAGTGCACTTTAACTAGCCAGCCGCGTAACCAGGGCCGCCGTGCGCGACCGCTCTACCCAGTCAGCGACGCACTGTGCCTGCAGCCTCCGTGCCGTCCTCACACTCTCTTAAAAGTTATTTGCTCCCATGTCACGGAGGAAAGGTTGTACCGTGTTTGAACCTGAGCCTTTTGGAACCTGGCAAGAAATACAGCTCCCGCAATGACCATCTGCTGTGGGATCAATTCAGCAATATCTAGTCTATTTGCAACACACGCCATTGACTGTGAATGGTTCTATTTTCATCAGCTTTTAGCTTTTTATTCACTCTTTATAGCAAATTTCTCCTCCATAGACATATGCAAACCCCCTCGCTCGTTCTAATAGCTCTGGCACGTTGACACCGCCTCACCACTGCGCTTCCCAGGTAGGAATCTTCTGCCAGGCAAGAGATGCTGCGCTCCACCCCGCGCAGGCTGCAGGAGCCACCTAGGCACTTACGGGTGGGAAGCCTGAGGCACCCATCGGCTAGAATTCAAAACACAAAAAAATGATTTTGTCCCTTTAAAAATGCTAAACATGGCAAGATGAAAACCACCAGAGAGCAAATTCTATTAAGTTGGTGTCCACCACACCTTCACATCTTACAGCCTTCTGCTGTGCAGGAGGATCTCCCTTTCGGAAGGAACCAAGGCATAGCCTCCCCTTCACACCTGAAGTATGTTTCTGTTCATCAGGATAATTAGAACCAGGTGCTTTAATGGCAGCCCCCATATGCCTCTGACTAGGCTGAGTAACGCTGGTGTTCCCTGAGTTTCAGGGAACTCAAAAGAGAAAGGAGAGCGCCGCACCGTGTGCTACAGAGGTCAGCCACAGCCAGGCTCAGGAGGCGGCGGGACGCGGCTATGATGAAGACCACCCTTCAAGCTTGGGATCCTCTCGACCAATTTTCCTGACAACCACGTGCACCCATTTGGCTTTACCGAGCTCAGTTATTTATTTCTACTTGTGATTGCTACCAACCACCATCAGTTCACGAGCTGTAAGCGTGGAGCTGAATTTGCATTAAATTCCGATCGGATCATTTGGCTCCCGCCTGCAGGCTTCCCCTTCACAGGGCGTCATTTTAGGTTGTGTGACAAAAGCTGGGCTGCACGCCCACCGAGGAGCACAGGGGGACGCTGGCAGGAGGGGGACCCCGAAGGGCCCCCTGTGGCGCTGCTCCCAGCCCAGGGGCCAGCAGCCCGGCGAAGGGCCATCTCCAAATGCGCAGGGGCACGATAGCAGGTGGGAACCCAAGTTACGGGCTCACAAGAAGGGACACCCTGTGCGGGCACCTCAGGGCTGTCCCAGGAGAGCCACAGCCCCAGGGTTCAGGGGAAAGCCCGTCAAGATCAGTCAGCGGGAGAGGCTTTTGGAAGCAGTTTCATACCTGACGGTGGCGGTGGCTGCCCAGGGGTATGGAACCCATTATGGGATGCAGGAGAGGAGCATCTGGGGATTGCACTAGACTTATGTGATGTTTAGGGGAAGAACAACAGCAGGGAAAGGCGGGGATCTAGGTGGTTTGGGGAGAAACAGATAAAAGGGGCTGGTAGGATATAAAGGGGCTGCTGACCAGTGTGGCGCTCTGGCCATGCCCTGCCCTCAGTTGTGCAGTCTGTCCTGTCTTCCCCTTACATCCTGTTTCTAACTATTTTCTGGCACGAAGGACGCTTTATTCTGGGTGCATGTGTTTTGTGACCGAGGTCCAAGTGTGTGGAATTGGACAGACCAGAGTGCGTGAAATCAACTGGAGCGAGTGAGGGCACGTGAGCGAGCGCACGATCGCAGCCAGAACGAAGGCGAAGCGGTCTGGGCGCCGGGCGCGTGCCCCTGAGGCTGCGGCGTGGGGTGAGTTGGCTACCAGAGGGCTCAGGGAGTCCTGGCCAGCTGTCACAGAGCTCGGGGTGGGGGGGGATCTGTGAGCGAGGGGCCTGCACCAGCAACTGTGGCGTGGCGGTGGCTCTAGGGACCGCTACATCCATGTGCCAGCAACTGAGGAGGCTGGGATCCAGGGGCAGCTACTGGGTAGCCCTGCTGCAGGAGGGATCCATGCTGCACGCAGAGGATCTCCATCGTGCTCAACCAGTGGTGAGAGCAGGTTGAGGCTGTTGGTGCTGTTTGTGTGAGTGCTGAGTGCATCTGTCTGTGCTGACCCGCATGACTGGCATGTATGCGCACATATGTGTGTGTTGTGCACGCATGTTTATGTGTTTGCATACTGGGAATACTGGCTGTGCCTGCAGCAGCCTCGCCTCCGTTGTGCTGCCGGATCCAGCCCTGCACATAAGGGATCCGGCAGGTCCGGGGACATCGCTGCTCCCAGGCCTCAGCATCCCATCCTGTCAGGGCCAGCCTGGATGGGAGCCTCGCTCCCTCTGGCCAGGGAGTACAGCTCAGCTAGCCCACCCTGTGCAAACACTTCTTCTATCACTGCATAAAGCCCAGGGACAACATTGCTGTCTTCTACCCAGCCGTCGTGGTTTAACCCCAGACGGCAACTAAGCACCACGCAGCCGCTCGGTCATCCTCTCCGCAGTGGGACGGGGGTGAGGATCGGGAAGAGGGTAAAACTTGAGGGATGAGATAAGAACAATTTAATAATTGAAATAAAATGAAATAACAGCGACAATAGCAATTGTAATGAAAAGGAGAGAGAAGTGGAGAGAAATTAAATCCAAAGGGAAAGGGAAAAAAACCTGCAAGTGATGCACAACACCACTGCTCCCCCCGTGCTGAGCGATGCCCAGCCGGTCCCCGAGCAGCGATCCACCAGCCCCCGCCAGCCCCCCCGGTTCATATACCGAGCACGGCGTTCTACGGGATGGAATATCCCTCTGGCCAGCTGGGGTCAGCCCTGGCCGTGGCCCCCCCCAGCGCCGTGTGCCCCCCAGCCGCGCGCTGGCAG
>JAVKKW010000058.1:514670-530563 GCA_034782655.1 Micrastur ruficollis
CCCAGCCCGCGCCTTCACTCCCTGAAACGCCCATGGTTTCTCCCTCTCCCTTTGTGCTCCCTTCACCCCCAAAGCCTCACCGATCTCCCCAGCTTCCTTCCACCGATCTCTAGTAACAGCAAGTTCCATTTTGCTGATCGCAAATGAGCCGTTTTGTTCTCATCCTTGGGCCTGGGTTTTTGTCTGCATTGCTGAAAAGCCAAGACAGCTGAGCAGCCCCGGTTAACAGCAGTAATGGGCAATAGGTAAGTTCACTCATTTTCCCATTCGCGACTCACAGTCAGCCTAAGGAAGGAGGGGGGAAAAGAAAGATTGAAAAAAAAAGGCTTCCCATAGAACATACTTTGCCTGACCCTCTGAAACAATAAGCAGGAAGCCTACTCACACAAAGGCAGTTTACAAACAAAAATTGATGTAGGAAGGACACGGGCAGAAAAAGAGAGAGCAATGTCTGAATATATGCAGCTATCGTATCTTTGCCGTTCTTCATGGTATTGAAGATTTACTAAGTATGGTGAGCGTGGCATTGCTGAAGGGTAAGAGGTCCTAGTCCCCTCCTGCCTGGGTGCCTGGGGCCAGTGAGAGTCTGCCCTGGTGCTGCAACACCTTGCGCTGGGCACAGCACGTTACATCTCTGCTGAGGATGAAGGTTTTCCACGGCTAGAATTGTCTCCCTATTTCACTCCTCCTTCTACCTCCCCCATATATTTCCAAACCTACCAGTTTTCATTTAGTCTTTTTGAATGACTCATTAAAGATGTTTTCCTCGATGTATCTGCACTCTTGAATCCAAGGTTGTAGAAGTGCCAGGAAACCATAGATCTGGTGGAACTTCACGTTAACCAGAGGTGTTGCAGCATCTCTGAAAAGCAGATCCCTAGTGACTTCTAGGGCTAAATGCAAGGAGAGGGGTAACAAAAGCAAATTGGAATGGGAGGAGCAGTATATTAAGGCACAAGGCCTGTCTCAGATAGATGTTTTCTGAGTTAGTGGCTGCCCGGCCAACTGTTGTCATCCGCAGCCTCCTGTGGCCAGATCAATCAGGACAGCTGTCCTCAGGAGTTTCACCGCAAACCCCACCAAACAGCACTTGCATCTCATCCTAGCCTGAGCAGATGTATTACCGACACAGCTGTGGGCAAGTTCTGTTCCCCTGTTCAGAGAGATTCTGGTTTCATTTTAATCCCCTTCTGCCCCTCACCCACCCACCCAATCTAAATCTGTTCCTCTGGGAGCCTCCTTTCTGCCCTGGGAGCGGCCTCTGCCGTGGTTTCCTTTTCAGGGAAGATTACAGGTAAGTCACATCGACCCTTCTCACTTTACTCCCCCTGCGTGGTGCTTTAGCTTGACTATCCCTTTGTCTCAAGCTCCAAGTTGCACCCCAGGTCCTAGCAGGGACGCATCTGGCTTTCCTTTCCTTACGTTATAACATGATCTACATCAGTCTGTTCTGACTTCTGCCTCGGGGTGATTCCACAGGCAGGTGAGCAAGTCCTGGCACTTACCCTGCCTGAAAAGCAGCTTTCCAGTTCTTGATGAGTTTGTGTTCTGCTGCTTTAGCGAGGTGGTCAGGTACGTAGGGATCTGGCAAGCACCTGCGGTGCCGCGAGGCAAGCGTCAGGCATGTGCAGCGGGGAAAGCAAACTGGAAAGGAGGAGGGTTATACCCAGGCGTTCATTCATTCATTCACTCCACAGAACTATTGGCCTGTTTCATGGCTATCTCACATGTCCTGATGCCACAAGCTATCTCCTTTTTTCATTTGGAATCAGTATCACTCAGCTGCTGGAAGCACGGCCTGTCTTGGCACCTACAGCCACGCTTTGCCGTTTTTAATATGGGCGATTTAATCAAAGGCTAGGATCTTCACCGTCTTTCGGTTCTTACTTACACGCTGATTCGTTATGGACCTTGTGTACATAAATCTCCACATTTAAAGTAAACTTCGCTCTCATGAGAAGTTGGGAAGACTCCGTTAGACTATAAGCTATCAGTTTTGGCACTTGGCTCTTCCATACAGTAGCTTCTGTGCAGGAGAGGGCTCATCGTCAGTGAACAGCATCTAGTTTTTAATAAGCCAATACCTAGCTTTTACTTCCTAAATTCACTTAAAGTATATATATCGTACAGTAGCATTATGAAAACAGTAGCTATGTTACATTCTGAAGAAATACATGATTTCATGAGAGTTATCATGTAGGACTGAATGTTTGAACAAGGGGCTAAACCAGAGTGTAAATCTTGACTGTCCCGCACAGCTTCTGTCCTTGCTCTTTCTGAGCAACAGCATTCCCACTGCTGTTGCAAGGAACAGGAGGTAAATGACAAAACATAAATTGTTTTGTTTACTTTGAAATACACTTTCTGACAGGCCCTGGATATTTTCTTTAAGCATTGCAGGTACCTTCTTGAACAATAAGGCTATAATTTCATGTAGGAAATGGCGTACACGTAGGTTTTGTAAGTGCTGATTTAAAATGCTGGTCTGAAGGTCTTTGTAAATGTAAGTTTTCACGCAGGGTCAGGAGAGGGAGACAAATTTAACTATCTAGAGAGAGAAAGCATGGATAGATTCTTTCCGTAGCTGGGTATCTCAGAAGGAAGGAGCACAGGGAACAGCCACCTGCAGCCTCCTAAATCTTTGGTATGACGGGTGGAATTACGCGCCCCTGTGTTTACTGTAGAGCTGGAGACCTCCCCTTGCACAGACCCTGCTGGGAGAGGCACGCTGGGCCAGAGAGAAGGAAGAGCGTGGCTGCGCCTGAGCTGTCGTGGGCTGCAGGTCGGTGCCGTTAGGAACTTCTGTCTGCAGAGCAGAGCCCCGGGCTCCCCCCCCAGGTCAAGGGTGCTGCTGGTGGAAGGGCGGCGCAGGGCAACCTCGACCTTCGTCTTCCCCTGCTCCCGCACCTTTGCCATGAATGCAACAGAGATATTGACGGAGATGCCGTAATCGGCTCATTAAGCGCGCGCTCCTGCGTGGGTACCGCCTGGCTTTGGGGCTGGCTGCCAAGGGCAGCTGGGAACAGCCAAGGACCCGTGCCTCCAGCGCTCTCTGCCCCCCCGCCGCCCCCTGCACACAGCTCTAGGTCTGCGCAGGGATGGGTGGGAGAGGAAAGCTAAAATACTTCCAGCAAAGCTAAAGATCGTGACCTCGTGCCCGGTAGAGGGGCTGGCAACCGCACAGTGCAAAGCAGTTTCAGAGCAAACTCTGATTTTTAACAACTTCTTCTAAACCCACACTGAGGCACCGCCATTGTAACCCTGAAGACGCGCTTATGCTGTAAATTGTTAACCGTTTGCTGTTTAAGAGACAGCTGTTTAGCGTTGTTTAACTTTTCTATAAGCCATCGATGAATCTCTTAAACCTGTTTTTCCAGATGTTCCCTATAGCTCTATATAAAGATCTTATAAATTATAAATACTGGAACAGCTCCTTCCTAAGAAGCACTGCTTATAAAATACAGAGCTATTGTCACTGTTTTACCTGCTGAGTAAATTCATTCTTTTCATCAATTAATTATGAGGGATGCAGATTATACCACAGTAGGTAACGTGCCCCTATCATCTCCCTCAGCTGCCATTTAAACCAGTCAAAATAAAAAAAAATTACCAATATAAATCTTGCCACCTCATGTTCCGCTTACAAGTAAACATTACCAACCCCCAGATAACTTTAGATGTCTTCCTTCTGTCTATCATTCATCCTCACATCCTGTCCCCAGAGGTCTCATTGGCAACCATGTCCATCCTCCCATGAAAATGCTCTGCAAAATTACTGTTCACCTTCTTCTCTGACCCTTTTTAAAATCCTCATTTGAAATCCTGTGCCCTGACCAACTACTATCGCAGAAAGACATCGAGAAACTTCCTACATGCTTCTTGCAAGATGTGTCTTCAGCTGTGGAAAATATAGAGAGGCCTGTGAAGTTCACGAGTAGGAGATGTTTACAAAAATAGTCTCTGTATCGGCTCTATAGAGGCAGGAATCGTCCTCCCGGGACTGTTGCTCCATATGCTGCTCTGCTGGCCTCCTGCCACTGGCAGTATGGATTCCCCGGTAAATGCTGCTGCTGGCAGCCCGCTCTGTAATTGCTTCATAGACGTAATGGAGTAGATGCCACAAGAGTTAATTCTACATCAAGCTGTATTAGCTACCGACTGGATTTTCATGTGGACCGAAAAGGAAATGAGATAGCAACGTGACTCATACAGTTCGTTCTTGTTCAGAGCTCCTTCGGTGCCGGAGACAAACAGAAAGGCTCTTTATGAGGTTCAAAGAATGAAAAAGGCAGTGCCAACGTGGTTCAGATCCTGAAAGTGGTGTGACTCCTCTGACATGCGTGGAAGGCTGGGTCCTTTCAGGCTGGGAGAATACGTGAGGCTGTGTGAATCAACCGAAGATGACCGGGGACGATCGGTGGAGGGAGGCACAGCCGCGGGACACGTTTGCGTTACGTGCTGTGATAGAAGCTCGTGCTTACCGACGCTCGCGTCCCAGCGAATGTGCTCTTGTTCTGCCCGCACCCAGAGCTCATCAAAAACTTTATGAGAGCGTGTTAGTTCAGTGCTGAGACAGGACTAGTCAATCAGCCCCCTCAGTGGCGTGTTTATCAGAAAATCGTCCTGGGTATTTTGTCCTGTATTGTTGAAGAGAGGTAACGGTGAGCGCCGAAACATTATTTTTCCTCTTCCCCTGCACGGTGAGTTCTCAAATCGGCCTGTGCTGCTGCAGCAGAGACACATGCTTGGGATATCCTGGCATCATCTATTGGAAACTGAACATTGACGGAGTGTCCCAAATTAAGGACAGTCTCGCTCGGAGGAATGGAATACTTTGATGTTAGCCAGATACCTTAAAAGCACACTCATTTCAATGCAGGTTGAATTTAAAAAAAAAAAAATGTTTCTGAAACAAATTTTAAGAATGTCTGCGGTGCAGATGTATGTCACCCCAGCACGTAAAGAGCAGGCAAGCAGCGAGCTAGCTGCAATCCAACAACGGACAGCGCTCTCATCCCTGCTTTCCTGCAAGACCCCTCTTAGGTAACCTCGCTGATTTGGCGGTATTTATTAAAAATGCAATCACCGTTCTTTGTAACACATAGGTTTGGTGTATCGGTACACACTCACATAACTGTTCGATGCTCAGTGCTCGCCATTCTTTTCTCACCTTATCTTGGTATTTGCCTTCCATTAGTTTTTCTTAAGGATTTGTAGCTTCGCAGTTTTCCAGAACAACACTGCTGTTTTGCAGATTTTTAGCAAGTGTAATACTCTCCCAGCATCTTGATCCATGTTTGATTTTTATCCAGAGTCATGCAGAAGTGTCATGTTCTGTTCTATATATATTAAGTAAGATCTCATCGTTCATGCAGTTGCCATTTCTAGACTTTACAGAAGACGTAGGAAAGGAATTTACCATCTGGAAGCGCAGTGGTGTGGTTTGTTCTGTTAGCGTTTCACCGATGCCTCTGTAGCACACTGACCTACTGCAGGTCATGGTGCATCACCTTCCGCTTGGGCACGGAGAGCTGTCGCCCTCTGCAACGGCAGCTCGGTGACAAAGAACTAGCAAGCCGAGCCTGCCTCGTTTGTCGCAGGCTGCACGCGCTCGGCGGCACCGTTCTGGCGCGTACCTTTCATAAATCTGTCCTGCATCCTCGTATGTCCTCACCTTGTGCCTGAACCAGGCAGATGCCTGCTCGCACAGGATGAGACTGGAGGTAGGCTGGGCCATGCTCTGAAATTCCAGTTTCTTCTGCATAGCCTGGGGCTTTGCCAGTGGCGCATGAAATGGGAAGATGAGCCAGTTCCCAGATAAGGGACTCTTTCCCACTCCCTCCCTGCCAGGAAGGGCGCAGCAGATGCTAACAAATGAGGAGGCAAAAAGGAAGGGAATTCCAGGAATGGAAGAGAAAGGGAGTTTGGTGAACCTCTGGCAGTCACGCTGAGAGCGTGCAGGTTCCTCACCTTCAGGTAGGTAGTGCCAAGGGGGGAGGTCGTAGGAGGTGGCGTTGGAGGGTCAAAAAGGGTCCCTGATATGCCCTGGGGAGACAGACACCGCCAGCGACATGAACGTGAGGTGTACATTAGGGTGCAGACATCTTTGGTGCAGCCCCAGTCTTATTTTGCCTTTTTAAAAACGTTTGCTTCATTCTGTAACTGAATGTCTCCTTTCCAAACAGTGGAACATACAGCAGCTACTTCTCCTAAATGTCAGCTGAATCTGTACTAGTGGTGTTGCTCAAACTGCATTTTTAAAAATAATCTGCAAGCAGTTAATGTGCTTTTTAAATTCCCAGTGTTATGTAAAAAGGCACAATATTTTTAGCCTTACAAAATAGCAGTTGTCATCTCCTCACACTCTCCCTTTGATATACTGGAGATGGGAGACTAGAAGCTCACAGAAACTGTAGATCCTGACCCTTTTAAAAATAAGGGGGGGGGGGGGGTTCTGCAATGTGGTTTTTGCGCTATGCAAATCTTAATAAAAACATACGAAAATACCCAAAACCTTAAAATCAACTCCAAACAAAGTACTTGTTATTTAAATAGCTAGCGATTCTGTCCTCACTGCCGAATTCTTATGCCTGAAATAATGATAGCGTGATGTATCCAGAAGCAAAACATCAACTTAAGCTGTTCACTCATGCGCTGACAGAACGGCCCTTGTATTTAAAAAATCTCCAGAAAGTACCCTCTGCAGTGTAACAGAGCACACAGCTGCTGTGAGTAGGCTCTGGCAAATCAACATTGACTCAAACTATTTTTGGAATCAAGTCAGGGCTGCTGCTGTTTCTGGAGGATGTGAATACACCTACCTGCTCCGCTGTGCTGCGCTCCATAAGGGATACGACGGGATACAGGATGCTCGCCGCTGTGCTGCTTTGGGGGTCACCTTCCCATTCCCACCTGTGTTCGCAAGGCTTCTGAGGTCCGATGCTTTCACCTGCTGACAACCGCCTTAATAAGAACGCTGGGGCCTTGCTTCTTTCTGTGTTCGCTACTGAAATGCGAGGGACGGGATCTCAGAAGAGGCTGCCTTGCTGCCTTGTCCTGCTGCCTTGCAACCCGTGACATCCTGACGGTGCCCGCAGGTGCTTTTGGCTCGGGGCCATCCCCTGCCAGAAGCAGGCCAGGAAAGAGGAGCATCCTGTCCTCAAAGCCGTTGTGACCGTAGCTGATCCTTGAAAGAAATCCCCTGGCTTCCTGGGTTTTGTGGCACCAACGCAGTTCAAGAGATGCCACCGGAAACTCCCGGAATAATAACGTTTTGCTGCTGCACTGCACAGTATGTGGAGGTACATGTACCGGCACGGGGCTACGGCAGAGGCCCCCCGCTCCATGTACA
Source organism: Micrastur ruficollis (assembly GCA_034782655.1). Classification (NCBI taxonomy): domain Eukaryota; kingdom Metazoa; phylum Chordata; class Aves; order Falconiformes; family Falconidae; genus Micrastur; species Micrastur ruficollis. The sequence goes on from JAVKKW010000058.1 coordinate 522,022, forward strand.
GGGACGACAAGGAGCCCCCAGCCTGGGCAGCATGGCGCCCGGCACCCGGCGGCCCTGCCCACGCCTGTGAAGGGCTGCTGCTGCCTCGGAGGAGGGCGGCCGCCGGGGAGCGCGCCGGGCAGGGCCGGGCCTAGGAGGGCTGCCCTAACACCTGCTGGTTTTTTCTTAAACCTGGCTGAGTTTGTTGCGGGCCAGCAGCTGCAGCTGGGTACCCTTGCCATGAATCAAGAGTGTTCTTAATCCCTGCGAGTACTTCATACCCATGGAATTGTATCCACAGAGCACATCATGGCATGGTTTGGGCTGGAAGGGACCGTTGAAGATCACCCCGTCCAACGCCCCCCTGCCGTGGGCAGGGACAGCTTTCCTAGATCAGGTTGCTCAAAGCCCTGTCCGGCCTGACGGGCAGGGGCTCGTCCTTACCCCCAGCATCTTTAATCTTCAGCCAAGTGTGCTCTGTCCATCTTTTTGTCAGAAAGGCAATTTTAAATGGAATCAAGACATACATACATGCATACGGTATCCCATACGTGCGTTCAGCCATCGCGATGTTTCCAAAGGCTTCCCGCTCCTCACACTCGCGTGTGCAGTGGCCCACACTTAGCGTAGTAAGGCCCTGAAACGTAAGGCGCAGTTAGTGCAAGGGCATGGCCTCTGCACTCTGAGGGATCTTAGCTGTCCTCTGCTCTCCCAGAAGGCTGCTCTCCCTGTCTGTCTCCCCAGCGCCGGTTTTAATCTGCAGTAGGTACGAGAACACTTACCATACTTTCGTATTTACTACTTCTTCCTCAGTTTACTGTCAGCTGGGAGAAAGAGTTGAAACAACTGTACCTCGGAAGAGCTCTGGTCTCGTGTTCCCAGATCCCGTAGGTAATTGCTGTGTCGAGGACAGTGGAATTCCTCAGGCAGCAGCTGTGTGACTTGAAATTCTGTTCCTTGCTTGGATGTGCAGGGACTTGGAGAACAACGATTTCCGAGCTGAGAGCAAACACAAATGGAGACTCTAGGGCTCCAGTTTAATCCAGTAAGACAGCAGAGGAGATAGGATGCAGCATACCGTCGGCTCCTCATCGGGCAGGCTGAAAGGCAAAATGAATTCTGAGTCTAATGAGGAAGTCATTCCAGCCTCGAAACCAAGCCAGGAGCCTGAGGACGGGGAACATGGAAGGGTCAAAAAGAGTCTACAGTTCGGTGTCCCGCTAACCTTGACCGCAAGCTAAGGTCATTAAGGAGAATTTAGGCTTTTGGCACCGAAGGGCTGATGTCTCTCTGCAGTGATAGCAAGTCTGAGGACAAAGAGGCAATGAACAGCATCGGCCAGACCAGACCTTCATCCGTGTTCTTCAAGGCATTCCTCCCAGTACTGAACCATGCCCTCTACCCTTCTCTGTCCCATTCCTCGGGAAGACGCATCTGCAGTGTGTAGTCTAGCCGCTGTGGAATGCCTCCTTTGGAAACTTGGGAGGGAATGGATACAGGGTGGATACACACGTAACAGATACGTACATTCAAATTTGGACTTCTATGCAGATCTCCTCTTTCTCGGATCAGGAAAAAACTGGGAGTCATTTTACTGCATTGGAGCAATGCAGGCTGCCTGGTGTGCCCCAAAGCAAGTGGACAACTGGAACTGAGTGGGAAGGCCCCTTCCCCTTCATGGCGTTACCTCTGAGGTTGCTGCGGTTATGGCACCTTGCCCTGCTTGCCTATACATTGTTTGGATATCATACAGGGCTCTTCCACTGTTTCAAATTTACCACGCCCTTGCACAAAACCACAATATTTTCTGTTTTACTTCAAAAATATGTTTTCAATACAAATAATACCCTTTCTTTTTTATCAGATCTCATTTTTGTTTTATATTCTTAAGACAGAGGCTTGGTGGAGGAGACAGTTTTGGAGACCGTGGCCGTAAAGGCCAAATAAACAGCAAGGAAAAGGACCACTGCCGGTGGGACCCAGCAATTCTTTTCAAGAGGTTGAGGGCTAGTTACCAAGGTGTTCAGAAGAAAAGTGTGGGTGGGAGGCCCAGGAAAAGCAACACTGATCTGGAGAAATAGCTTTGTAAATATCCCATTTATTTCTTTTGGCAGCAGCAAGTCTAACAAAGTCTCTGAAACCGTCAGTCACCCTGCAGAAAATGGTTTGATAGGGCTTTCCTCAGAACCTGACCCACCCTATTTTCATTCATTTATTTGCCCCTGATTATCATTTCATAATCTCATTCATGATGAGATTCTGCTGGCTTAGTTTCCTGGCATCTTTCACGACCTGCCGCTCCCAGCTTTCAGCCAGCCCAGTCTCAGACAGCACCGGGGACTCGCGAATCCCAGGGCAGAAGCGTATCCCCGTATGAAGCCTGAACACAGGTGACCTTCACGTAGATTTCAGCTGCCCAAATGCACACCTAAAGTTGTTCACCTGAAAACAAGTGTTTTGGATAGGGTTGAAGGTTCCAAGTAACTTTTTTCATGAGTCACGGAAGCAAAGGGTCTGGAAGCTTGCCAGGTACCTAGGAGACACAGTCATCATATCGACCTTCATCAAGGCGACTGACGAATGCCTTGGTTGAAGGAAACGGAGCTCCAGAAATGTACATCCACAGCTGAGTTCTTTAATGCGATGTCCTGAGCCCTTGCCCTTGAGTGGGTCAGGCAGCCGATCCAGAAACTGGGCTGTGCCCTTGTCATCCCAGCACGCCCCTGGAGAACCCAGTGTGCAAATTGTCAACGGCTTGTTAACGTGGGACGGAGCACTTTCTGGGGACCTCCCCTGCATTTTGAACAGTGGCTGCGGCTACTCGTCTCTCGATACCGCTTTAGTCTACTAGCCTTAAAGCGCTGGCGAGGGTGGCCGGTAACTGCCGCTGCCCGCCCTCCACAGTCAGTGGCTTCCGTACAGCGCTTGGTCACCTCGCCAGATACGGAGTGAACTTTGCACAGATCTTCAGTAAGGCCTCCCACACCCTTATATTTTCAACGCACTGAAAATCATACTCTGCTTGAAGACCGGCTCTCTCCCGTAAGTTGTCACTTGTCACAGCCCCCTAGCTGCCACTGAAAGGACAGTGGCTCCACTGCAAGGCCCTGCTAATTACCCTGACAGCCCCATGGAACAGTCAAAAGACTTTGGCCTGGTCTGTAGTCATCCTCTTATTCACACTGGCAGTAAATTAGCAAACACAGTAGTAGACACATGTATTACACCTGGGAAGTGCAGAAAACTTCACATAGCTCCACGCCTCTGGCTTTCGGAAAGCAAGGGTTTGAGGGGCTGTGCTTCTTAGAGCTGTGCTCCAATTGTGGTTTACTGTGCAGTTTGTAGATAGCGTTTGGCCGAATATTTTTTGCAAGCAGACTGTTGGACCGCATGCCTATATTGTCTGTTTTGTTCGTTTGTTGCTTCGCTCCAGGGCCTTGGTTCCCTGACCCTCCGTCCCGTGTACGTACCAGGTTTTGCCAGGACTCCCGTCTGGAGTTAACCAGTTATTTGGTTTTGCGAGGCTCAAAAGAGAGGGTGGTTCGGCTCAGGATCCACACCCTATAGATAATGTAGGTGTGGACTACGCCAGGCTTCATTCTTCCTGACCAGAACAATCTTCTTATGTGTTCCTTACGTAGTGGCAAGTCCAACATGCCCTGGCATACGCGTGGCACGGAACGGAGAATTAGCAGTCTGCGAAGCCCGTCCCTGCTTGTTTGGCGCTCTCTCTTCTTAGGCAAGAGAATGATAGAGCTGGGCTAGGAAGGGGCCACGTGGGGATGGAGTGACCAGGATCCTGTCCCAGGTTAATGTTACTGAGGCTGTAACTTGGCACCGCTGTCCCTCCAGTACTGAGCAGCTGCACTGGGTGCTTCTCCGGGAAGCCACCGCAGAACTTCTCCTGTTCTGTGACATAGGAGGAGGCTCAGTACGAGACCAAGGGAGTCGAGAACCTCCTTTTGCCTCTCAGCTTTGTCACAAGGAGGATGTGGGGGAAGGACCCTTTTCCAAGAACACCACACTCTCCCCCTGACGGATATACACACTGGAAAGTATTCCTGGGACTCCGTCAAAATCCCCCGGGATGTAACAAGGTGTGCACCCAGCTCTGTGAGGTACATGCATCTATTTAATCGCACTTGTTTGCTGGGAGCAGCAAGGCTTGTTTGTGCCAGGTTTACAGGACTATGTAATGAAGTGAAGAAAGGAGAACCCTAGGATGATAGCACGGCACTCGGGGCTGGAAACGGGCTTGCACCACACACAGGAACTCTTTAATTAGCAGCCTGACAGATCCGTTTCTTTGACAGTCAGCTCTGACAAGCAATATTTGCCACAGAAGAGCCAAATACGTCACTGCTTGTCTTGCTGGTGGCAAGGGGTGGGGCATGCAGTTGAGGGAATGGAAAGGGTACCTTGGAATGTGGAAGTGGCAGCTTTCCAAGCAGAAAGGGCTCTGGCAGCCATCCATACTCAGCTGCGTACGTGGGCATGCCCCGGTCACCCACCCGGGCTTCAGCTGCACGCCACTGCCTTCCCCAGGCCTTGGCTGGCTGCTCACGGTTTTCCAGAGTTGCAGAAGAGCTCGCGCTCCTCCCGGGGGAAGAGGTACCTGCCAGGACAGCTTGCTTGCTGCCCTCGTCCCTCAGGCGCAGAGCCAGCAGCGGTGAGCGGGAGGTGCGGGAGAGCGGTGTCCGGCGGAGGAAGCCCCCCAAGCCATGGAGCGGCAGGCTCGCCATCCCGCCAGGCAATGGACGGAGGCAGCAGCTCAGCAGGAAATCTTGGTGGCAGGAGACAAGGAAACAGCAGTGGTAACTCTTGTGGGAGCTGCATCTCCTGCCCAGGACCCCCGCCCTGGCTCTGTCTAGGAAAGACCTGCCAGCCCGGCTGGAAATGGAGCTTCTTCCCTGGAGAGATGCTACCCCAGACCCCGCTCCCCTGGCTGCTTGGCCCCTCTGATGTGCTGGCATGACCAAGGTCATACCACAGAGATACTTTGCTCCCTCTTGTATATGGCTGATATGCCTCTCTAAAAAGTGTTTCCTGGCACAGCAAGAGTGTTGGGGTTTTTTTTTTGTTTTGTTTTGTTTACAGCTTATGGCCTGTTCTAGTGTTTTAGCCAAGGTGATCTGTATGTGTATGGCTGGAATGGCCTTTTGGAGTGTGTACCTGTGTGTGTGTTCCATGCAATACCTTCACAGTGGGATTTGAAGACCTCAGTGACACTTGTCGGAGATCGCGGAGGCTCTCTGTAGCTGCTGAACAGCTCGCCTTCCTGGGGAGGGGCGCATCCGAAGTGTGCTTTGCACGGCAGATTCAGTGTTGAAGGGAAGCAGCCCAGAGACACTAGTTACCTGTCCTGGGCAGTTGGTTGGTCAAGGGCTTCTCCGGGAGAATTCATGACCTTTGCAAATAGCATCCCTGACTGTGTACCAGTCTCCCAGATGCAGGAGGATGGTGACTAGGCTCATCAGGACTGGAGGCTCTGCCATCCCCATCTCTGCATGTCGTTTGGCACCCAGCTGTCAACACACATCCCGCAGCAGGAGTGACGCGCTCCAGCCTGAAACTGCCCTTCGGTCAGAGGAGGACAGCCGCCACCACTATGGCGGCTGCCACCAAGGCTGGGAGCAGCGGCGGCGGCAGGGGCAGCCTGTGCCAGGGGCAGCCTTTGACATGCAGAACGCCCTGCCCGAGGGACAGAGCGAGCAGCACACCGGGAGAGGGCTGTGCTGTGGGAGCACGCCAGATCCCCGGAGAGCTTTTACCAGGCTGCGTTACATCCGTTGGTCCGTATGGATGCAGACGATTTGCTGCAGGTGGCCCTGCCCTGGACAGCGTGGGTCTAACCTCATCCATACCTCTCGGCCTGGGACCAAAGCGGACCCATCATGTATTCCCAGCTCTTCCAGTAGGCCCAGAGGCAGCATGTAATGCAGCACAGGGAAAGCTTCTAAGCAGCACCCGAGCATTAATAAAATGTGGTTAGAAGGTGTATGACTAAAGAACTGTCAGAGATGCAGCAGATATGTCAGAACTTTTCATTGGTCAGGAAAACCACGGACTCCTGCGTGGCATCAGGTATTATTACCTAACTCAGGCTGAGATAAAATGGCATTAATTGATCCATTGATACAGATGGAAATTGTACAGAGGCAGATGTTTTACATTATTAAGACAATTGAAGCGTCCTGCCCAGCATCCAGATTGCTTTCCTCTGACCTTAAACCTATTGTTAACACAAAGATTCCCATCTGCAGCTACCCGAACCCTCTTGAGTCTAGGTAAGATTTTCTGCCCAACAAGTTTAATCCCCTTTTAGTGTTCTTGCAAATAATCCTTCCTTTTGCGTTCAAGGACTTATTTTTTTCTTCTCGTACATCCATTTTTATTTTCATTTTATAGGCACCTAACCACTGCTAGCATATTCCTCATCTCAGTGTGCAGTACACGAATTTGCCACATCACTTCCGTACGGCATTGTTCTTTATTTACTCATTGCATTACACGGCTGAATTACCAGTGAAGATTCTTTCTATCTGTCTCCATGAAAACTTAGTCTCTCTGAGGTGGGTTCTGTGAACTCTAAGAATTCCTAAGCTTTGATTTGATGGCCAGTACTGGGGTTGCTTCCTGTCACTCACCTCAAAGAGGTGCCCAGCTAGAACTGCATGTTCTAAATCCCTCCAGCGTCTGCTTTGTAGTGGGCTGTCATTGCACCGATGGTGCACCGGAGCATTCACACCACAATGTACTCCAAAATGCCAGATCAATTCTTTCATGGCATGGGACAGCCGAAGCGACTTATGCAGAGGACTGCGGCTAATTGCAGAAATGACAAGGTCTAGCGCAATGAGGCGAGCCTACCTGCTGATCCATCTCTGTACCCAGACAGCTAAATGCCTGTTCAGGACTAGCACTTTGCTTCAGCTCGTGAGATTTGACTACAGCTGCGTACAACTCAAGGTTCTGATTTCACTTTGCAGCAGGAAAATGTCTACTTTTCCAAGCAAAGAATCGCACGAAGGAAGATTGCTAGCATAAGGTGATTCTTGTTTTCTTTCCAGAGGAATCGGAACTAACATAGGGAAGTTAGATCATCTTCATTCCCGATTACAAAAGCACAAACTTTCAATCGGCAGGAACGAAATCAGATTAAAGTTTCCCCCTGTGTATTCTGATGTACGCTGACTTGAGAATTCTAGCTTTCACAGGTCCAACCTGCCGAACGCTGCTCCATTTCGTATTTGTTTCCTCACAGCGAGGAGTTAATACAAAATGTCTGAGAGGGTCTGCTTTCTTCCTATTCCCACTTCCCTCCATCTGCCTTCACGAGCTTGTAACATCACCGCGTTGGTGTGACAATCAAACATGCAAGCATCTGGATTTATGGGGATGTGAACAGAAAGTATGAGCACGCAGATTTATTTCATATTCTCTCAGCACTTTTTTAATCTCAGTCTCATTCTTTGTTTTCTCTGGAGTCAGGGCTAGCCCGGGGAACGGCGGCGGAGTGCTCTGAGGGCAGGCTGATTGTGTAAGGTGTGCTGGGATGTTCCGCAATTTGGTTACGGATTCCACAGTGAAATCTTTCCAGCTCTGCATTGACATCTTCACCTGAACAAGAGGGGGGAAAGAGATGGTCTGCACTAGAGAAAGGACAGTGCTGGAAGACCCAGCACAGAGACACCTTCCCTGTCTTATGCAACTGCTGTGTGCATCAGTCATGGGAGGGAACAGGCTGACGCCGTGCCTACAAAAGCAGCAGTAACTCCAGGATTATTTAGCACCCATACAAGAGCTATACATCCCTAAGCAATTCGCAGCTATAGATCAATAGTTCAACGGCTGCAGCTACGTAAGGAGCGAGATGCTCAGCGCTGTTATGCATTGCTATGGGCGACATTTTCATATGGTATGTGAAGATGAAAAAACCTCACAGAGGGCCAAATTTTTCAACTGTATCAGCTGGTGAAATAGAAGATATTACCTCTTTGTACAAATCTTGCTTGTAAAATTAAATATTTGTTTACACTGGATTTCTTAAGCCTTGATGAACTGCTTTGTGCAGCTCCCTAATGTGAGCGTTTTGCAGTAGTGCACACTGGCAGTCTCAGCTGGTGTGGTCTGTGGCTTACTCGCCCACCTGTGAGTAGATGAACCGTACGGAAAGGTCCCGACGTGGATAGGTAAGCCTTAGGAGCAGGCAAGCCCCAGATCTCCTGAGCGCTCCCAAATACAGTAATTCTTTAGGGAATTTGCAACAGTCGGGGTATTAACCCCAATATTAAGGCCAAATTCCAAAGGCAAAGTACGACTACTGTGCAAAGCGCAGGAATTCTGTCTGTATTGGCATCCCTGCTCCCCGAGATGGGGAGCGAGGAGAGGAAAAGGCCGGGGCTGAAGGCTGCAGGCTGTGCCGTGCCGTGCCGTGCCGTGCCGTGCCGGGTCAGGCCGCCCCCGGTCCAGCGCAGGGGGGAACCCCCCGCCCGCACCGGCGTGAAAATAAACCCGCCGTGCGAGCCCCGGCGGCCCGACAGAGCCAGGCGAGCGGCCAGGG
>JAVKKW010000058.1:535212-561657 GCA_034782655.1 Micrastur ruficollis
CTGGGGCTGTCACCGGCTGAGGTCGGGAGGGACCGGGTGGCATCGTCGGGTGGGTGGGGGGAGGGACAGCTGGCGCCAGGTGGGGGGGGCGTGCGGGGCCACCCTCCTTGGGGCGCAGGGGCCTCGGTGTGCGCGGCAGGTGCCGTTCTGTGCCCCGCGGCTGTCCCCACCGCCAAGGCTCCGTGCGGGATGCTCATGCGGCCAAGAGCTCGGTGTCTCTGTGGCGAGGACCCCTTGGCCACCAACACCGTGGAGCTGAAACGGCGACACGTGCCGGCTCGCTCGACCTGCTCTCTTGCGGTTTCTGTCCCCCCTCCTTCCCTTGATGACCCCGGACGGGCGCTGTGCTCAGCTGGGGCACCTCAGCCTCTGGCCGGACTCGGACGCCTGCGTCCCTCTGTTCCACGTGTTCCTCTCTGCTCATTTCCACTGGCTTCATGCAGGTTTCCTCCCTCTTCTCCCCTGCCAGGCGCTGAGAAGATGGCCTCCCCAGGCACCCCGGGGACCCGCATGACGTCCACAGTCAGCATCAACATTTCTACCCCTTCCTTCTACAATCCGCAGAAGAAGTTTGCGCCCGTGGTCGCCCCTAAACCCAAGGTGAACCCCTTCAAGGCTGGGGGCACGTCAGAGTCGTCGCAGCCCCTGCCTCCCAGCGCTGGTGCCCAGCGTGCGCAGATCGGGAAGGTGGGCGAGATTCCGTCCGCGTCCCTGCCGGCAGAAGGTAGGTGGGGGCTGGCCTGGCCGCTGGGAATGTGCGTTTCTGAATTGTCGGGGCATGAGGTCTGTAACGGGGCTGAACGCGAGAACAGGGGCGTAACCGCCCTGGGTGACCCATGCTCTCGCCGTAGAGGCTGGCAGGTTCCAGAATAAGATAAAACGATTGTAAAGGGATCTCAAAGTGCGTAGTACCTCCATTAGGAAAGGAGGCGGGAAGGCAGTCCTGCGCTGCACTGGCGCTGGAGGAATGCAATGGATTTCTCATCCCCGAGTGCACAATTGTGTAACTGCAGTCGGTTTCTGGCCAGCGTGTCTGAGAGCAAGTGTGTTGCAGGGAAGTTGACCCTGATGAGGATGAATCATGCTGTTCTCCTTCTTGTTCTTTCATCCCGGCTCAAGTTGGTTGTCTCTGACTGTAGAGGTCCTTCTTGTGGACTCTCCAGTTGCCATCTTTGCTGCTGGAGATGGGGGGGGAGAAGTAATTGCATGAAAAAATGGTGGCAGCTGTCATAAACAGGAAGAGAGACTTAGAGTTCGTATGGCTTGTAGAGTTCTACGCATCTTCCTGGTGGTTTGGGTTGGGTGTGTTTTCCTGTGTACAGTGACTTCTTGTTTCAGTGTGGTTTTCTTTTTCTTTCCTTTTTTTTTTTTTAATTTTTTCTTTTATTTATTTCCTGCGTGGTGGTAGTGTGGTTTTTTGTTTCATTTTTTGGTTGGCTTTGTGTCCTCTAAGAAGCAGAGGGTTCCTGGCGGTGTGACCCCCTAGGTGGAGCTGATCAGTACGGGGCCACCAGACGTTTCCCTAGGGACCTCTTGCTAATGCTTGGTGCTGCGTCTTACCCCAGGACCCCATCAGGGTGCACCTCAGTTGGGACACGCATGTTCACATAACGCTGACTGCTGGTTTACATTTCTTTCCTTTCACCATCTAGCATAGACCGTGCAACACTGATGTTTTCTAGGTTAGCACGCTAAGTTAGCGGGCGGCTGGCCCGATGGTAGGAAGGCTGGTCCTGTGCTCAGAGGAGACGTGTTACTAAGCCATTTTTTCCATTTCTCAAGTCACAAGGACCTCAGCCTGTTGGTGCCTCTGTCTCCTAGAACTGTACCGGCTAACTGATACGCTGCTGGTTGGAATCTTGTGTCTGTAATCCGAGGTCCCATCTTAGGCTTTATGATTTTCTGCTGTAGCTGTGTGGATGTGTCTGTCGGAAAGTCTCAAACTGACACAAATACCTGAACTACAAAAGTAGGCAGATGGATGTTAAAAATTACTTTTCAATATCCAGTGCGAGTGGAGCATTGGGTGGTGCTTGCTCCACTTCTCCCTTCCTTATGAAGCTTGTTACGGAGGAGCTAACTTGACAGAAAGATTAGCAAAAGAACCGTTTGGCTTGAGCTGCTGCGTTGCCATCGGGTGAGGGCTGCCAGCAGACATCTGAAGTACAGATGAACCACCACCAACACTTCATCCATGAGAAAAACGCATCTGATTCATCCTCCTCTGATGGCATCTCTTAATCCTTCTCTCCCTTTCTCGTACGCTCCCCAAACAAACAGCAGTGTGACACAACGGCATGGCGATCGGTCTCTCTGTCTTGAATGGCAGGATGGCTCAGTTAGTATTGCTGTAGGAATGCTATATTTAGTATTGATCATTCTATAAATCTGGTGTAGTAACTTTGCGGCGAACTCTTTTGTTTATATGAATAATTCATAAAACAGGCTTTTAGTGCATCTGAAACAATGGGACAGCAGATCAGGGCTTCGTTTCTGCAATATTCTTCATCCTTTCAGTAAACCGAAACACAAGTGTGTGCAAACTTGATCCCAAACTGTAGTTTCAAAGAAAAAATACCAGCCTAGTGCTACTTCCCCCCACCCAGCAGAATTTCTGTGGCACAGGAAGGCTTGGAAGAGGTGCTGCGTGCCGGCGCCGTTTGTGCGTTCTGCTGGCTAATAAGATTTTGGCTTTCACTTTCTGAAAGGGCAGCGTGGTCTCCCTTAGGTGACGGATGAGAAGTCCTTACAAAGCCTGTCGGCAGCGGCTGGGTGTAGAGGTGAGGCAGTTCGACCGCTGCTGTTACAGGTTGCACGTGGAGTAGCAGGAGTGAAAAACCTGGTGGCTCAGCCTGCTGCTGGTTGGGGCTAGCTGGGGAGAGAGGTGGGTGCCCAAAAGAAGGGCCGTGGAAGCTGTGCCTCCGTGTCTTCAGTGTTCTTTGCTGCTTGGATGTGAAGAGGACGACTTCTCCCATACATGGTGAAGGGAAGAGGATTCACATTTATTTGTCTGTTGTAGCAGAAAATGTCTCTTTTTGCCTGTTCCACGTCCTTGGCAAATTCGTACAGGTGGAAGCAGTGGGGTTTTCTTCTGGGAGATTGAGGTGCTTTGGTGCTTTTCAGCCTGCTTAAGAGGGTTCTGGAAAATTTCTCATGTCAGGTATGGGGACATCGTCGCCTCCAAAAGAAAAGCTGTTTTCATCTCCTGGAAAAATTAAGCAGTTTCAGAGATTCCTCATACGCATAAGGGGTAGTTGGTCCGACTTGCTTTTTTTCCCCCGACTTGTTCCTTGTAGTGCTTACTAGCCAGCGGCAAGGTGCCAACTTATTTGCCTGTAAGAATGCAGGCTCTTCAGGGTCCTGGGATGGCCGCTGGCATTCCCTCTAACGCTGCTCTGTATGCAGCAATCCGGGCTGGTTACTGGCAAGAGAAGCATACGCCAGGGACCAGAGAATGAGGGGAGGAGTGGGAAAGGGCAGAGTAAGACGTGTTTCCCAATTACGCGATGACTATTCCCAGAGACTAATTGCAGTAGCTACTAAGGAAAGTTTATATGATGGCAAATAGCTTTGGAGAAGGTGAAAGCCAGCCTGGGGAGTTCAGGTGTCCTCGATGGGTGCTGGGGTCCCCTGGGTGACTGCTGGGGAGCTACTTGCTGTAATGCCTTCAGGACCCCTCCTGGGGTTGGTGCTGGCTAAGAGTAAGAAATGATCCAAACTTGCTTTTATTCTCATTCTTCCCCATAGAGCTGCCGCTGCCACCTCCTCCCCCGCCTGGAGAGGAGGCAAGTTTCTCCTCAAACTGTGCTTTTCCCCCACCCCCACCACCCTTTGAAGAGCCTTTTCCGCCAGCCCCAGAAGAAGTCTTTCCTTCTCCTCCTCCTCCTCCTCCTCCACCGATGTTTGATGAAGGACATGTGAGCAAGGTACCTGCCCCACAGGTGAGTGAGGCCAAGGGAAGTACGCTTTCTTGGGATGCTCTGGGAGCTGGGACAGCTTCTCGCTTCTCTCCGAACTCCACATCTGGGAGAGCAGAGAATGCCACCGCCCCGTGGAGCAGCACGGGTTAGGTCAGGTGGCTGGGCTGCAGCTCTGCAGATGAAGGACCTGGGGGGTTCCTGGTGGATGGTGAGTTGAGTGTGAGCCAGCAATGCACCCTCGTGGTGATAAGGGCCAGCCCTGTGCTGGGCTGCATTGGTGAGCATAGGCAGTGGGACGAGGACAGCGATTATTCCTCTCTGCGGTGCTAGCGGCGCTGCATCTTGGAGGACTGTTTCCAGTTGGGCTCCCCAGTATAACAACCCCCGGGGAATCCTGAACTAGATGCAATCCAGCAAAGGGTCATAGTAGTCCTTGGGGGTTGGAGCCTGTGATGCGAGAGCTGGGCTTGTTCGGCCTGCAGAAGATGAGGCCAAGGCAGGGATCCAAGTGGAGTCTGCCATCCCTAAAGGAGGGCTGGAGAGAAGACAGATACTTCTCACTGGGGCACAACAAGAGAACAAGAGGCGATGGACAAGAGCTGCGGCAAGGGAAGTTGCTGCTGGACAGAAGAAAAACCTGTTCCCCCCTCCAGGGGTGGCTCAGCACTGGCACAGGTGCCCAGAGAGGCTGGGGAATCTGCGTCCTGGGGGACGTTCAGAAATGACCTGGACAAGGCCCTGAGCAACCTGGTCTAGCTTGGCAGTTAGCCCCGCTTTGAGCCGCGTGTTGCACTGGAGACCTGCGGATGTCTTTTCCTGCCTAAATCTGTCCGTGAGTTGCTTTGGGCTGTGCGTTTTCCCACTGCTTGTAGACCTTGGAGACTGTGCCCTGTTCATCCTCACCAGCTTGCTGCCCACTCAAAGCAAGGAGCAGATCTGTACCGCAGTCCAAAGTGTCAAAATCTGCTGTTGTAAGGGGATGCACCCGGTTCTCTGGCTGTTCCTGTAACGTGCTCTGCTCCCTCTTTCCTCATGGATGGTGGTGTAGGTACGTGGCAAGATGAGCAGCATTGATCTTGAGATTGACTCACTGTCCGTAATGTTGGATGACATGGAGAAGAATGACCCCTTCAAATCCCGGGTGAGCTCTCCAGAATGGCACAGGTGGAAGGAGAGATGGCTGGTTTGCTGAACGGAGGTATTGAGAACGGCGCTACTGAAGATTAAAAACTGTGGATAGACCGTAGCGCAAAAGTGTACATGAAGGACCAGAAAGCATAGATCTGGCCATTGTCAGGACTGCTAAATGCGTAACGGTGTGGGAGCGCTTAGCGTTGTGGGTCTGGGGTAGCTGCTGACTTACTGCTGTGGGCAGCGTATTTGCTCTCCCACCTTGCTGATCACCGCCTGTTTCTCTCTGCTGCTTCCCTTTACAGATACCTCCAGCATCTGCGGGTTCTCTGGAGAAACCGTCGGCCCCAAAAGCCCATGTGGAAATACCATCTGCACCCAGAGATACTCCCCATTCCTTTCCTTCCAAGTTCACTCCAAAGCCAAGTGGCAGCTTGCCTTTCAAGCCCCCTGGCGTGGATCTGGCCCCCGCCCCAACCCCATGGGCAGCCCCACAACAACGCAAGGAGCCCCTAGCACCAGCCCCTCCGCCCCCCTCTCTCCCTCCTGCTCAGCCTGCCCCTAAATTCACCCCACCCCCTGTTGCTGGCTCTCCTAAATCTGGGTCCAGATCAGGTGCCACTGTCCCCGTGGCTCCCTCACACCCTGCAAGGTACCCTACCTCCCTTCAGACCCAGTTCACAGCCCCTCCACCTTCAGGGCCCTCCTCTCGGCCTCAGCCTCCCAGTTTCACCTATGCCCAGCAGAGGGAAAGACCCCAAGTCCAGGAGAAGCCACGTCCGACGGAACAACCTGCTGCCGCCAAGGACACGGTAAGGGATAGAGCCATGGGACCCGTGGCTTTGGGCAGGCACGGCATCACTGGCCGTGAAGTTGGGGGGTGAGGAGAGGGGGTCTGTCCCGGGCTGGGGGAGGCTGTTGCCCATCTGAAAGAGATATATCTGGAGACAGCGGTGGGGAGGGATGGGACTTCACGTAAAGGTGGAAAGAAGCAAGTACAGTGGGTGGCAGATTGCTCCGCACAGGACAGGTAAAGGTGGGACCAATAGGTGTATGAGGGACAGGGTGGGAAGGGGTCTGTCTCTGTGTCTCCTTTGGGACCGAGTGTTTCCTCTTCCTGCAGCATAGAGCCACAGGCTCCAGCGCCGATCCGCCTAGGGGAAATTCCTGTCTGACCATGAAGGAGGTAGAAGAGCTGGAGATGTTGACCCAGAAGCTAATGAAGGATATGGAGCATCCGCCCTCAGCAGAGTCTGCTACTTCTGGTGCGTTGCCCCAGTGGACAGCAGTAGGGCTAAGACCGCGGTGGGTTTTCGTCTCTCCTAATCCCTTTCTTCTTCCATTGCCAGAGCTCTGCGGCTTCTGCCGGAAGCCGCTGTCGCGAACCCAGCCAGCTGTGAGGGCCCTGGACTGCCTCTTCCACGTGGAATGCTTCACCTGCTTCAAATGTGAGAAGCAGCTGCAGGGGCAGCAGTTCTACAACGTGGATGAGAAGCCCTTCTGTGAGGACTGCTATGCTGTGAGTCACGGGGACGAGAGCTGCTGGGGAGGGCTGAGCTTGCTGTGGTTGTCCTCTCTGGCTTTCCCTTCCTCCTTCCACCTCGCCTGGCTGCGGTGTAGCCTCCCGGGGGTGGGAGATTGGATTAACATGTCTTACTTGTTCCCTTTGGGCTCAGGGGACGTTGGAAAAGTGCAGCGTCTGCAAACAGACCATCACAGACCGGATGCTGAAGGCCACCGGGAACTCGTACCATCCCCAGTGCTTCACCTGCGTGATGTGCCATACCCCTCTCGAGGGGGCCTCTTTCATCGTGGACCAGGCCAACCAGCCTCACTGCGTGGACGACTACCACAGGTATGGAGCGCGCGGGCGCGCTGCGGCGTCCGAAGGACGGCAGGTTACCTCCCACCCATCGAGGTTTGCTGCGACGGGGGGTTGGGTGGCCCTGGGATGTGGAGCCAGCGATGAGTCAGCAGGTGCCTTGTAGCAATTAAGGTCTTTTCTCACCTAGACTTCTTTGTGGTTTATTATTCCTCTGCCGCTAATACTGTTGCACGGCAGTGAGAACCTTGCGCTGAATGTCACCAGGGTGGTCTCCTCCGTGTTTTTGTGCGTTGTAGGAAGTATGCTCCGCGCTGCTCGGTCTGCAGCGAGCCTATCATGCCAGAGCCTGGAAAGGATGAGACGGTGCGTGTGGTGGCATTGGAGAAGAATTTCCACATGAAATGTTACAAGTGTGAGGTAAGCCTGGTGGTCCCACTGCCCATCCCTCCCGTGCCCAGCACCAGCCACTGGGCACCTTTGTTGTCTATCCTGACCAAACACCGGGGTGGCTTTGCATGCGTCTGGGGCGTTTTTAAAGCAGGTTCAGAAAAAATTAGGTACTCACAGACCACAGGTCCACGAACAAGGGCTCCTCAGGGTGGTAGCCTCTAACATCCCTAACAGAGCAGCTGTGCGTACCAGGGGAACACACCGGGATCACGGGAGGCGCTTGCTCTTCCCTCAGGATAGCATCTCCCGTTAGCATCATCAGAGACGGAGCAGCAGGCTGCGAGCCGTTATCCTGATCCGGTGGGGCATTTCTTACATCCTTGAATGCATTTATCCTGCTGCTGGCTGTCATCGAGCGCCCTCCCTCTTTTCTTTCCCCGCTTAGGACTGCGGGAAGCCCTTGTCCATTGAAGCAGACGAGAACGGGTGCTTTCCACTGGACGGGCACGTGCTGTGTATCAAGTGTCACACCGTTCGTGCCAAAACGGCGTGCTGAGGAGCTTGGAGTGGGCATACCCTTGAGACCCCTGCGCTCAATACTCTTCCCCTCCCCGCTATTGTCCTGTCCCTCTGCCTGCCAAGGCAGGTTGCTACCAACGGAGACTCTGCTCGCGCACCTCCTGACTCGCGTAAGGCTCACCCGCCGCCCCCAGCCTTGGCTCCGCACACCCACCAAGAGAGGGGCTGTTCCAGGCCAGGGGCTACGGTGACGGTGAGCGGGGGCACCACCGCTGCTCCCTCGGGACTCTGGAGGAGAAAGACCAGACCTCCAGACCTCCACCACCACCTGGTGGAAGCAGCAAGACCAACCCGGTGGCAGGTGCTGGGGCGGGCTGAGCGCTGTCTGTTCCACGGAGCCGAGAATGATGATTTGACCTCGGAAGGTGGGAGCCTCCGCCTCGGCACCGCTTCTGTTTTCGATTTATTTTTTTTTTTTTTTTCGGTGCCACCACATTATCGGGATGTCTTCCGCTGCCCCCTCCCTGTCTCCTGGCTTTGAGTGTGGAGGCAGAACGTGTTGGGAATCTCTGTTATCATTGCTGGAAAAAGCTAACTTACTGTAGCTTTTCTGTCTCTAATGGATTTTACTGGCTAACTGTCTTGTCACTTTTTTTTCTTTAGCCAGACTAAACTGGCAATGTTTGGAATCCTGCTCTGTTCCTGAGTTTGAAAACTTTTTAAAAAAAAAATTTTCCCTCCCCGAAATGAGTCATTTCCCAGTGTGGTTTCTGGACAGCCAGGCTGGGCACCAGAGTAGCGAAGCAGTCCAAAGAATGCATGTTTACAAATAAAGGCCGTCATAAGGACGGGCAGCACGTGGTGGGGAGGCGTCTCAGTGTGTGGACAAGGATTTGGCAGGCTGAGGAACGCCTTCCCGTTCCAGTAGGGATCCTGCCGCTGCCGTCAGCAAGAGCTGCGGTGTCATCGCGACGTACTGTCTGGCTCCAAGTGTTACTGCACTGAGCCCCGCTCCTGGACCAGAAACTCTCAAACTGAACAAACCTTTTGAATATCTACACTGTCCAACCACTGTTTGCATTCAATAAAATGTGGGGTTTTTTTCCACGTGTCCGCTGTATTTGTTCAGCTACCTGTGAGAATTGCTGGGGTAGAGAGAATGCCGTGTAGGGAATGTAGAGCTGCTGTTCCAGCTAGCCTCTGAAGGTGAGGAGTCCGAGAATGGCCTTTCTCTCTCCACCTTTGTCTCCTTTTCAGACTGTTTAGTTTCCTGCCTTTCTGTGCCTGAAGAGCGGCTCTCACTGAAAGCGGTGGAAGGCTGCGTTTCAGTGCAGCAAGACTCATCTGCTTGATGCGTCACTGGGAGGCGAGTTCCTGCAGCCCGCTTGCACCACGCTGGAAGGAGGCGGCCGGTTCGCTTGCTCTGCCTTGACTGTTGCCACTCGGGAAGTGTTTCTGCTTGATGTTTCTGGTTTTAAGCGTGGTGCTGTCTTGGTCACTGCAGGTGGAACTCCTCTTGGTGGTAAGCGTCAATGCTTTTACACTTCAAAGAGGTGAAACCTACTCTTGATCTCTTGCCAGTTTTGGGGAGATCTTTAGTGACTCCTTGCAAATTGATCCAGTAAAGGCTTTGAGGTTTCCTATAGGATGAGCGAATAAACAACTTGTACATTTGCTTTTTCTCATCTGAGATCTTGCTGGTTTGTAGGCTTGTTTCAAGTGGTAGTTTCTAGATTACGTGATTAAAAGCTCATGCCCACAAACGCCAAGGAGCACAGAGGAGAGGACCGAAGATGAGGGAGAGGAGCGCCCTAACCCAGCTCCTCCCAGCCATCACAGGGCTATAGCCCCGGTGTCTGGCTGTGAACCTGTCCAGCAGAGTCAAGGGGAAGGACTCGGCATCACCTTGCGGATTAAGGGGAGGTTGGTCCCTCTGGGAGGCACGGGGCGCCGGGGAGGAGCATTTGGCGACCACAGAGCACTTGTTATGGAATGTGAAGGGGCAGGATCAAAAGGGGGTGATCAGGCAGAGGAAGCAGCATGGCAAAACGAGGCGGGGGGGGGGAAAGGGCGCAGAAGGGGCTGGCTGCACACCCACAGTATGCTTGTCTGACCCGGTCCTGTGTGTCATCAGCACAGTCTGTCCCGTCTTCTTATTAAACTCTTCTTTTATCCTCCCCCTCCCCGCCCCACATGAAGGGACTGTTGGTGCATGTGGAGACCGAACTGCCAGCGACTGGAGACACCCAACTGCATGGATATTGGGGGGGCGGGTATGTTTGTGTGTCGTCACTAGCAAAAACCAAGTCGGGGTAAGTGGTGAGCGAGTTGGGCAAGAGACTCGAGACCCACACGCTGGCAGGGCTGTGTGTCTGGCGCGGTGCGGGGGGACCAGTGCTAGAGCTCCCAGGAGGGAGGGAGGTTGGAGCCAGCTGCTCTGGGGGCTGGTGCCAGCAACTGAGGAGACCAGCTCAGGCTCCAGACCATGGAGCCAGCAACTGGATAGCTGGTCTTGGACGCTAGAGGGATCCATAGTATAGATGGATGTATGTCCCGCTAACAGGTTCATCCTGATCAGCCAGAGAAGGGAATGGGCTCAGGCTGTTTGTGCTGTGCTTGCTCGACTGCAGGGTTTTCTGCCTCAGGCCAGTCATGTACAGTGTGTGCACATACGTACACATGCACATATATACATTTTGTCTGCATGAGTGCCTACTGGGAATACATGCTCAGGCTTGCTACTGGCTGTACCTGAGGACACGGAACTGAGCAGCCTCTGTCAGGCCGGCTGGTTCAGCAGCTCCTAACAGCCGAAGGCGATAGGGACCTCCCTGCTCAGAGCAGGGTCAGCCAGAGCAGGTTGCTCAGGGATGTACCCCCATCAGTTTTTTAATACCTCCAAGGATGAGAACTCCACAGCCTCCCCAGGTAACCTGTTCCAGTGTTTAACAACTCAGTGTTTTTTTCTTACCTTCAAATGGAATGAATTGTACTTTGATGCGTTCCCACTGCTGCTCCTTTCACTGGATATTACTGAGGAAGAGTCTGGCTCCCTCTTCTTCACTCCCTCCTATCAGTATTTATACACCATGGTAAGAGCCACCAAAACCTTCTCATCTCAAGGCTGAACAGCCCCAGCTCTCTCAGCCTATGTCAGATGCTCTAATCCCTTCAAAATCACAGTGGCCTTTCACTAGACTTGCTCCAGTAAGCCCATGTCCTTCTTTGTACTGGGGAGCCCGAAACTGGACACAACACTCCGGCTGTCTGACGAGTGCTGAACAGAGGGGAAGAATCACCTCCCTCCAGCTACCGGTGATGCATTTGCTAACATCGCCCAGACACTGTCAGCCTCCTTTGCTACAAGGGCACGTTACTGGCTCTTGCTGTTTGCTATGACCTGTCAGTCTTTTCCTGCTGAGCTGCTGCCCAGCCAGCCAGCCCCCAGCATGTACTGGTGCGTGGGGCTATTCCTCCCCAGCTGCAGGGCTCTGCATTTCCCTTTGTTCAATGTCACAAGTCTCCTCTCTTCCCATCTCGCCCATCTGTTGAGGTCCCTCTGAACGGCAGCACAACTATCTGATGGATCAACCACTCCCAATTTTCTATCATTTGCAAGGATAGGCTGAAGTTTACCTATGCATGACAAGCTCATACTCTTTTGTCAGCCTCGTCAGGGCTTATCTTCTAGCCTGGTTATCTGCCAGGTAGCAACTTGTATTTATTATCTAACAAGAGCTTATCTTGACTTGAGTAGCTGAGGTACATGTACACTATGGTTCCTTGTGTATACTCTGCTGCTTCACGTGTTGAATAGAAACCAGCCGCCTTGCTCTCAGTTGCAGTTCTTCAGATCTCTACTTCCTAACCCTTCTGTCATTTACGGTTAAGCAAGACCTTCCCAGCAGCAGGAGTGTTAATTTATAGCCTTAAGAATTTGGAGCATTATACAACTAAGGAAACACTGACAGCTATCTGCAGCAAATAACTGATTGCTGAATAGCTAGCACTCACCTTCTTCACCAACCTTCAACAACTTCAATCACTGAAAAAATAAATCGAGGTGACTACTCTTCCCAAGTAGGAGAAAGTCTTAGGAACATCAGAGTGAGATTTTCTTCCCACCCCCCGCCCCCCACACAGTCTGTTCTGCAGGAGAAAGCACCACTCACATGTATTTCATCAAACTACAGCAGTAGCTTCTAATACTTCTCATGGTTCAGGAATTAAACAAAGGAGCTGTAAAAAGATGGACTTGGCTAATGACAGATACAGCTGTAACTGGATTTAGAGAAAAAAAAAGTCTGAAGTGACCAGCTGCATATATATCCTTTAATCCTAATGCAACTGCATTTCCACATTAAATCTGCAGTTAAATGGACAAAGACCATGGGCTGAAACAACTAAATGTGGATGTAAGGACCCTGCTGGAACTTATAATATATGTGCTAAAGTAAAGGCCCCAATCAGATTTGAAATGAACCAAAGTAGTCCAGCACGGCCTGCTCTGCCACAGGTTTATTTATAAAATACTATTTACAGTCTATAACTGTCTTGAGCTCTGATAAATAATAACATTTCCTCCACACAGAAGGAATAAGACAGACCACCTACGCATTTTTCTGTTACAAATACCCTATCCAACCAAACAAGACTATTTTCTCTTTTAAAAAGGGGCAGGGAAAAATGGGTACTTAAAGGATTTTCTGTCCATGGCACAAGGAAAGGTATTAAGCAAGTTGGAGAGATGTAAATCCCCCCGCTGAAGTGTGCATGTGCAAAAGAGCAACATGCTGAGGTTACGTGATCACACAAGTTGCAGCACAGTGTGCTGCTATTCCCAACTTCTCCTCCACAGAAAGAAGTACACCGTGAGTTGCTGTTTAAGGCAAAAATAGCTGAATTAAAAAATACATCCCTTACCAGCAGCCTTGCGAAAGACTGACTAGTTTGTTCCTGTTGTAAAATAAGGAAGACAGAAGGCTGCTGAAATGAGAAGGGATGCATGCCAGGGAGTGAATGGGCCCAGTCGCTACACGTCTGTGTCCTTGTGCATGTTCGTTGAATGCCCCAGTCTATCTGAACCCTCATCTCCAATCTTAAAGCATTATCCGCTGCCCCCAACCTGCTTCATACGTATCCTATGTTTCCACGTGATATACTGAGGGTCTGAAACTCCAGTATGTGGACTACAGGGATTACTTAGTGCTGCACAGAACAGACTACAGAAGACAGGGCTGAGAACAGTTTCTAAGACCAGTGCTCTGAAACGTACCGATGGCTGCTGTAGAGCTAAAGCAAGGGGGAACAGAAATGAGAGCAGGTGGTGTTGCCTCAGGAGCCTTTTCAGTTCTGGTTGTTTTGCTTTGCTTGTCCCAGTCACTCATTTGGAAGCAATTGCCATAGGAATGATTCCAAGTGATATCTGGTAAGAACAGGCATTTAGCAAGCTTAAGAGAGCAATGACTGATCACTCCTTAAAGCCTTGGATGCTACACAGGATCCTCTTCTGGTGGCCTGGAAGTGACACTCCCATCTGTTTCAAGTCCCTGAAGGAAATGGGAAAAGAAAGGAAGAAATGAATTGCTGTTCTTGTTCCTTGGGGACTGGGATGTGGATAAGGGCAGAAACAGTTACTAAGCATTACTTCAGAAAGCTTCCTTTCTCTCAGTGCCTCCTACTACGCCTACCTTTTCTCTGGAGGGAAGAAACTTCTAGATGTTCCTGCCCTTCCCTGGCTACCTCTGCCCACCCACTCAACTGGCTTCTCCCACCTCCTGACTAGGCCTGTGCTCCCATTTACATCAGGACTCTGTCCATTTCAGCTTGTGATATGGGCCATGTCTCAGCCCTTTAGCAGGCCCGTCCCTGCACGGTGCCTGCTCATTTGTTTGATGTAACTGCCCTGGCTGGAGCTGGCTATACGTCCCCAGCCCTACAACAGAACATGGCTGTGTTGGTAAAGCATCCGACCCGAGTCCTTCTAAGGAGCCCAGAAGGACTTTGCTCTGTGATAGAACAGTGCCTGGCTGATGGGGGGCGGGCAATATCACTAGCCCATCTGGAGTTCAAGGCAAGAAAATTCTCTCATAAAGTCCTACAAGGGTGGAGAGATGGTCAAGGTTAGAGAACTGTCTGCCATCTGTTGTTTCCCCTTGGTGTTTGTGTCTGCTGTGAGTTCAGAACAGCTCAGATCCCTGAAGAGCCTCAAGCATGAGCAGCTAGGGAATTAGTCTCACAGTTCACTTCCATTTAACTACATACAGAAGGATGGAGAGAAGCCTTCCAGGTAAATATGAGTGCCTGTTCAGGTAGCACAGGGACAGATACAGCTATTTGTAGCATAGCCCGGGGTGCTCTGTGGGAGCTTAGCCTGCCCTTACTCAGCAGTGAGCTCCAGAATGGACTCCATGGTGTCCAGGCCGGCAGTGCGAAAGTTGGAGATGTAGCGCTTCATGCGAATGGATTCCAGCCACTCAGGGATGGATCGATAGGGGATCCCATCGGATCCACTGCAGCTGGGGAGCCGGAGTGTTACCCTAAAGGCAGACAAAACCCTCATTAGCCAGGCAACTACCTTAAATGGCCTGCACTATGAGACAGTAGCTAAAGGGCAAGCAAACCCTGCCAGGGCTAGGCCAACTTCGGCTCCCTGCACAGCAAGGTCAGACTGCCCAGGCACACGGCTATACCCTCTGCCACCACGAGAGAGAGAGAGAGAGAGATATGACTACTATCTCCTGCACACAGAGCATCCAAGATGCCTCTGGCCAGCCTGCTGCTGCTAGCACTGCCTCTTGTCCTGCTGGAGGCAGGGAGGTGAAAATCTCCCAGTTAACCTCACCTCTTCCAGTGACAGCCTGCTCACCTGGGATCAAAGTCTGCAACAGGCCGGAGGAGCTGTGGACTTGAGATGAAATGTTGCAGCTGTGCCCGGATTTCCTGAAAATGAGGCCTCCTCATCCTGTCTTGTGACCAGCAGCACTTCATGAGCTCGTAGAGGATAGATGGGCAGTCCACAGGTGGGGGGAGCCGGTACCCATCCTCTAAGCTTTTCATCACCTGCACAAGAGGACAGAGAGAAATCTGGCCAACAGCAGAGAGCGCAAAAGAGGAGGCAGAGACCTCTGTGGGGCTGGGAGCAAGCAGTTCACCATTTTGCACAGTGTGCAGTCAGGGAAGTGTTGAAGCAGACTACACGTGCATGCAGTAGGGTTCGGGCAGCACAGCAAAGGATCAGGACACTTAAGGGATGTCAAAAAGTGAAGTGGCATATGCACGTAACTCTCAATCCTTTACTAGCTTAGCCCCCATTTGGCATTCAGGGCATGTGTTCATGAGAAGTGAGGACCAAATGATCCTGGCACAGGCCCAGACAGAAAAGGGGAACCAGGCTCTGAGGAGTAATTTCAACAGCATGTGCTAACCTCACAGATGTGCTGTACCTAGAATGAGACCAGACATAATACTCCAGAGCAAGGAGAGAAAGAAACTAACAGAGAACATCTCCATACCCAAAGGCCATGGCTGATTTAACCAGTCTCTAATTTGGCTCACTGCTACTGAGACCGGAACATGGTTCAGATGCCCAAACACTTACTGCCCCTGACTTGCTTGCACTGATTTTTCGCAGGGAGGGAGACATAGGAGTTATGTGTTCAAAAGAATGTCAAGACTGCAGGCTGAGAGAGATCTACAAAAGTTGGGTCTACACGCCTCATTTATTTTTTTAAATCAGCACTTGAGCTCAGTGTCTGTTACCTCTTGATTAGTCATGTCCCCATATGGCTTGTCACCGAACGACAGCACCTCCCACATGACAATTCCAAAGCTCCAGACGTCACTGGCTGAGGTGAAAATCCGATGAGCAATGGCCTCTGGGGCTGTCCATCGAATGGGAATCTTACCACCCTGTGAAAGAGCAGCGACATAGTGTATCCAGCAAGTATCACTGAGTTGTATTTCTCCAGTAATCCCATGCAAGGGGCCTACAAAGTGGTTCAAAGACTGGGCCCGCTACACTTGAAGTAACACATAGCCACCCCTGGGGAAATTTCTCAGGACAGAAACATTCTGGGAAAGTGAATGAGTTTAAGGTTACTTGTTACACAAAACCAGGAGTAAGAGCCTGATGCCAGTCACAGCCCTACTTTGGATGACACCAGACATCAGAATCACTGGAACTTCCATTGAAAGAGACCTGTAGGTGTCTCGAGTTCAAACCCCTGATCACAGCAGGGCTATCTCCAAAGCCAGATTTAGTTAATTGAGTCCAAAAGATCTTATTTTGCTTCTCATTTTACAACCACAGTCCCTCTCAATCTCTTAACAAACAAAATCAACGTGGACTTCAGACAGAAAAGTACCACCTTCTGAACCACCCACACTGTGACTTGCAGTTTTACTATGGGTTTTCCTCAGAGATTTTTCCACCCAAGTCTTCCCCCAGCCTGGCGTTTTCCTATTGTGAAGAAATTCTGCCATTCTTATCCGGCAGAATCCCAATTCCCCTGATACTACAGTTCATTTACAAGACTGAGAGGTTGTTCCTGCATTACCTTGGTTTCATAGGTTCCCTCTGCATCGTTCTCCAATATTCGGGAGAGACCAAAGTCAGACACCTTGCACTGAAGACTGCGTGTTACCAGAATGTTGCGAGCAGCCAGATCCCGGTGCACATAGTTGTGTTCTGAAAGGTAGGTCATGCCAGAAGCTATTCCCTGCAGCATGCTCACAAGCTGCACAGGGCTAAATTTTTCCTCATTCTCCTGCATGGAAGAAGTGAGAGAAGATCCTGGTCAAGTGACATCAATCCGCTTGGTTTCTAGTTACTGGCCTTATCGACTTGCAAAAGTGGGCATTGGTGAACAAGGCAAAATGCAATGCTGCGGCCTCAAGGACCCAGCAGGTTCTCGCTAAGGGACTGGTGGTGGTCTCCAGCATCATCATTAGGCACCTGCACTTCAACTACCAAAGACAGCACTCTGGACACTGAGCAAACTGGATGGCATCAAGCTTCAACTGCTGGGACCGGGACTGATAGTGAGCAGAAAGTAAGTGGATGTCTGGATCTTATTTCTAAAGTCTTCCTCTAGGGTCCTAAAATCCAGGTCAAGTGCAAGTTCCAGCAGTACACAAGCCTACTACAGGTTGGAGTCTCTCACCCGGAGGAAGGTATCCAGCGCTCCATTCTCCATATACTCAGTGATGATCATCATGGGCCTCCCTTGAGGAAGACAAGAAGATGTCAGCCTCTTTGCAGTTCTGCTCTGGCCTTTCAATGCTCTCCGCTTTGCCCCATCACACAGAACCGTATCCAGCCCCAGCCCAACATCCCCACTCTGCCGGCACAGCTAGCTGACCCTTCTCCTTAGGCCCCTCCCAATGATCTCATTTTCCTCCTTGTGTCACACATGTAACCTTACGGCATCCCTTACCCTATCCCAACTTCTCATCCACTCACCAGCCCAAGAAGACCTCTCCTGACATTGCCTCATGACTCTGTCAGAAATCCATACTTCTCTCCTCTCCTCCCCTCCTGCCGTTCCCTGCCATAGGCTAACATGACCATGCCTGTCCTCTCCCAGCACAGCCTCTCTGACAGCATCCTCTCTAACAAAGGCTCAAGCAATGTGTCAGTTTCTGCTCTCATTCCAGGATTCTCTCCTACACACTCTTACTTTTGGTGACAACTCCTTCCAGACGCACGATGTTTGGGTGATTGAACTGCCCCATAATTGTCGCTTCACGCAGAAAGTTCCACCACTGTGAGTCTGAATATGTTGACTTCAGGGTCTTGATGGCTACCACGATACGTTCTTTCCCTGGGAGCCGCAGGGACCCACGATAGACCTCCCCAAACTCCCCTGAGGACAACCAGAAGCAAAAGGTCACAGATGAACTCAGGAACAGGCAGCAAAGTAATAGTATGGGGGAAGCTGAAAGATGGGGAGAGCAACAAGTAACCCACCCTCTCCAATCACATTCTCCATAGTGACACAAGAGACATCCAGTTCCTTAGTGAATTCCAGCACCCCTCTGCTGGGGTCATCATATGGTTGCAGGTCTACATAGGGCTTCAACCAGACCTTCTCTATGGTAAAGGGAAACAAAAGAGCAAATTAACTTGTCAACTCTTTGGACAAGCTTTGTAGGGCAAAGCTACGGAAGGAGAGGTGAATCCATGGGATTCTGTCAATGGCAGTAAACAAGTCTACCAAACATACACTGAAGACTAGAGCTGTTACTGAAAGAGGCAAATTGCATCAGAAAATCCATGCCAGTGTCTGGTTTGAAACTACTTTTTCTTTTCATTCCTTCCAACCCATTCCAGGCTTCTCCCTGGTTCTGCTACCCCTTTAAAGCTCACCTCGATCAAAGCCTGAAGTATTGTAATCTGGCCGTGCTTGTCTCCGACGAGCCTGCCTGGAACATAAGAAGCAGTCATGAAAATAAAATGGTCAGCAAATAGCAAAGACAAAAGCAAGACTTCCAGGGTGTCTGCCCCAGGTGGTCAGGGACAGAGTTCAGAATAGTGCAGAGCAAAGTGGAACCAGACACTGCACCTACTTGGTAGAGTACATCTAGCAAGAAAATGTGATGCTTCATCTACATTTAGAAATGGAGCTTTGTTTCCATGCAGGTAGTTTTGTTCATCCTTCTGCTTGCTGAATTATAGATGAATTTCTATTTATTTCATGTTTTCTGTACACTTTCAGCACAGTACCTGATCTTCTTAAAACCAAACAATAGCAGCTTTATAGACATTTAGAAAGAAAGCAAATTCTGTATCTGGGTAGAGGATCACTAAAGTAATGGTATGTGGAAAATGGTTTGAAATGACTGGATACACGTATTGCCCACTTAATTGATCAGCAGGTATAGAAATGATTGTACCATAACAATATTTTTATTAATCTGTCGTGATAACAGTGTGATAGCGCAGGACTATAACAAAACTGAGAAATCACCACATTTTCCTCTGTCCTCAGCAACAAGCATCATCTTACAGACAGATCAACCTCTCCAATCCTGCTAATCGAAATTGCTTACTGAGACTCATTCCATCTTGTCGTAGCACACTGGCCTTACTCTTTCCTCTCTAACTAACCTCTAGCCATCCAGTATCCTGTGAGAAATCAGGGCCTTTCCTTCCTTCCTCCCTCCCTCCCTTTCCCACGCTCCCATAGCTCAGCTATTCCTACATCTATACCTTTTTCAATACCAAAAATCAACACTTACTTTCGCCGAAAGATGAAAAGTGCCATAAGCAGCCCCATGAACAGTAGAACTCCAAAGATAATAGACACTATGACTCCACCGGACAGAACTCCTGTGTCTGCAGAAACAAAGAGAAAGGTCATGTATCATTTTAAAGACCAAGAACTGTTTGCCTGGAATGTAGCAACCAGCCTCCACCAAGCAAACTACAGCCATTTGTCTTCCTGGCAGCAGAGCCATCAGATTTGAGTCCTATTGTACTGTTATTCATGTGCATGGAGCACCTTCTGGGGGGGTGTCTGGCTGACTCTTACCTACAATTTGGTCTTCCAGTTCAGTAATTTATCCCAGTGCCTGATTTCCTCTATAAATTCCATGACACTTTCAAAAACAAAGAACGGCTGTTCCTTCCCTCCAAAAACTGTCTTCTTCCATTTAGATTCTCAAGCTAAAGCCATCCATTTCCATACAATGTATTTGAATTCATCAGAGGAAATGCTAAAGTACCTTGTTGGTGAAGTATGTGCCTTTAAACCTTATTTCCTATAACTTAAACAACTATTTCAAAAACTTAAAAATACATTAATGGAAAGTGTTCATATCTAATGAGAATCTACGTTTTTTGATATTTTCCCTAAAGGGATTTAGGAAAACATCGAGAAGAAAGAAGATTCCTAAAGAAATTGTTTCAATAAATCAGCAGATTTGAAAGCAAGGAACAGCTTGTGCGACACAACCATGTCTGGAAGTGTTTCCTAACATCCAGTCCAATGGTCAGCATGCGTAAAGCCTAATTAACACTTGTTATTCTTGCTCAATTTGATGCTGACTCATCCCACTAAAATTATTAAAAATCACCAGCTTATTTAAATAGAAATCAAGAGGCAGAGCTAACATTCTTTTTTGTTAACATCAAAAAGGCAAGATTTGGAAGGTGAAATAATATATTTTATTAATAAAATGGACAAGCTTTTAGGCATGCAGCACTTCTACAGGAAATTAAGGGACCTAAATTCTCAAATTCAGATTAAAAAAAAAATGTCTCTCCCTGCAAATCTTGTTCCGCTAATACCCCTAGACCTTTACAGCTAAACAACGCTTCCAGTATTATCAAAGAACTCCCACCAAATGAAACCTTGCTGGCACTTCTTTTTAATTCCTTTCATATTCAAAATACCTTTGTCTTGGCATGATGAGGTGACCAACTTTTACTTTAAAAAAAAAAGCATAATCTTGATGAAAGTGTTTTCTAACATGTTCTTTTATAATAAAAACCATCTAAGGTACATGTTAACTTACCTATTTTTAACAGAACCTTTGTGGTACATTATTCTGTTGGTTAAAAATCTTTTACGTCATCATCATTTGGCACTGCGACTTCATGAAAATTTTACCAAAAGCTCCTGGTGCCAAAAAAAGCCCAATCTTTAAATTATATTCCAATCATGGTATCGTGTAACTCCTTATCAGCTTTTACACAGTTAACTTATTCAGTTACATTAAGGTATGCCTTTGCTTTCTTCCATGTCCTTATTTCATTAGAGTAAAACTAGCCTTTCAAAGGCATCATTTCAGTGGATGCATTTCTAAAATTACCCATAAGGTCACTAGGAGGATCTGAGAATGTGTGGAATGAAGAGAGAACAAACTCTATTACAGAAAACTTTTGACAAAGGGCAAGTCTCTGGGTAACCCAGGGAAAGAGGAGGTTGGATGTGAGGCCTGTATGAGATGTTCTTTGACAGAAGAGAAAGGTCTTCTGGCGACCTCGACAGCTCGGCCTTCTACACTTTGTGCTTTGGTGGAGAACTTTTTTCAGCAGCACATACCATCTTTTGGGGCAGAGTTACATTCGGGGGCTGGACTGCATACAGTGGAAATTATAAAGCTGGAAAAAGTAGTGGTGGGGTCCTTTGTGTTCTCCTTTTCACTAGTAACTTTCACACAAAAGGAGGCATACGGCAATCATTTTGCTAACGTTCAAACGTAGAAACATTAGGTAGAATCAAAACGTCTTTCAGGAGAACTAGACGAAGAGCTGGTTAAGTAATTTGTCAGTACAACAAACAAACCTGAGACTGATCAGTTCTGAATGGGAAAGTACAAGTGGATTTTATATGATAGCAAGGAAATAAGATAAATTTCTCCTTGTTCTACACTTTTACAAAGCAATAGGCTTGGCCCTGGTGACATGGAACTCAGGAATGTGGTGTCTGTGCCCCACTGCTAGCAGAACCCAAAGAGATCCATGTACCATGTGAATATACAAGCTGATGGAGAAGTGAGTTTCTCCCAACAGCGATACCAGTGGTTGTCCTTTACCTGGCGGAAGGGTGCGGAATTCCTGCTCCGGGGAATAGGGCCCAGGCCCGAGGGGTGTGATGGATCTCACACGAAGCAGGTAGGCTGTGTCTGGCTGCAGGTCTCTCAAAGTGACATTTGGCTCAAGAAGGTGCTTCACTGTGTAACGTGCCTCCTCTCCCTGCAGAAATCAAACAGGGTCAAGTAACAAATACATGCGGAACAAAGAGGACACTTCTACCCTGCTTTGGGTGAAAGGGGGAAGAACAAATATGGCAGACCTCACCTTCTCAAAGAACATGACCTCATACTCCACCGAGGTCCGGCTGCGCTGCCGTGGGGCAAGCCAAGAAACAGAAAGACTGCTGTCATCTCTTTGTGTCAGGATAAACTGGGACACTGTCACCGGAGCTGCAGGGGAGAGAACAGAGAACATCAGGAAAAAATACAAACGTAATGCAAACTAGGCCCTCTCTCCACCAGAAGCTCTCGCTTTCCTTCTCTTGGTCATACCATGCAATTGGAACCAACTCTCGTTGCCACTGCCACTCCCTCATCTTTCTCTTCTGTGGTGAAAGGGAAATGAGATCTCCAGTTGTTATTAATTGCTTTCCACAGATAGTATGCTTCTACCCCAACAGTGGAAGCATAACTTTGTTTGGCCCTCAAAACAAAATCAGTGTTCCAAGAAATTACATTTAATCCAGCACTGCACTGAAAGCATTCAATTTGAAATAAAAATGTTAGGATTTTATGCTCTTACAGCAGCAGTAACACAACTACCCTATGTGATTTATGAACATAGCTCCATTTCATAAGGGTACCGTGAAATTCAATGCTCAAAACCTCTCAGCTGACTGCAAATGTGTGCTGTTCATGAATAAAAAGATAATTCTCAACAGTCTGCAAGGACTGAAGAGTCAAGCCTGGTTCTCTCCTTGCCCTTCATCATCACCAGGAAGTGATGAGGCAAGCCAAGAGTAGCTCTGCTTCTCTAGCTCAGAGTTGTGCTGCCCCCTCACAGCGTCAGGAAGAAAAGTCGGATTTCATCACCAGATCAGAACTTGGGGAAAGCACCAAGGGCTGTTCAGCGCTACAACGTCACTTTTCTATAACCATGTTTCACAGCACTCTGGAAAGTATTCACAGGACAGGCAAACTAGCCAGCTTGAAGCTAAACTACAGAAATGCATCAAGAACTTGCATGTTTTTAACATCCTCATTTCTCCATGATTTCAAAGCGCCTTTTTTTTCTTTTTTTTTTTTTTTTTTTTTTTTTCCCAGTGGGGTTTCTGTTGTGTTTGGTCAGATTTTTTGCAATATCCGAGTCATGGAAAATACTTCACACCACAGTCCCTGTTCTTGTCACACAGGCAACAATACTGAGGCTAGACTACACTAGTGTATGACAGGGAGGGCTTTATCCTCCTCACCTCTGTTAAGTCCTTGGTGGATTCACACCTCGGTAATGACTACTGCTGCTTTGACTTGCAAGGAATATGACTGATGGACTTTACATGCCAGAGGCAGGGGTACCTTAGAGTCCTTTTCATACCATACCAACACATGCGGCAGACAGAAGGAGAAGATGGAGAAAGCCTAAACATTCACAGAGATTCCTCTTCCTTTTCCTGATGAGCAGGAAAAACTTGTCTCTGCTTCTGCTAACCTGCATGTCCAACTGCAACCCAGACAGCTGGAGCCGTTCTCTGAGGAGCAGGTCCCATTCCTGAGACACCATTGTGGGCTTCCACAGCAAATGTGTAGTTGGTGTAAGCTTCCAGGCCATCTACATCCACAGCAGGTTTTGTGAGACCAGAAGCACTGGGGGAGAAAACCACACCAGCCTCACATGGCTCACATGACAGGAAATGGCAACGCCGACAGAAGACTGTGTAAGTCAGGTCCTTTCGCCCACCATGGTCGCTGGGTGGCTGCCACCACAGACTCAGCTGCGTGCCAATAAGGGAGAAGCTGACATTGCGGGGAGCAGAGGGGGGGCCTACAAGAAGCATGAAAGAAAGTATTAGATCCAGCTGTTAATACCCAAAGTAACTGTGGCAGTTTCCCATCTGCTGATGCATTTCGAACAGAGCCCTCTGTCCCCCCTCTCCGATCCCTCATCCCCATTTCCCAACATTTTGTTTCCTCCCATCTCCTTGTTCACAAAAATCACAGAATGATTTGGGTTGGAAGGGACCTTTTAGAGATCACCTAGTCCAACCCCCCTGCCATGGGCAGGGACACCTTCCACTAGATCAGGTTGCTCAAAGCCTCATCCAGCCTGGCCCCAAACACAGGCCATCCACAGCTGCTCTGAGCAACCTGCTCCAGTGTCTCACCACCCCCACTGTAAGAAATGTCTTCCGTATGTCCCATCTAAATCTACTCTCTTTCAGCTAAAACCCATTGCCCCTTGTCCTGTCACTACAGGCCATGGTAGTAAAGTCTCTCTCTGTCTTTCTTACATGTCCCCTTGAAGTACTGAAAGGCCACAACAAGATTTCCCCAAAGCCTTCTCTTCTTCGGGCTGAACAACCCCAACTATCTCAGCCTTTCTTCATTAGGAGAGGTGCTCCAGCCCTCTGACCATTTTTGTGGCCCTCTTCTGGACTCACTCTAGCAGGTCCATGTCTCTTTTGTACCCCAGAGCTGGATGCACTACTCCAGGTCGGTTCTTACAAGGGCAGAGTAGAGGGAGAGAACCACCTCCCTTGACCTGCTGGCCATGCTTCTTTTTATGTGGCCCAGGATATGATTGAGTTTCTGGGCTGCAAACACACATGGCCAGCTCATGTCCAATTTTTCGCCCACCAGTATCCCTAAGTCCTTTTCTGTAGGGCTGCTCTCAATAAGTTCACCCCCCAATCTGTATAGATATTGTTCTTTCTTTCTATCTGCGACTCACGGGTGCAAGCAATGTTCTGGCCCTCTGAAGGTGCTCGGTAGAAGCCTGCATTGCAGGAACAAGATGTAGCCCCTGACTCGTTGGACAAGCTGTTGGGGGGGCACTTCAGGCAGCGTTTAGTCTCTAGGGAGTGGCGGTAGAATCCTCGCTGGCAGGCTGTGACGAGACAAACAAGTCACCATCAGATCAACAATACACCAAGATCAACAAGAAACCACCTGCTAGTGTTGTTCAGCTCCTTTATCTGTTCGCTTTTCTTCCGTTTTCTTAGCTCACAGAAATACTTAGGTTGGAAGGGACCCCTGGAGGTCACCAGCAGATAGAGGGGAGATGCAAACTCAAGGCAGGATCAATGTTATGATAAGACTTGTAGACTGAGGAAGGGGGATCTCATTCGTCACGGATGCTGTACGAAAACAGAAGCTAAGCTAGTCAGCCTCAGAGACTTCTTTCAACATGAACCAAGACTGGTCCCCACCTTGCCCTTCAAGCTTTCCACACCATAAATAAGAGCTGTAAATGCTAGCTCCAAGTCCCTGTGCACCTCAGTCCTCTGCTTGCTGACTTCCTATGGGATAGCCAGTGGGCTTTTCAGCAGAAGCACCTTTTCTGATTTCAAGTGTTGTACCACAGCATCACCTAGCAGGGCCCTGGGGTATATCTAGATAACTATCAGCTAGCCTAACAACACTGAGTGTAACAGGCTGCAGAGCCAACACAAACTGCAAGAGAATCCATGCCACATGCTTTCTGTTTGCAGTCCTACAAAAATAAGCAGCCACATCTTTCTCTAACACCTGACTCTCTGGTTTTGCTGTCTGTTTTTGCTGCATTACTATTAGCTTGGTCTACAAAAGCACTGGCGTGTCTACCTGTAACCTCAAGGTCAATGTTTCACCTTTACAGGTGTGTAGCAAGGAGAAAATGAGCGAAGGAGGTTGAAGGAACCTGTAAATTTAATGGTTTACCAGCCTGTGCTAAATGAATCTATCATCAAATGTTCTTAAACTAAAGAAACATTGCTAATCAGATGGTTGAGGAATGCATACACTGATTTTCTGCCACAGCTACCACCTTGCATTTAACTTGAGCGCTGTGGGAATGACCCTTTTTGTATTGTGCCATAAAAGCAACAATGTCCTGTGCAATCCCTCAGGAGATCCCAACGGAGAAAGCCATCTGCTCTGGAGCCTGACGCAAATGGTTTACTGTGGTGGAGCACAGCACAGGAAATGATCCTTTATCCAGAAGCAAAAAACAATCCCGCCATTCCTACTACGTGACACAGACAAACACCTGAGGGAACTAAAAGAATTTCCACCAACAAAGGCCAAACAAGACTCCCCACCATCAGTCTCAGGAAAAGTCATTACCCTCACTGTACGTTGAGATCTCTCTCTAGACTGTCATCAGAGAAGTGGCTTCATCTCTTTGCTATCAGTCCCCCCCTTGCCCTGGGATGGCAGGCAGGCTGTCCCGTTAATGCTGGGTGATGACAACCGCCCTACCAGTCGCACGGTGACACCATCACACAACCATTCGGGGACACTGTGACTGTACACGGGCCAGAAGGATTCGCAGCAATGAAGCCTAAAGAGCACAGAAAGGTGAAATAACCACAAGAAGCAGAGGCAACCAGCACCTCCCGATTTTGGGAAGTAACAGAACCGCCCAGGAAAGTCTGTCATTCTGAGCTGCAACCGTGCGACTGCGTGATCAGTGACAGTAAAGGCTGCTGAAAGAATTAAAAGGCTCAAATGCTGATTGCCACCAGCCTGAAGAGATTCCATTCATACTCCAGATCAAATCACTCCTTGAGACGCAGGCAAGAAGAAAAGTTACTTTGATCTCTAGGCTGCTCGCGACTGAGAACGCTTCCTCCCGCCGAAGCGCAGATGAAAGCTTTGTGGCCTCCTGTCGCTTTGCTCCAGCGTAAGATTTCAACATTCCTGACAGCGGATCAGTTTGGGTCAGGAGAGCTTTGACAGCAACGCGAAAAAACCACCGAAGCGCAGGGCCAGAGGCTGGTGTAACACAGAGGCCCTGAGGCTGGCAGGGCACCACCGCCTGCCAGCACCCCCGTACCGTCAGGCTGCGACGGTCGGCAAGTAAATAGGGACATGTGGGGCCGGGGGCGTTTGCCAGAACCGTCACCTGGACCCCAGAAGAGCCTCCGTTAGGCCCCTGCTGCTCCACCCCCCACCCCCCCGCGGCAGGAGGGCGGCCCTGGG